>CM055822.1:12664935-12959729 GCA_029582265.1 Zoroaster sp. YZ-2022
CAATGCGGAGGATGCCTACTATGAGGCAGCCAGTGTGTATAGACAAGGACAAAATTGAATATTTTATGTATTTTCTATTGACTTTCCAAAGTTAAATTAATTAAGTGCACTTTGTCTGTTACCACAATATTTAAAGTAATAAAGTTTCCGTATACAGTACGATGCCAAAACTTCTTGTTGGAAGTGTCAGTATTTATGTTTAGGCATGTCTGTTAGGATCGCAGGGTGATTTCTGTTAACCTGACAAGATTCCCAGCAAGTTGCCCAAATCGTTTGTACCCAGAACCAGCAGTGAATTCAGGCGATTTCTTGGGACGATTGTGGGGGGGGGGGGGGGCGGACGAGCCAGCGGGGATCTAACCTGATCCCGGACCTACCCCCCCCCCCCCCCCATAACCGACACCTCCTCCCCATCCCCCTCCACAATCATCCCCCAATGGTTTTTGTTTACTTTGGTTTTTTATCCTTTTTATCCTGTTTTAAGGGAGATAATGATTAATTGAGGGAACTGGTTGTCCCATCAAAATTATTGGTTGACGTCAACCTCTCCCCGATGGCTGCACATGCTTATTAGGCTCGCCAATCTTTGGTTATATATTATTAATAATTATTGTCTCAGAACAAATGGGAAATATTAACTACAATTTGGTGGAATCGTTGTTAAGTATGGTGAAGCTAAACAAGATTGGGGGGGGGGGGGGGATGCCGCCCATGCAGATAAGTACAAGGGCGATTAGTTCCCATCCAGCAAGTAGGCCCAGCAAAGTGAAAGGGTATTTGGTACCCAAAAATGTACTCGAGGGGGGGGGGGGGGGTGGCAGCCATTGAAGTATTTTGGCGTTTGATAAAACAATGAAAAGATATTGCACGATTTTTGTTTATGTTTTTGTGATTAACAATTCCTGTTTTCTCTAGTCCTTTGAGACTGAATCATTTCCCAGGATGATTGATACGTACTTTTGGATCATAATTCGTTTAATTGATAATGCGGTAATACCCAATGTTGTACCTTGCCCTTATACTGCGTCTGGATACAATTAATTCTCTGATAAGTAACAAACATCGCTTTAAAAGTGCAAAGGAATACCATTATTGTAAAATCCACATGAGAATATGTTGTTTTGTTGGACAAATTCAACATGATCGTGTAGATCGATTATGCATTAAATGGCTTTCAGGATAAGAGCAGGTACGTGTTCTTGTCGTTCATCTTTAACCGCCCCAAGATGCGTCGTTGTCTTAAAGGTATCGTAAGGTATAGAATTGGTCATTCGAAAAACCAAACGGAAGGCATTTGATGTAAAAATTACTTAACGTAAAGATGATGGTTTCAATCTTCTCTATAAATAATTTTATCTGAGGTGCTGTGTTTTTGAAGAAAATGTTTAATAACTTAAAGTTTGAATTTAGGAAAGACTACTCTTTTTAAATTCAACATTATATTTATTACAATTAATCTAAATGCATTTCCCCCTTTTTACTTGTGAACGACACAACTCTATAAGCTGAAACGTATACAGGAATTGGTTCTTATTATATAATGTAAAGCATTTTTGCTTCTTTCCTTAATTTAACATTTTAATCCTAACTCCCTAAGCATTGTTACTGAACAATAAAAATCCTTCAAAATCCTCCAACTGCTTTTGTTGTCTAGGAGTTAGGGTTAATGAACACATACATCTATCTAAACGGATACACATACATATAATCACATTGTCACTATTTTCTTGTTAAAGGGACAATATGGTCACAATCCACAGGGCATGGAATCAGATTAACTTAGTGACTGAAAATAATACGTAAGATTCGTAGCTTTGCATGGTGAAAAGGATATGTAAAGACTGTTTGTGGTGACACCATGTGACAATTCTCTTTTGAGTAGTAATTAGTTCTGAAAAGAACTGGTGGTTACAACTCGACGTTTTTGTCAGTATGCTCTGATTCGTAGCTTTGCATGGTGAAAAGGATATGTAAAGACTGTTTGTGGTGACACCATGTGACAATTCTCTTTTGAGTAGTAATTAGTTCTGAAAAGAACTGGTGGTTACAACTCGACGTTTTTGTCAGTATGCTCTGATCGTCTTCAGGAGAATACTGCCCTATCAGGAAAATGGTACCCCACATGATAAGGTCATATTACCGTTGCTTCTGCATAAATGAGCAAGAAATGTTCGTTCAGTTTGTTCATCTTAAACTAGGACTTCGATTCCATGCCCAGTTGAAAGTCTGCTCTGATCATGACGATATTGTCCCTTTAATGACATAATGAATGGATACTTTCTGTAGATCATTCAGCTCTCGATTCTAATAAAGCGTGGATGCATTCACAAACCCTTTAGCAATGGTGTACGATCTTTAAAGATAACCAAGTGGGGATATAGTCGAGCGTGATCGCAGATCATTGACCTGGACTTACAAGGATATAAATGCAAGTCAGTCCTAGCGTCGTGCATTTAGAATCACTCAGTGGGATTGACGCTGCGGTTAATTTTAGGGTCTATTATGGATAACATCCTGCCGGAGCGCAGAGACGCAGATAACAAACTGATGAACATTTATTAGAATTTGTTTGGTTAGAATACTGGCTGTTCTGTTTGATCTTCCATTGAAAACAAAACTTTCCGGAAATTGCTGGCTAAAAATAAGATTTGAAATTTAACTAAAGTGAACTTCTTTTATTTTAAGCTTGTTAATTTTAAGGAAAGGGAAATAATTAACATTTTGAATTTAGGAAAAAACACTCAGTCCCTAATTTCACATTCGAATAAATACATCAAATCTGAATGTATTTTCACTATTTTCTCGTGAATGACTCCACGTAATTTCTGCTGAAATTCCACAGGTAAGTGTTATCCTGATACAAAGCAAGTAACCATACTTGTATTTGCCAACAATGTTGTACGTTCTGTTTAATATTTAAAATTATTTAAGAGGAAACATTTTTGAATAATATGCACGGCGCAGATTTCAGAAGGGATCATGGGGGGCGTTACCAATGAAAACAAACTGCTCAGTGCCCCTCCCCGTCCTGTATTTGTTTTTCTTTGTTTGTTTTGTTTGTTTGTTTTTTCTTTTATGGTGGGGGTGCAATATTGGGACCTATACTAACTTAACCCAATATTCATATTTAATAATAGTAATAATAATAAGAATATGTTACGAATTGGGTATGTGTAAATTGGAAACCACTGAGGTCCGAGGACAGATCCTTGAGGTACTGAGTAATTCAGACGAAAAGGTTCGTTAGACAAGTATGAGCGACACCATTCCAGTGCATGGCCATTAATTCCTATTATGATGTTTTAAACGTGCAAGTAAAATATCATGGTCAACCGTATCGAACGCAGCGCCAAGATCAAGAAGAATTAAGGCAGTTATATTTCCGTCATCAAGTGCAGATAAAATGTCGTTGTTGACGCAAAGCAGTGCTGTTTCTATTCCATGGTGTGCTTTATAGGCAGATTGGAAAGGATCGTATAAATTACTTACATTATCTTTCTTGGTGAAAAGTTGATGACGGTATCAAATATCCTTGATATATATTTTGTTCTGAGATGCAATCATTACAGTAACATTAGACAGTTAATTTCCCAAATTAATCGACGACTTCAAGAAACAAGAATTCTGCATTAGAATACATTTTCTGACAATCTGAATACATTTTCACCGTATTTTTTCGTTAACGCCTCATTTTATTAATTCCTCTTAAATCTATTCCAATGAAATTATTGTGTTGCCCTCACCCCCTCAAATTTTGCAGGCTTATAGACCTAATGTGTAAAAGTGTCCTGTGCGCAAAATTAATTTGAACAACACATCCCTGACAAGCAGACAGGTTTAAGACAGAATTGGCACTCTGCTCCGTCGCACACCTGTTTCGATAGAGGGCGTCTGCACCTTGCTCAATGCAAACTCAATGTTGTTGTTTTGTAGTCCCTCCCTGCATTGGTAGTGTCAAGGCATAGGGTGATAAATCGGTCGGGCATGCGACGTGTTCGTGCGCACGTACATCCCCAAATAACGGGTGCGCAGTTTATACTACGATTTACAGATCTACGGCAAGAAATGGCTGTCAATCACCCCCTGGGGACGAGACTAACCACTTGGGACATGCGCATCACATCGTGGAGAACGGATATGACATGTGGTCACATGACCCTGCTACCGATCGATGTCAACCTCATCAGCGGATGTGTACACTGCAGGAAAACAAATCGCTCCTCTTCAGTTGCGATAGGGTATTAAGACGAGTAGGAGGAACTCGGGTGGGCGAAGCTGTCGCGTTGTGAAATTTTTAACATCGGCAATAATAATAAATGGCCGAGGCGTTTGTGGACTTCGTGATGATGTGGTTACGCATGGCTTTTCCTGCTCAAAACAGGCTGTGTGACTCGACCTGCTCAGTGTGTGCCTCATGCAGTGCTGGGACCTCAGAATCTAGATATGCCTATGCACCACTGACTGAGTGTACTATGGAGAAATATGCAGCTTTAACATATAATATTAATCGTGGAATGATTATTGTCTTATATGCCACCAACAGACTTGTATGTTAACTATCATTTTAGGAAGCCGTAGATGTGCACTTTCCTCTTTATCTCTGTCAATCTTTTGATTTGCTGCGCGGTGTAATTATTTGTAATAACGTCATCGACTGCAGAGCAAAGTGGCTTCAACTTTACCCCTCGCACCACTATATAAACAGTCTTGGAGCAACGAGGAACATCTTATTAGTGAACGTGAATGAGGATTACATTCTACCCGTCTGCATCCTTAATACGCAACATCATCTAGGATGCAATGTGTCTAATACAAGGATGTATTAACCGCCGCACACTCTCGAGCTTCAGTTAAAAAACGAATGTTCATTTTGTGATATATAAGCTGATGAACTGTGACCGTGAAGTAATTGGTGTGCGTACATATTGTATGTACTAGCTTCCCTCACATCGAGACGTGTCATGCGTGTAACGTTGTAATGAACTAGAAAACTGCCATTTGCTGTCATCAGTTTGTTTGCGCTTTATAACATCATAATTCTATAAATATTCCACAAGTGGGCGTACACCAACAGAATACACTTCACTGGTTTCGTTTGGCGTACCATTGACATCCCCAGTACCTGAATAAATACACAACAATTGTCTTGGATGGATTTCTAGACCTTTAGCAGTTATGGATTGTTTGCTTTGGGTGTTCTGGAAAACGTGTGAACGAACAAAAGTGCGCCCGTGGTGATAATTCTTGTTGAACTTCACTCTATTGAAGGTTGCCAGCGAACGGATCGTATAGTTTAATCAAAAGTTTGGTGTCATGTTGCGCGTTTATTAATACGAATATCCTACGTCATACACTGCAACTATCATTACCATATTACATAGGAAAAGGAAATCATTAGTCAATATTGAATTGAGTTGTACTGTGATGTGATACATTTATTTGTGAAGGTGTGCGGGTAGCAATCAACAACAATGCAAGGCCAATCCAGAGTCGGTTCATTATCTCTCGATGACATCAATATCGGTCTAAACTCCCACCAGAAGGAAAAAACATCATCCGATAATAAGAGACCGAGGAATGACACCCTTGATGGAGAGGCCCCGCCCGAGTTAGAGTCACCGGTTATTGAAAATTTACACAACAGGTTACTCTTGACACCAATCAGGTGGCAGTTGAGATCGGACACTGCTTCTGTGCCTTCTTCGTCTTACCGACGAGAGAGTGCACCGCCAGCAATTCAACCGTTAAAGGAGGAAGCGATGTCAAGACGTTGCTCCAACCCTGCCCTCCTTGAGACAATCGAGGAAGGGCAGGTCAGCTGTCGGAGGAAGAGTATGCCAGCTGTTATGATGCAAAGTTCAGCTCAGAGACAGAGAGGCGGAGTGAATCTTAGCCCTAGACGGACCCTCAACACTATCCATGGCTCCTCGCAATCAGCTCCCGTCAGGAGGAGATCCATGCCTGAGATAGCTTCTCACAAAGGTACGGTCTCACTAGAAACTTTCTACCCTCCACCACGGAGAAACAGCCTGATGACTTGCTCACTGGCTGAGGTGGCTACCCGGTTTGAGTTGCTCAACACTCGCTCGCAAGTTCCCGAAGAGAGTGAAACTCTGGAGAGATCGCGAGGTTTCGAGCGTAACAACGGATCTGGCGTATCGTCGTCGCACAATTTGCCACCAATAACATTGTAACATTGCCAATTTACTTCTGAATGTTTGCGATGTCAAGATTTGTGTTTTGTATCTCTAAAAGTGCATTGTTATGACAAAAATGGCGCTATTGGTGTTGTAAATGTGTGAACATGAATTATCTGTGTATAATGTAGCAATAAGAGTTAATTTAAAATTCTTTGAATACTCTAAGTTCAGAGATACCGCAGCCTTACGTTTGCTTGATAACAGTTACCTGGCAGCTGGTACTTTTAAAAATAAAACAGTCACCAGAAATGATATGGTGTTATAACAGTAAATGGCGCCATTTCGTTTCAGTTCGAAGGGACCCAGTGAGTGAGTTGCTACGGCGGTGACAATGTCTGCATCGCACTCCGAGATCCGACACGCACCCGCGCTTTCTTCATTTTGAAGAGTAGAAAGTTGCCGGTCTGTTAACCTCGTTCCGCCGATCCTAGATATTAATTTCACGAGGCGAGAGAACGGAGTTGCAAAAAACCTGCTTTCATCTTCTTGACAGTCTTAATGTCCATTAGGGTTTGGTGAACAATTTGCCTCAGTCAGCCTTGTCTGTTGTCAGGGTTGAGTGGGGATTATTGAGTTGTCTTCGGGATGTTGTTGTCTTGTCGTCATCCCTGGCATGACGTCAAATAAGATATATTGTTATATACTGAAAGTGACAAGGGGGAATTTTCAAGACACAATGCGTCGTTAAGTGACCAGGTATTATAACAAATGATCGCTTTAATCGACAAACTAAAGCTATATCAATATCTTGTATATAGGCCTATGTGCAATTATAATTTTTATAAAATGCCAATTTCGCATAATACCAATTTTGCATAGGCTTATTGCCGATTGTGTGTAGATGTTCAAATGAAAATCAACTGAAATTTTGTTAAACTGTTGGGGAATGGGAAATATCCAATTTAAAGACGTTTCTCAGAAATCAGCCGCTTTTCACGAGGCACTCTACTAAAAACGACTAGGTCATAATAATGTCACTGAAAAGGGTTCACAGGTGCTAGCCTATTTTTGGTCAGATTGACTCGGACACTGGGTCAGATATACACATTTTAAGAAAATGTCTGACCTTGATTCTGAGTCAGTTCGACCCCAGAAAGGGTGTGCAACTCGCGGACTCTTTCCTGGTCATAATTCTGAGTTTTTAAGAGTGCACACATTGTATGAGTTTCAAATATGCCACTACCCTGGCCTCTCGAGGCTATAATTTATTCAAATATTATAACAGGCTCTCCCTCCTTTATGAATAATGTATTTATTTTGATTTATACCAAACTAATTAAGAGAACACGCAATGTTTCCGAGATAGTGATTCTCTCTCTAGACGGTTTAGATTCACCACAATCCCTGCATTTCCTTCCTCGCTGTCTGTGTCGGCAATTCATTATTTGAAAAAACCTGCAAGCTCATGTCATGAATGGTGTGATTGTGAATATATTCTCCCACGTTTCCTTCCTAATAAAAAAAAAAAACGTTTAGCCGTACCGCAAAATGTTTTTAAATATATATATATTTTTTTACAACCATTCGTCATATTATTCCGAGCCGGTAAGTGCATGTAGTGAGTTAAAGAGACAACCCAAGCAATTTTAATTGAGTTTCAATTCCCTTCATAAAACTGAATCATTAACAGAATGCAAATTGTTCCCTCAACCATTCATAAAATATCAGGCTGTTATTCCCAGCATTTTAGTGCGTCCGGAACTTTCAAGGGACAACCCAAGCGATTTTACTGAGATATAATACGCCTGAAGTAGAATTCCAATGGAATTGTTTTCTTAAGTAAAGAATTAGCTGTTAATCAAAAAATGCTTACCAATAAAAAGAATCCGTAGTATACAATATTGCAAATAGTTATAGTGGCCGTAAGTTTCAATTCTAGGGTCGTTCTCAAAGGCAAACTGACATGGACACACACATACTGTGCAAAATATAGAAATAAAATCCATTAAAGGGAAGGCACATTGGTTATTACCAGATAATCAAATAAACTAATTATGATCAAAACTCTTAATTGATGTAAAGTTGGTACATGTATCAATCATCCTGAGAAATGTATTCGTCTGAAGATGCTTTCATCTTAGAGAAAAATATTACTGTCATGTCGAATTTTACCATTTTTGTAAAATAACACGTAATATTTTTCATCGTTTTCTAAAAAAAATGTGAACACCTATTGTGATGAAATGTTCACAGTTTAGTTAAATTATATATTTCTTTTAAAAATAGAGCTTATTTGTTAAATACCAATGCTGTACCTTCCCTTTAAGTGGAACATAAGGCCAACAAGTGGGAAAAACCAAAAAAGGAAATAAATGAGTCAGAAGGGAACAAATAAACAACTTAGAGTGCAAGAGAAGGCATTCAGCAGGTTGGGGTGGGCAGACAAGGAAAGGGAGGCAGGAAGAGGATCAGAAATAAGGAAGTATGAAGTATGTGGACATAAATAGAATAAACAAACAAAAACTATATATAGTTTCACGATCAGTATGCTCTGATCGTCCTCAGGAGAATGGACAACTCTTTCCTAAATTTCACATTAGTAATAAACAATAATAATAATTAATAGTAATAATAATAATAGCTTTCTTTAGTGATTGTAACCATGTCACATAATGATGATTTTCAATGGGCCATCAACTTGCTTCCGGAGAATAAATACAGTGTTGCAGTTTTGCCAAAATGGCTAATGTTGTACCCTCCCTTTGATGGAGAGTCGCAGACGAGTATTCCTCTGTTCCGGAAAACATTAAATTACGCACAGGCCGTTTCCAAGAATCTGTCTTCACTTGAAGTTTAATTTGTTCCGGCATTGATATTACCGTCACGAACTATATACGAACATACACAATAGGATATGGTTATCATTTGCAAATGAATTGAGAGGTTTAAAGGTACTAGTGATCCTTCCGTTTTACAAATGAGCTGGAAAGGTCCTCACAACATGGAAAGGTCTCATATTGGGCGATTTGTATAAACACCCATGAAAAATTTGACAATAGATCATTGATTTGAATTGACCTGTGTGTTTTGGTTTTGGTTTTGGTTGTTTGTTTGATTTTGGGTTTTTGTTTTGTTGTGTTTTTGTAAGACAATTCATGTGCCATTGACGTTTGTGAACGTGTAATTATTCCTGTATTGTGCATTTATATAGACAAAGGTAGGGTACGTCAGCATTAGCAAGTTAGTAAGATAACAATCATTATGAGAATATATTCTGATTGAAGTCCTTCATCAGTACAGAGAAACCACGAGAACAGGTGCAACATTTAAACATGTTGTTTTTGGATGTAGCAATCTTTTGCAGTGTTTTCTGTAAAAAAAAATCGTGAATGCTCTTTGCACAATTTTCTGATGACTTGGATGATAAATTGTGCTGGAACTTCTCACTGGTTGCTTGACACAGTTTTGACAACAACTATTTTAATGTGGTACCCAACCAAAAACTGTGGGTGTTAAAATAGCACCAGTATCGTGTCACCTTTATTCTTCAATTGTGTTTTGGGCGAGCTGAGTAAAATGAACACCAATGGTATAGTTTTAAAACCCTATAGTTTGCAGTGTACTACCGTCTTAATGTAGGCTCGACCAATATGAGAAGGATTTCAAACACACAGCAAGATATCATCAGTGGTGACATCATCCTTTGTTTTAAATGCCAATATTTTAACGTCCTTTTCAATAGAAACATAGGCATTTGCAACACATCAGATTAGTATCTACATAGCAACTAACCCTCTTATATTTTGAACTCGATAAAATGATTCATAACGCTGGCTAATGTCATTATATTCATTGTTGATATTTATATTTAATGGCCATATGGTACCCGAGGGTTGATGGAACGATAATTTAATTTTTGTATTTTTTTTTACTGGTATGACCATAGAGAGAGGTATGACTAACTTGTTTCTGCTGTTAGTGTTTATATAGTCACTTACAAAATCATTCAAACACCAAACAAATAGAGCCTTGAGGTTTTTGTTGCGATTCGTTTTTGTTTCATTTCATATTGTGTTTCCAGTGTGCTTTTGTAAAATTTTAAAAGCCTAGTTCCTCGACTTGATTGTTGGACGTGCATACTATTATTTCCCAGACGTGTAGGCCCATCGGCATTGACCGTTGCATTGAATGTTACACCTTTATGCCTACCTTGCATTTCATTGTAAACAAATTAAAGCCCGACCACATATTTGCACAAAAATGCGTTTTCGTATACATGCTTGTTTTGGGGGGGTCCGAACATTATGGAATATCAGCTCAATTATAATTCAGCTCAATGTTTATTTGTAAATTATGAAAATTATTTATTAATTCTAACAAAAACACACAACGAGAAGCTGTCATCGGCCTGCTTTTGATCTCGAAAGTAATAGCAATTGTCAAAAACAAAAGGGAAATATAAAATAAAAAATGAAAAAAAAATACGTGAGAGCTACAAAAAGAATAACTTTGTATGATTACCTGTGATCTTTCCAATATTATACTTCGTCTTAAAATATCGTATTGTAATTTGAGGCAACTTTATCTATACCCAAGAGTAGGCTCACCCGATTACAAAATTATATCTGAATTATAATCTAGAAACTGACTTGATGTGAAGTGGTTGATGTTACCAAACATCCTAATAAATTATTCCTTCTGTGTGACATGTTGTCTGTTTTTACAATGGATCATGGCTGTGATCCATTTTGCACTTGAGAATGAATGCATTTTCACTATTTTCTCGTTAACTTGCGACACAATGAAATGAGCTGAAACGTTCAAATGTTGGTTTATGTACATCTCTCTTGATTCTGTTTTTATTTGAAAGATGCAAAATAATTGTTAATGGCCTTACGTTTCGAATAATAATAATAATAATGTGTGGATTTATATAGCGCACGTATCCACCAACTAAGTGGTGCTCAAGGCGCATTATATTATTATCCCTGCTCATAAGGCTCATAAGGCTCATAAATCATTCCTGAAACCATCTCAGCTCCCTGGGGAGTATACAGCTCAATTGCTGCCATTTCTAGCGCATATAGAGCAAACCAACTCTGCCTTCACAGGTACCCATTTAACCCCTGGGTGGAGAGAAGCAATTATGATTAAGTGTCTTGCTCAAGGACACAAGTGTCACGGCCGTGATTCGAACTCACATTCTGTTGCTAACACCAGAACTTGAATCCGGTAAGCAGGTTCTTTCTCAAAGTCAAATGGGACAGAATACAGACAAGTAATTGAAAAATGTTAAATTTCTTCACAATTTGTACGAAAAACATTTTATTTTTATATAAGGGAACAAAAATTATCTGAAATGAGGTCACTTCAGTGACCTCATTTCAGATAATTTTTTTAAGCTCAGACCGAATAATTTGACACTGAGATGATTGTACCTTCAGCACTCTCTCAACAAATTAGCTTTTGGATTATAATTTGATGATTTTTATATTAACCAATATACTTTACTTTCCCTTTAATATATATCATTGATAGAAGGCGGTATAGGGTAGACTGAAAAATAGACTTATACGTGAAGGAGCCAAGTGTGTAGTAATTCATATCTTTATTGTCCGCGGCAGCTGCACCGTTGCAGCTATAACTTCATCATACACCTTAATACAAGTATACACTGTAATGATATTTACATTCGGAAACGCTTTGGGGACAACTATAATGATGAAAAGCCACTCAACTATTCTAATATTTACTCTGGACGTTTTACAGGATGATAGCAGCCAAAATCAATCAAATATTGATATAACCAACGGACCTGGGCACGAGGATCCAAGACTGATATAAATATTACAGGACCCTCCATAACCATGATCGGCATGTCTGTCATTTAGAATAATAAAACAGTTACAACATCATAATTCTATCGTTTAATGTTATTGTCATGCAATGTGTATAACTATATGCCTACGCGTGTTACAACCATTTAGGGTCAGAAATGATAATGTGTTCTTTAAAGGGACGATAAAATTACAACATACAGGTGCTTCTATGATTACAAAATTACTGAATGAATATCTGAAAGCTAACTTGATGTGAAGTTATAGTAATGTAACAATCATCCTGATACACTATTCAGTCTCAAGTGCTCTCATTTTAGGGAAAACACGAAAAATAATTGTATTGTTTTTGTATTTTATTGGTAATTTTATTGAAAAATTATTGAGCAAACCCCTTAACCTTAAGTCCGAGGTGGGTTACATTGAGATATGAATTTAATAATAAAAATGATTATTTTCGCATAGGAAGGAGAGAGTATAAACAGTATTAAACAGAGAGCATAGCATACTCATAAGTCAGACATTTTGATTTTCTTTCATTTATGTAAATGTATGGATATGGCAACATCTGTTATAGCTATGTCAACAATGAGAACATTGAATTAATATCACGTTTACAATGAGATGTTTTTTTAGTTGGCTCCAAGCGTTTTTGTAAACGTTTTAACTTCCGGCTTCACACTTTTCTCATGACTTGAAATGTATATACTTTTAACGTTGGCCTATATCTTGATTCATAGAAAGTAAGCATACTCGTGAAAGCAGTTTTGCCAACATAACTAATGTTGTACCTTCCCTTTAACGTATATCTTGATTCAAAGAGAGTAAGCATACTCATAGAAGCAGTTCTGCCACCATTGCCAATGCTGTACCTTCCCTTTAATGTATATCTTGATTCAAAGAGAGTAAGCATACTCATAGAAGCAGTTCTGCCAACATTACCAATGCTGTACCTTCCCTTCAATTATATCTTGATTCAAAGAGAGTAAGCATACTCGCAGAAGCAGTTTTGCCGACATAAACAATGTTGTACCTTCCCTTTAATGTATATCTTGATTTAAAGAGAGTAAGCATACTCATAGAAGCAGTTTTGCCATCATTACCAATGGTGTACCTTCCCTTTAATGTATATCTTGATTCAAAGAAAGTAAGCATACTCATAGAAGCAGTTCTGCCAACATAACCAATGTTGTACCTTCCCTTTAATGTATATTTTGATTCAAAGAGAGTAAGCATACTCATAGAAGCAGTTTAGCCAACATAACCAATGTTGTACCTTCCCTTTAATGTATATTTTGATTCAAAGAGAGTAAGCATACTCATAGAAGCAGTTTAGCCAACATTACCAATATTGTACCTTCCCTTCAATGTATATCTTGATTCAAAGAGAGTAAGCATAGGCCTACTCGTAGAAGCAATTTTGCCGACATTACCAATGTTGTGTCTTCCCTCGAGTTTTGTGCTTTCGATAGAATTTAAAATAGCCTAAAATAACATTTGAAATAGCAAACAAATTACATTTAAAAAATGCTATTTTACAAACCTTTAATGGCCTCAATATCGATGTGGATATAATGAAAAAGGTGTAGCCTGTAGCTCTTTTATAATATTTATAATGTGAGACTGAAACATCTGCTATAATTCCGTCAACATTTTCATAAAGCGGCTTGGCCTATATATTCGCCATTTTACTCGCAGTGTGCTTACGACTCGCCTTGTACATGTATAGCGAGAGTTGATAATCTATTAAAGGGAGTCTGTGTATGTTCACTATTGGTAAAATGGCTGAAAATGCAGCCATACTTTATAAAAACTGAATGAAGGGATATGTATAGAAACCCACCTGTGAATGTTCACTTATTTTGTAAGGTTAAGGTATAGCATTGGTCATTCAAAAAAATATGGTTGAATTTTAATGCTAAATTTATGTTACTTAGTTTAAAGCTGACGATGAATTGAAATCTTCCCGAGAAATAATGTTGTCTGATGTGCTGTTATTTTATGGTGAAATTACTTCTAGTTCAACTTTAGGACAAATCCACCTTAGAATGAATACACAAAATCTGAACTTTAATAGCATTTGAATCGGAATGCATTTCCACAATGTTCTCATGAATGATGCAACATACTAATCTGATGTTCACATGTTGGATGTATAGACGATATGATCTAATGACATCACATGATTACAAAAGAGCCTCAAAGGTCAAACTGCGCTGGGCACAAAATGTACACACCATAAAATCTGATATGTTGAGATATCAGCAGAAAAATTCTGAATTTGATTAATTTTTAATAAGGCACTAACAATTTTAATATTACATCTCAAATCTTATTCATTTGAGTTTTTTTGGATGATATGTGGAGAAGTACGAAATGTACAAACTCTGCATTACAAATACACACACCTTTGCCCGGCGGGAAATTACCATGGTACTCTAAAGGTCACACAAAGTGTAAACAAGTCACATGGTCTGGTATATATATTGATACAAGTTAGAGAGTAAGCATACTCTTAAGTTTTGACAACATTACGAATGATGTACCTTCTCTTTCACAACACAATATTAAAAAACGCATTCATAATTCTTTGTACACATTCTAATCATGGCTGTGATCCATCTTAAATTTGTAATGCATTTCACGTTTTCTAAAATAAAAATAGAGCATTTCAGAAGGAATTATTTCTAATGATGTTTGGTAACATCACTGGCACCTTCACATCGGGTAAGTTTTAAGATTATAATTCAGTAATGTTGTAATTGGATAAATACAAAAGGTGTACTCGTTCTTTAAAGGAAAAGCGCACACACATCAGTTACAAAGCAAAACTGTTGGAAGTTTGGGCAATGTATGTTAAATATAACGGGCACAACCAAATATGGAATGAAACACGACAAAGACGAAAATCCTGTACGTGTTTGTGCTGACGAATCAATGGGTGATTGTTACTGATCACGGCAATGCATTGACCAAAGTACAGATGAAATTAAAAGATCCCAATCAGCATCTCTAGCTTCAAATATTGTAAACTGTTAAGTCAGGTGTCGTATTGACGTCACATATTCACGTGTGTCCACCGCTAATCGGTAGTAGATCGCTACATGCAAATTAATCTAAGAAGCTGCGGCTCGGGACCGGGCCCACCTTAGGGCCCCAGGAAATATGGATTCTGAAGGCTTCATGACGATATTCTACAACATTTTCTGGGGAAGAATTTGGCTTTGAAAGAATTTGACTTTTTGGCCATATTGGTACCAATGAAGTGTGTATGATTTGGAGTGGGGGGGGGGGGGAGGCATTTGATATAGGTCTTCTGTTCCCGCGCTCTAAAAAGACGGGGGTACATTATCCCTCTGGTCCGTCATCCACTGATTGACACTCATGCTCGTATAATTCTAAGTAAATGCTGTACGTTAAATACGCTAGTCAACAGACGGCAAACAAGAAAAGGGCCTATTTTAAAGGGACAATATTGTCACAAATCACAGCAACCTTTCGATAGGACATGGAATCGGTGTCCTAGTATTAAGATGGACTCAGAGACTGAAAATAATACCCCACTACCGCACGCTAGCCTAGATAACACGGCGCGATAAGAACATTATTACCGTGCATAGTTTCTGCATAAATATCATTACTATGCAGTCACTGGCTCATTATTAATGCAGCAGCTACGGTTTTATGATCTTATCACGTACTGTTATTAATTATGCACTTTGTTCGTTTTGAACAAAACCATTTAACTAAAGGAAGGTTATTGTCATAAAACTGTGCTGAATTCATAGTATTATCTGAGTGAAACATGCATAGATCTACACCTTGTGCGCCTGTTTGAACGTGAAGCACTCACTATGTGTGTCCATAGTTAGAACAAATAATATATCACGCTGTGTCATTAATAATTTATTGACTTAATTACTCGTTATCCATGCCCAGGTCATTTATGTTGTGAAATAATTTATGTGAAATTAATCTACTTTCTTATAAACCAAAAATGACAGTCAATTTAAACTCAAAAGAGACGGCAAATTAAGGATTCTTCACAACATATTATGTATCTTTAAGGCTTATGGCTGTAGCGTATATAATACCCTTATGGAAATATTCGATATCTGAACTGCAAAGATCTATTAAAACACTTTGTAGTTTCACTCAAGTGTCTTTCCGTATTTGCGTTCAGCAATGTGACTGTTAGCTGACACCCAGAGCACAAAGTGAAGCACAATTGTCTTGCTTTCTGTCTTCAATGACTAATACAACACGATATATATACGTATATTTGTATCGCCTCACACTAGTGCAAGCTCTTTGCACGGGCATGAAAGGCCGCACACAATGACAAAATATTCTCAGAGGCAAAAATAGATAATGGCGAAACTGCATCACTTGATTAAGGACAAGCCAATTTACTGCTATCCTTGAATCGAAATGAGATTAGGTTTAAGTTTTTCTAGGCTGCATATTTTCCATGTGAATATTTATTATACCGTCATGTTTGGTTTCAATTACTACATTACATTTTTTTTTCTTGCAGAAAGGAAGTCAGTTATTCATTATAATTTACCTGAGCACGGTTAAGTCAAATTAAAAAAGTCTTCTGTTTCTGGTCATAGGTCGGCTTCAAAATCGGTGCGGTGACGCATTTTTTAATTTTGTTTGTTTGTTTGTTTGTTTGTTTGTTTGTTTTTGCCAACCAGTGACATACGTGATACATGATACGCAGTTATTTGAACCATACCAAATTTCCCATACACAAAGTATGGTGGCTGAGAGAGGCCGCACAACATTCATACCCCTTTGTGATAAAGTCGTTTAAAACACAGCGCGGCAGGATTCCAATCGATTTGGGCTGCAATTGGACATATACGTCACGTGACAATTAGGTTGGTAATCAAATTATTTGCTAAGCATAAACCTGTCTGTGCTTAGCAAATTTGTGTGCTTATATAGCTCCATGAAATTGGCCCCTTAAAGGGATACTATCGTCACGATCAGAGCAGACTTTCAACAGGGCATGGAATCGGTGTCCTGGTTTAAGATGAGCATGCACAGTGACTAAAAATTACGGACTCATTTATGCAGCAGAAACAGTAATGTGACCTTATCATGTGGGGTATTATTTTCAGTCACTGAGTTAATATATATATAAAACTGGCACTCCGATTCCATGCCCTGTGACGATATTGCACCTTTAAGTGGTTAACAAAACATTACATGAATATAGACAATCTTCTCGTCACAGACTAGGCTACACGGTTCTTCTTTATGGTATGTATTTCAATATTATTCAGAGAGAAACTATTAAAAACACACACTCAAAAATATATTTTAACTTGGGGCAATAATGAAAACTAAATTGCACCGTGTATCGACAGAGCCTCACCCTCAAGGGGCCCATGGGTTAGAAAGCTCTTTAAGCATGAGCTTTATATTCCCCATCCATCGTGGGACTTCAGAACGAAATACGAAGCCTGGAACGTTAAATATTAGCTATCAAGTATTGAACTACCCTGATATGAGAGCTTATTATATTATTTTCCCCCAGTGTATTTTTGAAAAGGTGGTTTTAATGGTGCGTGGTTTATGCCTGGATCTAATCGGATTTGTGGTATACGGTCACAAAACGTTTTAACAATTCCCAAGATTGGTTTAAAGGGAAAATATGAGTTATGTTGGCAAAACTACTTCTACGATTATGCTTAATTGTCTTTCTTTGAATCAGTTATGTAGCGTTACATTGAATAACCAACCTGTGAACATTTCAGTCTATGTTTTGAGGAAATTGTGAAAAAAATTCACAAACACTTTTTGAAAATGTGATTCTTCCCCGTTTTCTCTTTACTGAAAGCATTCCAGGCTTTAACGATTGCCGTATATCTATCAAATTGTGGAATAAAAATACAATATAAGTGTGCTTATCCATATTTTGCTGTGCATGACGTTGCATAGGTCAAAGTTGAAAAGGTGTGTCCTTACAGAGCGAATGGAATGCTTTTGTTTAATTGTTATAATCTTGAATTACAGTTGGAAACACGCTGCTTAATGGATGTAGATACATTTTACAAATATTTTGGACAAAACTATCTAACTGTAAAACTACTAAATTTGCCTTGGGTGTAAAATAAGTTTGTGCCTGTACCGAAAACATTATATAAACATAATAGATTGGAGTGTTGGGGCAATGAGTTTGAAATGGAAACGACAATAAAACATTGACGATTTTGTGAATATACGGTAAGCATTATGTGTTGTTTTTGTTCACACCTGACTCTTTCGTCTTATAAAACTACCGGTTTGTGTGTCGTAAAAAGAGATATGGGGGAGGGTAGGTACGTACCTTGTTTGTCCAGTACTACATTATATTTAATGATACATTTGATACGCCCTCTATTGATGTCCTCCGGTTGCGGCAGGCACAAATCAGGTTTGTTTCTAGTTTTAAAATTGGACATCTATAAACTATCATTGTTGAATTACAAAATTATTGTTATTATTATTTTTTACAATTGTGCAGAAATGTTATCGAAACTGAAGGGTTATAATGACTGCCAGGGGCAATAATACAACTTTTGCCTGCCACAGAAAGACAGGTGTAATAAGTCATGTCATGTATCACATGTCAAACTTGTTGCTTCCTGGTACACGGCAGGCGCATAGATAAGCTAATACGTTACAGGCCTAAGCAAAGTTGAGTGCAGCAATGACCGTTAACCATCCCAATGACAGCCATAATGGAATTTCTTTGCTGTACCGGGGCTGCATAATGCCTCAAGTAGCCGCGCACAAACTGCCATGGTGTAGCGTTATACACCTTGAAGAGTCGTCTCAGGTGATAATAGGTCATCCAGCCACTGGATCGTACGTGCTTGCAATACGGAGTCAGCTTTATTTGAATCTGCCAACAGTGCCGATGTATTTGATAAGGTGGTCCAATATCCGGACAGCCACTGGATAATAAAAAACACAAATTTGCTCAGCACAAGAAAAGTTACGCTTAGCAAAGAAAGCGGTTACTGGCCAAATTGTCATGTGATGTGTATTGCTTCTGGCAGGTTATCAGCTAAATTTTGCATAGCGGGATACATTTGCTCGGCAAAAGTTTCTTATATCAAATCAGCTCCAAATTGGTCATCGAAACAACATACATCGAAACAATTGGGTCGCTATGTTGGCATCCTTTCCAACCATGCACTACAAGGAGAGTTGGTCTCCGCATTATATTATGTATGTTCATTTTGTATTCCCTTTGTTTAAGTACTAGGAACTATAATTGGTAAGACATTTAGAGGAAATCAACTAAAAAGCACTTCTGTTCAGTCAGTATATACATAGACCATTGCTCCTTCATAACATGATTCAGTTTGAAATTGAAGAGACTCATAGGTAGCTACAGGGACTTCTTCCTCCCCCACCCGCTGGACCCATTATGGTGCATCCGGCGATCACATTCAATACCCTCCAGCACTTATCAGCTTACATTATCCTCTCATTGTGCATCAAACATTATTATCGATTAAGAATTGAAAGTTCCATGCATGCCACGTAGCATTTAACATAATAATAATGTGCCTGAGTGGAACCGACAACGTGTAATCAAGCTGCCTGTAATCTTACGATTGATTCACACAGATATTCCTATTCAGTGCGAGTGCATCAGACCGTGAAAAACGATGATCTTGGAGCAACTCCATGAAATGTTCAATCATATGTAACTTAGAAAAGTTTCTCGATTCGTAGCCTATGGGAATTCCTATTAAACTGTCAGCTATGTGTGGCTATATATTAAAAAAATAAAATAAATGATGTCAAATTTGACGGAGGTTTGTGAAAGCACCGCGCATGTAAATTCAATGAGTTGTCAAAATGTGATTGTTCTGAGAATAACCGGCAGTATGATAACTGCACATTTTGATCGCTGAGTATTCTCTGATTCTCTGATTGTGTTCAAGAGAATGTTGCTTAAATTGTTAATGTTTTGCTAGAACTTTTGTCCATTATCCAGATCATGTGATTTTTGAAGTGTATCTTTTTGGAAGGTGCATCGTGGGTGTATAGCTATAGTGGATTGATCAGGGAACATTTTGGTATAGACTAACACTTTAATTTTAAGCGCCCCTGTCGACATCCTGTTTGCCCTTCTTAGACGTGGCTGTAACATTTATATAGTTTTTACTTTGACATTAATATATAAACATCCAATATTGTTTGAATTAAATATTTATTATGTACACTATATTAGTATTCTTGATAAACACAATCTCAGTTTTTACATGAAAATTACATTAAATGATGGTATCAGTTATCCCTTGAAATATCTCTGTTTGAGGTGCTATCACTTTTTAAGTACATTAAAACCCTCCTATAGGTTTAACAATCAAAGACACTCAAAATTTGTATGTCACTCCCAACCCATTGACTTTGTGCAGTGCACTCAAATAAATGCAAGGACATGTGGCTATGGTAGGAGGTCAAACCAAAACCACTCAACTGTATAATGTGAGTCTGCAGTACATACACAGCTCTGTGTGACTCTGCATATAACTTATGTAGGACATACACAAGTGTGTTTGACTTTGCCACTAACTCCAGCACTCTTAGAGAAAAAATACACATGTGTGAACAATTGGCAATGCAACCAAAAATACCCAAGTGACTGTCTGTGGGTGCGGTGCTTACTGGGCCAAATTTCAGCCTGGGCATAGGAAGGTTTTATCAAATTATTTTCCAAATGAATATTCGACCCCAGAAGACGTCAATTCCACAAAAAAATCTGAATTGCATTTTCACTTGATTTAATACCCGGTATATGGCTTTAATATATGAGATATTTATTATAAACGTTATTAAAAAAATGTATAATTTCATCAAACATTTTAAGATGACTGTCGATGACAACGAAACAACTTTTTCATGCCAGTTAGACAGCATGGCTCGCAAGATGGCCAAAGTTAGGCAGCATGCCTCTCAAGATGGCTAAAGTTAGGCAACATGGCTCTCAAGATGGCTAAAGTTAGGCAGCATGCCTCTCAAGATGGCTAAAGTTAGGCAACATGGCTCTCAATATATCCACAGTTAGGTACAATGGCTCTCAAGATGGCCACAGTTAGGCAACATGGCTCTCAAGATGGCCACAGTTAGGCAAACATGGCTCTCAAGATGCATACCCTCGCTATGTAAATTGTGTAGCATCATATAGACGGTTGGCGCTGCTTCATTCTTGTCGTCTATTTCAGCTTATATTGTGGTAGTTTTATTGACTCGTTTTAATCATGTTTTAATTAAGTCTTATAATGCAGTCACGTTTCACCGATGCATGGTATCAGAACATATAGGCCTACCCGATACTTCTAATTAATAACTCAATGGGAGGGTCACAGTCTCGAGTGGTATACGGTATCTGGGTCATATTTGCTGAGAACGCTTAATGAATTTTAATGTTTTATTGTAATTCAATGAAGGCTTAAGTTGTAGTCCTATCCAGCGGCGTAGCCAGGACTTTTTCAGTGGGGGGGGGGGGAGGGGGGACACAGGGGGACATTGCTTTTCAGTGGGGGGGCCCAGGGGGTATGGTTTTTTTCTCTTTTCTTTTTCTTTTCTGTTTTTTGGGGCACTATGAGGATTTTTCGTGGGGGGCACTGGAAATTTGTGGGGGGAGGGGGCACGTGCCCCCCCAGGCCCCCCCGTGGCTACGCCGCTGGTCCTATCGCCCGTGTTTTACTTGCAATTTCCGCCATTGCCAATGTTCCTTTCAGAAAGAAAAACAAGTACTTTGAAATGAGATATTTCCCCTAGTAGATAGTAGATAGTTTTGTGTAAATGTATTCAATTAAAGTGAAGGTACAGCATTTGCTGTTGGCAGAATTGTTTTTGTACGAGAAGGTCATAATATGGTTACTTTCTGTGAAAGTTTCAGCTTATTACGTTTGTGTCGTTTAACGTTCATGAAAAATAGCGAAAATTATTAATTCGAGATTGTTCGTATCACTCGTGGAATTTAGGAAAGAGTAGGCCCCTTACTCGTTCCGATAGTGCTATGTCAATTATTTCAGCAACAAAATGATTCATATATTAGTATATTAAAATGTTACTTTTTAATTACCGTATTAATTCTATACCTTATGTTTATTTTCTCAAAATATTATTATAGCCTAGGCTATAACTTTCTGGTAATAGTAATAATAACTGGATTTATAGAGCGCCAAATTGCCAGAGAATACAAGGCGCTTTTTACATTATTACTCCTGGTCATTGGGCCAATATCAATCCACTTCTCAGCTCCCAAGGTAGTATCAGCCCGAGCAACCGTAGCGCATATGAAGCTTTTTCAACCACAATATCAACCTCTAACCCTCACAAGTACCCATTTATACTCCTAGGTGAAGAGGAGCACTGTACAGTGAAGTGTCTTGCTCAAGGACCATTGTCGCAGCCAGGATTCGAACCCACATTCTGACAACTCATCTATCAGAACACAAGTCTGTTGTGCTAGACCGCTCGGCCATGGTAAAAGTTTGACATCAAACATTTAAACAAATGTCCAATTTAAAACAAAATCCAATTTATTAAACGTTCCCAGCAAATATGACCCAAATACCGGAAACCACTTAACACTTTGATCCTGTTTTTTAAATGAATTTATGACGGGACCCACCATAAATTCATCAGTTGTAATCCTTTCCTCACGGGCGAAACACCTTTAATCACTGGCGCCGTATTATTGACCGGTCAAGATTGGATGTCTGTTATGTTTGGTTGTTTGAATTTATCAACAACTTAAAGGGAAGGTGCAACATTGGCAAAATGCTTCTATGGATATGCTTTCTCTCTTTGAATCAACCGACCTTTGTATGTTTCATGTCAATGCGGTGTGTAGACCATGAGAACATTGTGAAAAAGCAGTTATATTAATACAGAAAACACCAAGAGCAATAAGCAAAAAAAAAGTCTCCGGTTTTTCTGGTCTCCGCGCGCGTCGCCTCAGACCCGCACGTCGGCATTTTCAATTTTCTTTTTATTTGCTATGAAACGATGTCCAATTGCAGCCAAAATTGCTGGATCGAATGTAATTCTGCCATGCTGTATTTTAAACGACTTTTTCACATAGGGATATGAACGTTTGCCCGATTTATGAGGCCTCTGTTATCCACCATACTTCGTGTATGGGAAATTGGTCTGGTTCCAATAACTGCGTATACATGTATTACGTACTTCACTGGTTGGCAAAAAAACAAAAAAACAAAAAAACGCGTCACCGCACTGATTTTGAAGCCGACCTATATGACCAGAAACCGGAGACTTTTTAGGGGCCATAACTGTTTGAATATGTGCATATTTCCCCATGTTTTCTCTGCATGAGAGCATATCAGACACGGCAGTCTACTAATTTTTGCCCAGGATGATGATTGGTACCTTTGTAAACCAACTTCATATCAAAAAGTTATCTCGGTATCTCGGTGTGCAATCCTTCAATTTTGGCAGTGTCCCCCACTCCCTCGGGTCGGCCACTGGGCCCATAAGGTTTTATAGACCTTTGTTATAAGTTAGCCACTTTGTGTTAGAGAGGACATCTTATTTCACAATATTATTATTATTATTTTATTTCATTAAAAACAAAGCGGCCGAATTGCGTTTACATTTACAAAGTTAAGACGAAATTATATGAAAAACATTGTAGAAAATAAATAACATAATAAATACAAATTTATACAAGTTAGAATAGATTCTTTTAAAACAAATTAAAATTATTAATTAATCTAAGCCTATATAAGGTTTTAAATCAACCAATACAAATCTATATTAATCAATACAACCCTCCGAGCCAGGATACACGCTTGGTAAGACGTCATTACGTGCATCCATAGTTCATGAAGATCAAGAATTACATTAAGCAACCAACCCTGACCTTTAGTAGTTCACAATTATATGAGAATATCGTGAAAATTACTTTACAGTTCTTTGACATTGTATTAATAGCTTTACACACTCGTCAAACGATCGCACATTTTTTTTGTTTTTGCTTTCTTTTCTAAAAGGAAATCACTTGAGACGGAATAATTTCCCAGGATGATTGGAACCGTTATCACTTCACATCAGGTAAGTTTTTAGAAACAATTTGGTAGTTTTGTTATAGGGTTATTGTGTGACAGTCAAACGTGTACTCTGCCTTACAACTTGGGAATGTACAATATCCCCCATTGAAAATTTATGTTCATTTCAAACCTATTGTGAAACAACAGGTGCTACCGTTTTTGAGAAAACGACGAAATACTGTCATATATTTTGTCTTAATAATAATAATAATAATGTGTGGATTTATATAGCGCACGTATCCACCAACTAAGTGGTGCTCAAGGCGCATTATATTATTATCCCTGCTCATAAGGCTCATAAATCATTCCTGAAACCATCTCAGCTTCCTGGGGAGTATACAGCTCAATTGCTGCCATTTCTAACGCATATAGAGCAAACCAACTCTGCCTTCACAGGTACCCATTTAACCCCTGGGTGGAGAGAAGCAATTATGATTAAGTGTCTTGCTCAAGGACACAAGTGCCACGGCCGTGATTCGAACCCACATTATGTTGCTAACACCAGAACTTGAATCCGGTAAGCTAGACCGCTCGGCCACGACACCTCATTGATATTTTCAGAGAATATTTTTCTGCAAAGTGAAAGAAGGCTACTTTATTAAGACAGAATAATTTCCCATAGGCCTATGCTTTACAGTATGTATTGTAAGCTTTTAGACAATAATTTGTTATGAAATAATTAGATAATCTGTTATTTACCAGTGTTGTACCTTTTGATATTACCTCGTGAAATAATGATTTGATATAATGGGCGGCGATCCCAGGTGGACGGGGAGGGGTGGACATCCCCCAAAGTGACGGGGGGACTGTAATGACAATATCCCCCACATAATTTTTATTTTATTCAGAGAACATAAATTATTACGTTATTCCATTGTTCTTTCTAAAACAGCCACCTGGCTGTTTGGTTCCTATAAATCTTTCCGTAATAATTGTTATCGTTGAAAAGTTCAAACTTCAAATAAATAAATAAATAAATAAATAAAAATACAAAATGTCAGCAATTTATCGTGTGTGTGAACGTACACACCATTCGTTGTGGGGTCCAAAACACAATAGAACAATTGGACCCCACAAGGTAACTATAGAAAATCTTGTACCCCACAGGAGAATTATAAGGAAAAGGGATAATAGAACGAACAAAGGAATACCCCACAAATCAATGTGCGTGAGGGTGTGTGTGTGTGTGTGTGTGTGTGAACGTACACACCATTCGTTGTGGGGTCCAAAACACAATAGAACAATTGGACCCCACAAGGTAACTATAGAAAATCTTGTACCCCACAGGAGAATTATAAGGAAAAGGGATAATAGAACGAACAAAGGAATACCCCACAAATCAATGTGCGTGAGGGTGTGTGGGTGTGTGTGTGTGGGAGGGGTGTTGGGCAGGGGTAGGTCATAGGTCCCACATGCGTAGCCAGAAGTAACCAGCAATGTTGACCAATGGGGCTAAATTGCCGTGTTGATAGCAACGGTGGGGGACCTGTCATAGGCATAGTTACGGGGTACAGGTGTCCGTGGCGCCTCTGTAACCCGTCGGAACCGCGGTACTTCCTGGCTGCGCCTATAATAGACCCAACTCTCTACCGTTCCCGCCAATTGTAATAAGAGCTCCTCGCCACTGTTTGATTTTCATTATAGCATTTTAAATGTGCTTAACATGATAGACCTTCCATTATTTCTCGCTGGTAACCCGAGGGTGTTTATCATAGTGCGGTATCATGCAGAGTGGCTCATCTCGTAGGATTACTTTAATTGCTTCATCAAAATAATAAGCGATTAAATATAATCTAATCATAACACGTGGCCATACGGGGTACTTTTTAATCCAATTGTGGCGTACAAAAAAATTTGCTTCAGTACATCGATGACATTCTTTGAATTTTAATCGTTAAAAGTGCCAAATCTATAGTGTTGAAATGTCACCTACTATAGTACAGTAGATGTTATAGGTGCTTAAAGGGGGTGTACATCATTGATAATTACCAGAAAATAAACTAAGCGAAGTATATTTTCTAAAACCTTACTTGGCTTTATTGAGTTGGTATTGGTTACGTCATTGTCGAGTAAATGTCAAAATATATCTAAAAAAATTCAAATATGATAATTAATGATGACCCATTTTCACACGCAATAGAATAAATACAACAAGTCTGAAATAAGATGAAAATTTCACAGGTTGGATATGTTTGGATGCATTTATAATGTTGTTGTGTTGTATACATGCCTTTAAGAGACGACTCGACGGTGCTAGCAAGAATGACGTGTTTATAGGACTAACTACGTTGTAGCCAAATGGAGCATACACGTGATTTTTGCTCGGCTGCTTGCACACAGTTCGTATATTGCCCGAAGACGCTACTGAAAGGGCAATACCTGTGATCAAATTAAGGCGGAATGATGGTTGAAGGAGAATGACCATCTTTCAATCACGAAAAGGGTGTGCTGACAATGAAGACTGATGACAAATTTATGTGGGTTTTTTTCTGAAGGTTTGGCTTCGTGAATTTCATCTTCCCATTCCAGCCAGTGGCGGGTCCTATGTGGGTGAAACGGGCTAGACACACTTCATAACAACGTATAGTAAATGTGGTTAATATGATGGTAAACATGAGACGTAATGGTAAACGTAGTAATAAACGTAAGCCAAAAAATGTTAAACGTAGCCTATAATGTAAACGCACGAGGATTTTACACATCTGTATGGTGAAGAGGATAAGTAAGACTAATTGCGGTGACACCATGTGAAATTCTCTATTGAGTAGTAATTAGTTCTGAAAAGAACTGGAGTTTACAACTCAACGTTTCGATCAGTATGCTCTGATCGTCCTCTGAAAAGGCGGCACACTTTAAAAAGGTCAAGAAAACATATAAGGTCAATGTGAAATTCTCTGTGGTAAAACAAATGGTAAATGTATTAGCCATAACGGTAAACGTAACGATGAATGGTAAACGTAATGGTAAACGAAATCAGATAGGCCTACACAGCTGAAAACTGAGTTGTCATAAAAACATAATTAGGTAAATTAAAGGTAAACATGGTAGTCTGATGCATTAATTCACTATGTAAAATAAGGGAATCTTCTCTTTCCCTCCCCTGCCCCCGGGCCAGCCTGTACGGGTTCGCTAATAGCTAATGAAATATACAGTAATATGGCTTACAGATCTCATGGTCTCCCTTAAGCCTTGTCATCATCATCTGATATAGGCATATTGTATGTTTTCCGAGCCTGTTACTGTTTTTTAATAGTCACATATACAATCGGTACCATAAAAGGTTTTCGTTATTAATAGTATTAACTTTATGCCTATAAATAAACACATATTGGTGGTGTCGGATTTCCTAAGAATAAGTAAAAACACATATACTTAGGCGTAAAGGTTGGTTATTTGTAATAAATATTTTACCAGAAGTCTGTTACCTAAAGAGATATGTATTCGTATCTGATCTCCAGTTCATTAAAAATAGGCTTAATATACAATGACATGATAAAGATGCTTTCGTAGCAAACATTACAATAATAGTGTTGACATCTTGGAATCACTGTACGTTTCAGTTTTGCAAAAATTTTCCATGAGTGCAAACACCAACCTCAGAACAAGTCGACAGTTGGCAGCCATATGCATAAAGGTTCAAGGTCTTCCGTTTGATTCGCAAATGCTTCGCCGAAGCGACACAGCGACTTCATCCATTGCTATAGCTATGGCCAGTATCAGCCATCGTGTCAGCTAGAGTAAGCTTCACAAAAACAAATGTCTGGTGCCAAAACTAGCCTGTACTACTCTGATACAATGTTATGCCACCTGCAAGTTACGTTTCTATTTATCGAGTAATTCTTTACAAAGCATTGCTGCCGGCTTTCACTGAATCATTAAACAAATATTTCATTATTATCTCAAACCTCCTTGGCATGTTCTCGTTCTCGAACGAGGAGGTTTTACCAACGTTCCCACATTTTTACAACACCCGGAGCTGAATGTCAGCCAGAGTGCTGGGAATCTAATGGCACCTGTCACTGTTAATGATTTCTGAATGGCTTCATAAATAAATTTGAATTGTACCCTTATGTCAATAGTATACATGATTGTAGGATAATGTAATTAAATACACATTTTGATTAATGTTTATATTTATAAAAAATAGAAAAGAATACAAGAGATAGTACACTGAAGTTTTAAAACGAAAACAATTCGTGATAATATTTATATCTTGGTTTGTATAGCGATCCAAAAGGTGTTCTTTTTCAGGTGGGAAAATGGATTGCTGTGTAAATGCAGACGAATAATGTTAGACTCGATCGGTCTAATTTGATCATCCAATAAATAGCTGTGTTGATCATCGTCGCTTGGCCCGATTGATTCGACCCGATCGAAGTTAAAGCTCACTTTTGGTAAAACCCCAAAACATAAATGAGCAGAGATTTATATGAATTTTGGTTGGTGTAGAGTTGATGATGATATCAAACATCATAGAAATATATCTAAGGTGGTATACACATTTCAGTAAAATAAGTGAAACATTTTTTGAAATAAATATCTGTCATCCGAAAACCGATATTCCAAGTTGGAGTGTATTCCGAATGCATTTTCACAATTTCCTCGTTGACAACCCAATGAAATAAGTCCAGACTTCCAAGATTAGTTTTTACACATTCTAATATAAAAACAAATGTTCATTTACGAACAGTTTACAAAAGTATATACAGGTTCTATAAAGATGAAGGCCATGTCTAGAATTGGTATACCAAAAATGACAAAAACTTGTAACTTGTTGTTTGTTTGTTTGTTGTTTGTTGTTGTTTGTTTGTTGTTGTTTGTTGTTTGTTTGTTTGTTGTTGTTCGTTTGTTTGTTTGTTTGTTGTTTGTTGTTTGTTTGTTTGTTTGTTGTTGTTGTTGTTGTTGAATTACCAATTTTATACCATATCTTTAACATAGACTGAAAGTGATTATGGTAAGGGTTGGGTTACGTTTAAGGTAAGGGTGTATGGTTGGTGTTACGGTAAGGGCTGGTGATGAGTTGTGTTAAGTTTAGGATTATTGTGTAAGGTTGATGTTATAGGGTTGGATTAGGCTAAGTTGTGTTTCATATTATGGGTAAACGTAAGTTAGGATTAGTGTATATAAGGCCAAGAAGGTCTTCATTTTCTGGTCATAGGTGACGCTTTTTTTTTCTTTTTTTGAATTTTTTTTTTTGCCACCAGGGAAATACGTGACACATGTATACCAAATTTCCCATGTACAAAGTATGGTGGCTAAGAGAGGCCTCACAAATCGGGCAAACGTTCACACCCCTATGTGAAAAAGTCGTTTAAAACAAAGCACCGGCAGAATTCCAATCGATCCAGCAATTTTGGCTGCAATTGGACATCGTTTCATAGCAAAGAAAATGCCGACGCGCGGGTTTGAGGGGACGCGCGCGGAGACCGGAAACCAGAAACTAAGGATCGTATTTTATGGTATATTATGACTGGATTGAGTTGTGTTTCTTTTTATGGGTTAGGGTTAGGACTGGGGGTGAGTTGTTCTCTTATTATGGGAAAAGTGTTTTAAAAACCCTCCCTCCCGACCTGTTCTTAGTTTTTGAAAGAATGATCACTAGATTTTTATTTACAGCGGTCTAATAGCTGCGAAGCAAAACTACTGATTGTAGTCCGATGATGCCTCACCTGTGCTCAACTACCCAGCACCTGTCTCTCTCATATCCCCCAGGCCTAGCGACGGATGCAACGGAATACAGAACACTGAAGCCCGCCAAAACACAATTCCGTTCTAAATATAGAAGTTGAATTTCTGCGCTGCATTGATTTACCACTCCTGTCTAGATCATTGTCCTCTGTAGGAAGATCTCACATCTTTTGTATGCCTTTATGATTAATTCCGATCACAAGAGGGCAGTTTGTAGGGAAAGTTTCCAGAGGAGATGACATATGAACTGTCACACACGTGACAAAATGTCTGGGGAATGGAGATGTTTGACTTAATCATTAACCAAATCATGAATTTTAACAACATTTCTACTCGAGCATTGCCATCGTTCAAGAGTGATATAGTGATGAGGATATGTAAACTGACACAGTGAGGAATGCACTGTATTGGAAGGCAAACACAGAAAACATCCACATAGTTTCTTGTTACCATGGTAGCAAATGTGACCCATCCTGCCGTTTCGATTGTAAATTGCTACGGAAATTGGCTCCAAAAATGCTGCGGGAATCTGCTATATACGAATTGTTGATGGCTAGTTTTATGTTAAATTAAATTAAATTAAATTAAATTACTCGACTGTATTTCTTTATAGCCTATACATTACAATATCAATTCAGATCAAAGAATGGTGTAAAATAATACCCAAAGGCTTATATACGAATAAAAGAAGGCATTCGCAATTAATTTTAATCAATATTATGAATATATTTCCAATCCAAATGTCTTTCAATAGTACATAGTATACCAAAAATATGTGGAAATTATTCAGCAAACAAACGATAAAATATTTCTTATTATTATTTAGTTTTTTTCTTGGCATGCCCCTGAATAATAGTTTATAAGGTCATACTGCAGACGGTGATACCGGACATTTTGCTCATTGTTGCATATATCAAGCCGGCAATCCGTTATGACACTTCCCCAACACACAATCCTATCCATCGTCTAATATCCGCCAGGTTCCCTCGCCCTCCTCCCCAGCCCTCTCCAATTCTAGTTCCGCCGCATCTCTTTACGTTCCTTGGGGGAGAATTCAGACAGTGGATCGAAGCCAAGGCTAAGATATGTAGCGGTGAGACGTACATATGAGAACACGCAAGAGGGACATCTTACGAATATCTTCAAGGATCTACATCCTGAGTCGTATTCGTCTTATTTCCTGCGCGCTGTATCGGTTACAATTACAGAAAAGCCTCCGTATATATGAAAAGGAATCATTTTGAAGAGCCGAGGAGAACTAGTATAATGAATGAATATTAAATTAGAAAGGAAATATGGTAGTTCGAGACCGCTCGAACGGACTCCATTTTAACATTACTAAAAAATATTGCTTTTGTGTCTTCGATCATACAACTGGCAGTTTAAAATGGATTAATTCAATTTTTAATTACAGAATCGTTTAAATTAACAGAGAGCATTGAAGTACAAACTGTCTGTATATGTATTTATAATTACGCTGAATGGCAGTTCGTGCTAAACACAATGAGGTACGTACTGAAAAATAAGTGCCACGTCGCCAGCGGAATTTAATCTTACAGCACAAAGACAATTTTGTTGGAGCAACAAATAGTTATTTTCGAGGAAAATATGCCTTCACAATGGTAATGCCTATGCCGCAGGGTACTCAGACAGCTTGTGAAAACAGTGGAAAATATTCGATTTTTTCTCTGTCTCCGGCGGTACATAAGACTAACGCTTAATACATCCTTCATCATTACACATAAGTCTGTTAGAATCTTCAAGATGTTATAATTGAATTAGGGAACGGGTTCAGGCGCATAATTTGGCTGATATACAAATAAAATATCAGCGCAGAGGTTGGTGCATGTGGTGAAATTTGGATCAAGTATAAATGATGTGACACTTGGCATTATTGTTCTCAAAAAACGCATCGTAAAGATGTCATATTTTGAGGAGGTTTTCAAATATTTATTTAGATTAAGGGGCCTATATTAAATAGCCTAACCGCAGCCAGTACTGCTCATTATATCACCTTTAATTTGCCTCAATTTGCGACTATTGGTACCGGTAATCTAAAAATTAAGAATATAATTAATCACAGTTTTATCTAATTACTGACTTGGTGTAAAATTGATGACGGTATGAAGCAGCCTTTGAAATATTAGTGAAACAATTTTTCAAATGGATTTTCGACTTCAGGAAACGGAATTTCCCCGTTAAAATGAATACGAAATATCTGAATAAATTTTACTATTTTCTCATGAACGACACAATGTAATACGACCTTATCATGTGGGGTATTATTTTTAGTCACTAAGTTAATCTAAAACTAGCACTCCGATTCCATGCCCTGTTTGTTGATCGTGATGTATTGTCCCTTTAAGCTGAAATTTGCACAGGTTTTTAAAAAACATATCTTGATTCTTATAATTGTGTGTGCATTTACAGACATTTACCATAAGTGTGTACCGGCTTTAAACTATTTATAATGTTATAAAGATTCAAAATGTATATGAAGTATGTGGTGTAGAAACATTTGTTTCTGTCATACAAAGAAAGTATGTCAATAGAGGGCATTAAAATGATTGTTACTTGGTCTACAACGACGGCCAGTAACTCCATTCTTGGGCATTATAATTATGTTGAAATGTCCCTAAATTATTAATTGACGTCGCAGCTGCGAATATGTATACACTAGGCCCTACTGTATACTTTTAAGCTAAAATTAATCTTTATTGATATTTCCCCTTTAATTAAAATATAAAAATATGATATGAATGCTCAGGCGTAGGCTATTAGTCATGTACACGTATGTTCATGCATAATGCATTAATTTCGTTGCCCTTATTCAGTCAAATGTTTTAGCCTCGTTCTCAGTCTGAATTGTATATCATGCTACTATTCAAGGAGACAGGCCTTTCATAGTATTATTGTGTGAATAACAAGTAACTCCACAGCCTCGTTCTCCAAAGAAATTATTCCCTTAAAGAAATTGTATTAAAAATAAACAAATTTTCAATTATTCGAATTGTAAATTAATTTTTTACTTTTCTCAATTTCGTGTGTAACAGTTGATATTTTGTACCCAAGTGGTATAAATTCATAATATAACAACATATCAATAGTATATACCTTACCTTTTATATAGTGCTATGAAATAGATGTATGTGTATTTTTGGCAAGTTCTCCATTTATATCACCGATGTTTCATGTATAGCGTAATAGAATCATTCCACATTGTTTAAATAAAATGTTAAGGCGAAAATTTGAGTTTCCATGGAGATGCTCTTCATCTCTTAAACAACGCATATAATATTGACCAATTGTCAACAAAGAGACAAATAGGCCTGAGATGTCTAGTCAATGAGACACGCACACGGCCTAAAACGGTTCAAATATTATCAGACCCGTAACAGAGATAATACCAAATTATGCATTGGGCATATACATCTAGACAAAACATGCAGTGGGAAAAATAACGGAAGTAAAGAGGAAAAGGTCTGGTCAGTGGAGACGTCTGGGAAGACTAAGAACAACATGAGGAAAGATCTATTACTGGTGATTCTGTGCTTTTTGACAAGATGTCAAGATCTTGATGCAAGTACAGAGACAGGTAAGAGCCTAAGGGAATAGTAACATGTCTATAAATGTATCCATACTTGACAAGAATGAAGAGATAGAGATACCAACCTGAGAAGTTTCAGATTATTTAGTTTTGTCGTTAACGAGAGAATTGTAGAAGTAAGGTTTATAGTTATTTGTAAAATAATACAATACAATACAATACAATACAATGAAGGCATTTATATAGCGCTCTTACACAAACAGTATCACAGCGCTTTACAGTGAGATACAAGTACAATTTAAAAATACACAGTGCCTAAAATAAATGAGTCTTGAGAGATGTTTTAAATTGACTCAGTGAAGAAGCATGACGGATACCAGATGGTAGTTCATTCCAAATGCTGGGTGCAGCAGTATAGAAACCCTTGTTAGCCGCAGTTAAATGTGTAGTTGGCTTTTTGAAGATCCGGGAATCAGAATTTGAACGGAGTCCACTGTGGTTAGGTTGGTATGGTGTAATAAGCTCACAGAGATATAGGATGGCGCAGAGTCAGTAACACATTTATAGGCAATACCGGGTAGTCAATGTTTTGAAATCAATCCGGTCTTGAACGGGAAGCCAGTGAAGCTGTCGTAGGAGAGGGGACACATGGTCATACTTTTTAGCCTTGAAAATTAATTTTGCAGCACGATTTTGAAGCCGTTGAAGACGTTTGATCTCTTTGCTAGAGGATCCTTGGAGAAGTGAATTTGCATAGTCCAAACGTGCTGTGACCAGAGCACGGACTGCATGATGACAAGTGATTTCATCAATAAAGATACGAACTTGCGACAGATTTCTTAAATGAAAGTTAATGGTTTTGCATATTGAAGATACATGGTTAGACATACTCATAGTACTGTCAAAAATAACACCAAGGTTTTTACACATGAGGAGGGTTTGATAACTGTATTACCAATTGTAATGGTGACGTCAGATAATGTTTTCAAAAGTCTATGGTTGGCGGCAACAAAAATTCAGTCTTTTCATCATTGAGGAGGAGCATATTTTTTGACATCCATGCCTTGATGCTAGAAACACAAGCAGATAAAGTTGAAAGTGCACGATCTGTTTCACCAGGTTTCCTGGGATCAACACACATATATAATTGGGTGTCATCAGCATAAAAATGGAATTTGACACCAGAATGATGCTTAATAATATCTGAGAGTGGGTGTGTGTAGTAAGAAAACATCTGAGGTCCGACACAGGAACCTTGTGGTAAACCATAATCAAGAGTTTGCGGATCAGAATAGTTATTGGCAATCTTAACTCTACAAGTCCTACCAGTAAGATAAGACTGAAACCAGTTGGAAACATTATTATGAAAACCAAAAACACTAGACAATCTATTTAACAATATACAATGGTCAATGGTGTCAAAAGCAGCAGACAAATCTAGCAACACCACAAAACGGCTTGTCGATTGTCAATCGCACGTATTATATCACTTTTGACTCTCAACAACGCCGTCTCCGTGCTGTGGCCAGACTTGTAAGCTGATTGAAATTTACAGTGTAAGTTATTATTATCAATATGATCAGAAACACGTGTCAAAGCAGTCTTCTCAATAACTTTGGATAGAAAAGCAGTGTTTGATACTGGTCTGTAGTTTTTCAAAGTGTCCTTATCCAAGGAAGGCTTTTTCAATAAGGGAGTGACCACTGCATATTTCAAAGCAGTGGGAAAAATTCCAGTACTCAGTGAAGTGTTCACGATAGATGTAATGGCCGGGACCATGATGTCCATGTTCTGTTTAAGGAGCCATGTAGGTAGAGGGGATCCAACGAGCATGATTTATTGGGTGATTTTGAAATTATTTTGCGCACTTCCTCCTGATCAGCAGGCTTAAATTCAGAAAACATAGGAACAGAGTGATTAAGCACTGGTATAGACAATGGCACATCATCAAACTTAGTAGAATCAATTCTGTTTCTAATATTAACAATTTTGTCAGCAAAGTATTTGCTAAACCGATCACTCAGATCTTTAGATGAGTCCATGTAAGGAAGAGCTGGAACATTTCTATTAAGTAAAGTATTGACAGTTTTAAAAACTGTTTTAGTGTCTGCAGTGGATAGTTGTTTTGTGTAATATCTTGATTTTTCTTTCTGAACAAGATGAGAAAAACCATGAATACTGTCAAGATAAAGCTGATGGTCATTAGGATCGCCAGACTTCTTCCATTTGCGTTCGAGCATACGACGTTTGCGTCTCGCAAGATGAATTTCATTGGAGTACCAGGCCGGTTGTGATTTGAATTTGTGTGTACGAGTAGTAACAGGGCAGTGATTATCAAGAACAGAAATAATGTTCATATTATAAAATGACACTTGAAGATCAAGGCTGCTTTCATAAGGAAAAACCTGAAATGCAATTTCAAGATCTTTAGCAAAAGTTTCAGTGATGCTGCTATAGTTCCTCGAGTTTGAAGTGATCATTTTGCTGTCGGGTTTAGAGAAATTAATGGAGCAATCAACAATAAAGTGATCCGAGTTCAGAATATTAGAGACTCCACTCTCAACAATAAGGCCATCATCAGGGCGCGAGATGAGAAGATCAAGAGTGTGCCCATGTTTGTGCGTTGGTCCAGTAATGTGTTGTTGTAGTCCAGCTTCAAAAAGAGATGTTAGGAAATGAGATGCATCTGCCTTATTAGGCGAGTCCACATGGATGTTAAAATCTCCTAACAAAAGAAGTTTACTAGAGAGGAGTCACTTTATCTAAGAAGTCATCAAATTCAGTTAAAAAATCACTGGTTTTCACTTTTCAGACGATTCTTGGAAGAAGGCGGTGGACGATAGATTGCAACAAAGCAAACTTTTTTCAAAGGGTCGGTGACACATGCCATCTCAAAGGTAGTATGTACGATATCAATGTTGGTTAGGGACAAGTTCAAAGGAGATCTGAATACGACGGCGATACCACCATGACAGTCATTTCCAGCACGCGGCACATTAAAAAATGTGTAACCCGGTGGTGTACAAGCAGAGATAACAACTGGGTCGTCACTGTGTAGCCAGGTTTCAACAATGAACATAATGTCAATATTCTTGTCCATAATATGATCACAAAATATAGAAGACTTATTTCTAATTGAATGGGCATTCCAGCAGGCCACATTCAATTTGTCATATTTTTCACGGAGAACAGGTTTCAAGTTAGACAATTGGCTTTTCTTGGTTGATCATGGCAATTCTGTTTAATGCATGGCGGGATATATGTATGAACAGGAATACGATGGAGGCAGTTGTCAAGTTCGGTAGCATCTGGAATGGGCCAACGCTTACGACGACTGCCTCTCTTTCCACGAGGTTTAGTACGACCGGTAGAATTTATTCCGAGCGAGGTGATGGTATTCCAGATTTGTTTGGGTAATAGGTCTTCTTTGGAATGTTTATAAGTTTAATGAAGTAAGGTATTGAGGACTGTAGGTTAATCTGGGTTGAATATTACTGCTAGCTTCGCAGTCATTATGAACAGTTATGAACGGTTATTGGCTTTACGTTTCAAACCTAGCAGGTTCTTTCTCAAAGGCAAAACGAGACAGAATACAAACATACATTCCTACATGAACACAAGAGTGAGCGGAAGTTATTCAGGTGTGAAATTAACACAAAAGAAAAGTACAATAAGCAGAGTTAATTGGGTACAGGTACTAGTCCCAGGACCGGACAAACGAGGGATTATGCATGAATGGATAGAGGTACTAGGAGTTTTTGGCTGGTAGAAGAGATTATGAGATTAGTGAAAAGCAAAGTAATGTCTTATAAGTTGTAAACATTTGTGGTTCTGAGAGATGGTAAGATAACTCGACGTTTCGATCAGTACACTCTGATCGTCTTCAAGAGAATAGTAAACGTGCATTTGTTCGCATGCATTCTATATGTGGAAATAGATCACGTTCGTGATCCATTTCAAATTAGTAATACACTCTAAAAACTAAAGTGTTGAATCAACCATTTGACAAAAGTAAAGCTAAATCTAACTTAACAAATGTTAATTCAACACTTTGTTAAAGTTAAATCCAAGTTTATAAAGAGTTGTCACTGTAACCGAACTCTTCAAATGTTAATTTAAAGTGTACATTTCACGTTTTTCCAAAAATGAGAGCATGACAGATGGAATATATTCTAAGGATGTTTGGTTCCATCACCAACTTCACATCAAGAAAGTTTTAAGATTACAATTCAGTTGTTGTCAGGTAATTACCAAAGGCGTACACTCCTCAGGTCTGCGTAGTGTTAGTTCCGGTTCCATTGCCTTCCACCTTTTTGTCGACCCTGGTACAAATCCCACTCCAACCCGATCTAGCCCACATGTTGATTTAAAAACTGACATTTAATCTTTACCTATATACTTCCAATTCAAAGCTTGGCCCTTAGGGAAAACAGAGATTGTCACTGATCAAGTTATGACGGTTAAATAAAAACAAAAATCAATCAATCAATCAAAGAATAGAGAATAAGAAGAATTAACTGTAGTCAACCCTTGTAAGATATGCTTTTTTGATACACAGGCCATACAAAAATAGCAATTAAACATCATTAAAGCTTGGTTTTCTTCTTGCATAATGTCAAACAGTTTATCAAATTTGTAGGTTGTCGCTTAGCTGCCATTCCTGTGCCTCTGCATACAGATCAACCAGGTCTTAGACACCTTGAGGTGGATGGTAGAGAGGGCAGTTGTATAGGATATGGTCTGCTGTTTGGTCTGGGTAATTCACTGCACTTTAGAAGAGGCATCATCTTCTCGTAGAGGCCTTGAAGCGACACACCCGACCCCTGTTCTTATTCGGTTAAGTTTCGCCAAGGCACGCCTTGGCAAATAATGGCCGCAGTTCGATCCTGGACGAAGTGGCGCAGTGATTAAGATGTTGAGTGCCACTGTTGCTTCGATTTGGCATCTATAACCAGTTGGATGTGGTCTGAGACGGCTTCGCAGAGTTGCAGCTGGTGCAACAATGGGGGTCAGGACTTAAGGAGATGGAAAGGGTTTTTGTCACGGCGATTCAGAGCTCGAGTTGCTGCTTGCCTGTGAAAATTGGCTAGCTGGTTACCTGCGATGCCTGGTAGCTCTTCTACAGGGGTGGGTCGTAGACACCCTGTAACTGTTCGCAGCAGCGGCGTAGCCAGGACATTTTCATTGGGGGGGGGGGGGGCAAGGGGGGCATTGCTTTTCAGTGGGGGGGGCCCTAGGGGATATGGGTTTTTTCCCTTTTCTTTTTCTTTTCTTTTTTGGGGGCGCTATCGGGATTTTTCGTGGGGGGGACCTGGGGGGGTACTGGAAATTTGTGGGGGGCACGTGCCCCCCCCCCCCGGTGGCTACGCCGCTGGTTCGCAGGGACGATTTGTATACCTTTACTAACTTCTCATCAAGTTAACTTTCGCATAACAATTCGGTAATTTTGAATTCAGGTAATTACCATTGATATACTTTCCGTTTAACAGATTATTTTTGGAAAAGTGTAGGCCTATAATTCCAGTTTATACATGACTTTGATATGCCCATAAGACTCTTAATCTTTACACACAAGCCGTATTAAACGTAATGTGTATAATTAGTATTTGATCACATTCATAGTTATCCCATAATCATCTTTTGCAATAATTAGATCCATTGTGTGATTGGTTCATTGTAATTCAGTCAGCATGCAGGAGCTATGTGGTAAGCATGTCAGCAAGAAAGACGCATGGAGACTACGTTCACACGACAGTGTTAAAGCAATCAAAGGGGATCAACTGACACCCCAATGTACATTTGTGCTGGAAGCCCTTAAGACTACCCAAGGTTTCTTGGTCATGCTTGATGAATATTTCATTCTAGAAGGTAGGCCATACTTTAAATCTTTCATAACTGCTGGATATACATTAGTTGGGAGGGTTATAAATGATTAACAAGTAATTCACGAAGAGTACTTGAAAGCATTGCGACTAATCCCGGTGTGAGATGGTTCTACACTGTAAGAAATATTGGGCAAACACGGTTGATATGTTGCCCAACACTGGTCAACATATCAACAGGTTACACAGTTAGTTTACCATTGCCCAATGTTAGATACTTTTTTGCCAAAAAACAGTTGTGGTAAATACTGACCAATTCTGGGAGAACCTTACCTTACCCAACACCATTGTTGCCCAATGTGTTTACAGTGTATATTTTCCACACACTTTTTATCGAAGTGGAATCAATAGGACCCTCCTCTCCCAAAATAATTCTCGGTATAGGAATTTTTATGACGTTAAAAAATTCACTCAATTCACAACAACAAAGAATTAACTATTCCGAAACACTTCCCAAACATTTCCCAAGATTTTCTCCAAATCTATACTAAGGCCCAACCCAGACCCTGTTTATGTATTTGGTTTATAATAAGGATTTGTCAACGTGTTGAGGGGAGGGAAGGGTTACATTTTTTCAAGGAAGTTAAGAGGAAACACTGGTAATTGTAGGGCTTTAGAATTCTCTGCGTATTAAGCTCTTATTGGGATGCTCCATCAACTCAGACCATCAAATCGAATGTTCATCATCATTTGCTTAATCTACCACCTGCTCACAAAAAATCAACTTAGCTTGGGAAAAGTACGTTTGGAACGAAAACTAAACGATCCCTAACGAAGTTCTTCAGATAAAACCCATCTCTGACGTCATTCCCCACCCTCCGGTCCTATATTTCCTTGTGAGATGTCAGACTCCTCTAATGGTTATATTACCCATCTTAATCGACTGATGGGTTTCTCAAAAGGAAGACTTGCAAACCTCGAATAAACCCTCATCAGAAGTATCCTACTCCCACGCGTACAGGAAGTTAGCACCGTCGTAAAAAATGTTATTATGTGTATAATGCATTGGTCACACTTAACGAGTATAACACGTCGTTATAATAAACCAAGTCGAGCATTTTATTTGCCCAAGAAAAGGTGTTTAAAGGCATGCAGTATTGGTAAAATATCTAAATATGTCTAAACATATCTATACTTTTAAGAACCAAAAGATCTGTACCCAAGGGCGGATGGGGAGGGGTATGACCCTCCTCCCCGTGTTTGAACCCCTCCTCTCTGTTTGAACCCCTCCTCCCTGTTAGAGCCCCTCCTCCCTGTTAGAGCCCCTCCTCCCTGTTTGAACCCCTCCTCCATGTTTGAACCCTCTCCTCCCTGTTTGAACCCCTCCTTCAGTTCAAAATATTCATGTGCACTAAAAACATTTCAGCCCCCTCATTTTTTTAATTTCTGCCGCAGGTATACCTGCTAAAGTTCATTTCGAGGTGTCATTTTGGAGAAAATAGTGAAAGGCATTAATTTTGAAAAAGTTGTCGTTTTCTTTGAAATGAGAGCACTACAGACGGAATGTTCAGGACTATTTGTATAGGCCTACCTTTAAAAACGTAGTATATTTTGGATAATAAATTATATCATGTTGTACCTTCCCTTTAATATAATTTCTTTATTAAAGGGGCAGTATCGTCACGGTCAACAGGGTATGGAATCGGAATGCTAGTTTTAGATTAACTCAGTGACTGCCATATTCCCGATTCTATGCCCTGCCGATTCTATGCCCTGTCGATTCTATGCCATGTCTGTTCTGATCATGACGATAGTGTCCCTCATTAGTGAACCACACCAGAATAGCTGTATACCTCCCTTTTATTTTATTATTATTAAAACAAATTGCCGGATGAAAAGTGGAAACTGATTCTCTGATATATCCTCCGCATCCCATCAGCACATGCTTGGTTTCTTTTTAAAATGCATGACGAACAATATTAGACGACCCCAGGCGATATCAAAATTACTTCATATATTTAAAGGGAGTGTATACACCTTGTGTATTTTCTCAATGGTACACCATTGGTTCAATGACTGTAAATGCATCCATGCATCCATGATAAGAATGAAGATATACATGTATCGAAAGGGGGGGGGGGGAAGAAAAGTAAAACAGAAAAGTCTTCGGTTTCTGGTCATCGGTTGGCTTCAGAAATCGGTGCGGTGCACAGCACGGCAGAATTACAATCGATCCAGCAATTTTGGCTGCAATTGGACATCGTTTCATAGCAAAACAATAAATAAAAATGCCGACGTGCGGATCTGGGGCGACGCGCGCGGAGACCAGAAACCGGAGACCTTTTTTCTGGCCTAACAAATAACTCGGCAAATTGTCAGTGCTTAGAAAACAATACATTTGCAGTCGGCAAACCCATAGCTCCAGGTTTGCTGATTGAAAATGTATTCTGGACCAACCCTTGTTCTAGTACCTTTGATGCTTCATTTGCCGACTGAGAAAAATTATTGGGGGTTGTCACACCCCCACACCTCCTCCCCCGCTTGATACGGCCCTGATTGTATCTTTCGGCTTCTTTGGCCATCGTATGCAGTATTTGTTTTTAATAAACCAGTATAAATAATGGGAAAATTGATCGCGGCTGTGTGATCCAGTTCGAATTAATTTGTAATAACTAAATACGGTTTCACAAAAAATGTCAGACGGGATAATTTTTCGTGATGTTTGCTACAATCCCCAGTATAAGGAAGTGTTTAGATTATAATTTCGAAATGTTGTCATCAGGAAATTACCGACGTTATAAACACTTCCTTTATTACACCGAATGGAAACATTTATGCCTTAAATACCGGATGGGTGTGGAGGGATTATATTTCCTTCAAACTAATATTCATTTTGTTATTTTAAACCGGTAAATAACATTGCTAACATACTTTAGCGTATTTCATTGCAACATCGATAATTGTTTTGATTGCAGAATGTGACATTACATGAAGTTCAGCTTCACGGTCTCTGATAGCGATGTCATTCAATGTCTATAAACGTACGGCTATGAGTGTGGAGAGACATCATGCACGTGTACTATCAAAATAATATGTTATTTGTCTTTAAAGATATATCGTCCTGTGTTTGGCTCAAGAGACCCCCAAAAATGGAATTTAAAAAGCGAACGAATTTTGAAAAATAATATCGTTATTAAACGAACAAAAAAACAAAAACAAAAACAAAAACAAACAAAAAATTAAATTCGGATGTCAGAAACTGTAAATAAAAGCGACATTTAAAACGCGCTTGATTCTGATTGACAGCCGCGCTGGCCAATCGGAAGACTGCACACGCCCTCTGCCGTTAAGTACAATAAATTGTGTGGTCACGTACAAGCTGAGGATTCAAACAGTGGTCCAGCATTTTATTCATTTGAGTTTTAGTTTTACTGGTACTAATCCTTGACTAATTTTGTCGGTGTTCAATGTATCAAATGAAAACATAACTTCCTTAGCCCCAGAAAAAAATAGCAATTCAATATTTTAAATACATTTTTAACGTCATTTTTTAACGGCCCAAACATATTGTTTTGTATCTATTCGTTCAAAGATTGGCTTAGGCTAAATGGTTTTATATTATGTATTTTTTTTAAATTTATTTATTTTTTATTTTCCTGCAGGATTTTACATTTATTTGAATTGCCGTGCTGAGCGTTACATCTTGAGTCAGATTCAAAACTCCCTAATGTTTCCTCACATCATTCTCATAAACCTTCTATCGAAAACCCGATCATGATCGGGTAACCTTGTATTGTTATATAACCTTGTATTGTTATATAAGCTTGTATTGTTATATAACCTTGTATTGTTATATAACCTTGTATTGTTATATAACCTTGTATTGTTATATAACCTATTGTTATATATCCTTGTATTGTTATATAACCTTGTATTGTTATATAACATTGTATTGTTATATAACCTTGTATTGTTATATAACATTGTATTGTTATATATCCTTGTATTGTTATATATCCTTGTATTGTTATATAACCTTGTATTGTTATATAACATTGTATTGTTATATAACCTTGTATTGTTATATAACATTGTACTGTTATATAGGCCTATCCTTGTATTGTTATATAACCTTAATTGTATTGTTATATATCCTTGTATTGTTATATATCCTTGTATTGTTCTATACATGTTTAGTGAAGCCATTAAAGGCTTACTTCAGGAAGTTGTTTTCAGCTGTTATACTTATATTTCCTGAAATTCGATAATTACCTTATAGAAAGGAAAACAAATACTTTGAAATAAAATAATTCACAAAATAATAGTCATTAAAAGCTTACCGGTAGTTTAACATTTAAAAAAAGCGTAATAAATTTATGACGAGACCAACCAATTTATCTAATTTTTTTTCATTCTATAGTGGCGCCGTTTATTCCATAAAATTTGATACAGACAAAACAATTACATTCGCACGTTCAGAGCTTTACAATGTTAATTGAAATACAATTCTCTGCCTGACCTTAAAATGCCTACATGGATTTCAAACAGGGCTCGTTACACATTCATTTCGCAAATGACGTACCTTTAGGAAATGCAGCTTAAAAACATTTCTCAAAACTTGGGTATTTGTTGTGAAACTCTGAAATAAAAAGTTTAAAAAAAACTATGAACACAATGACTGTATAATCAATCATCTCGACTAAAGGGCAATGCTTTGTCGTTTAAAAAGGGAAAACATACTTCTGACGATTCTGACGATGTGTTTACCTTCCAATAAGGAAAACATTCAATTCAATTCAATTCAATTTCATTTTATTATCATGATAAAAACATGAAAATTGATTTCCCAGTGTATACAAATTACACAATAAAACTTAAAATTTACAAGACTTTTATATATTATAAAAAAAGTCTATAAAAACAACCTACATAAAACCATATCAGATTACAAAGGGCAATTTAGGAAAAACAAACAACAAACAAACAAACAGATAAACAAACAACCCAACAACAACCAACCACCAACCAAACAAGCAAACAAACAAACAACAAACAGACAAACAGCCAACCACCGACCAAACAAGCAAACAAACACCCCATCCAACAAACAAACAAAGCAAACAAACAAAGCAAACAAACAAAGCAAACAAACAAACAAAACAAACAAAGCAAACAAACAAAGCAAACAAACAAAACAAACAAAGCAAACAAACAAAGCAAACAAACAAAGCAAACAAACAAAACAAGCAAAGCAAACAAACAAAGCAAACAAACAAAGCAAACGAACAAAGCAAACAAACAAAGCAAACAAACAAAGCAAACAAACAAAGCAAACAAACAAAGCAAACAAACAAAACAAACAAAGCAAACAAACAAAGCAAACAAACAAAGCAAACAAACAAAGCAAATAAACAAAGCAAACAAAACAAAGCAAACAAACAAAGCAAACAAACGAAGCAAACAAACGAAGCAAACAAACGAAGCAAACAAACGAAGCAAACAAACAAAGCAAACAACAAACAAAAAACAAAAGAATGGAAACAGACAAACACCCCCACCCTCACAAACAACAGTAACAAAGCAAAACACATAATACCAATAACACAACAGACAAAACGAACAAAGCAATCTTCAGATAGAACAGGAATTTGCTGCTAAATCCATTCATTGAATCTCACCGATCGCTGTCCATTTAAAGGGACAATATCTTCACTATCAACAGGGCATGGAATTGGAGTGCTAGTTTTATATTAACTCAGTCACTGAAAATAATACCCCACATGATAAGGTCATATTATTGTTGAAAGTTTGCTCTGATAGTGATGATATTGTCTCTTTAACAAAATATGATAAACTTGACATTTTCGATGTAAATAGAAGATTATATGCGAAGACTAGAATGCATAAACTATTAAGAAACAAAACCCCAGTAAAAGACTGAATTCCACATCAACATGACACTTGTAATTATGTGCATGATACTTCACAGACATCATAAAATATGTAACAAAAACACAAATTGAAAATGCTATCTTAAGGAGTACTCATTATTTGTGAGAAACAGTATATAAATATAACATGGTTTGAGGGTGGACAGTCGATATTAGCTCCCCGAGGTATTGGAAGTTGAGAAACTAGTTCCCGAGGCGAAGCCGAGGGAACTAGTTTCTCAACTTCCAATACCGAGGGGAGCTAATATCGACTGTCCACCCGAATTAAACCATGTTATATTTGTTTTACTATACCTCATACATATTCACAATATTCTCTAGTTCGGCATCATTGAGCTCGGGAAAACGCGAATTTACATTTACGTGTGCCGCCATCTTTTCATGTATATAATATGTACCTAGGGCGATGTTCGCGAGTGCGTACTACGCCCGTGCGACTGTTCCCCGCGCGCCGCGGCGCGCGGGGAACAGATCGTTGGGACTATTTCCCCGCCGGTGTCACGGTCTCAGCTATCCGGCGTGCTCAGCTATCCGGATGACCAAATATGGTAAAATTACGTCATGCTATGTCTGCGCACAGCGTACGAAAGTAGTCCATTTTAGTGCCGTGCTGAGTCGTGTACGTGTATATGTGTACGTACCTACACACACTTGCTGGAACTGTCATGGCGGCCTCCACGAGCAGTGACTACAGCGTGCTGAAATGCCCTGCTACGTCATCCGGATAGCTGAGCACGCCGGATAGCTGAGACCGTGACTACAGCGTGCTGAAATGCCCGGCTACGTCATCCGGATAGCTGAGCACGCCGGATAACTGAGACCGTGACACCGGGACTGTTCCCCGATGCGACAGTCTACTACGCACTAAAGCGCATGCGTATTTACCCTGTGCGTGAATACTCGCGGCGCTTGGTAAATAGTCAAAATAGCATCTGGCACGTGACAGTGAATGGACCATTGAGAATTCGGCTCTCGTTCATGAATATGTATGAGGTATAGTAATTTTAAATAAATTTAAATTTATCAACGGCTGTTATTGCTAGCAAATGAGTGACGCAACAACAAATCCACGGTGAACGCGCACGCGCCGCTCTGCTGCCAACTTGTGAAATATACTTATGCTTACGCCAATTTTGTCTGGTAGAGTTAGCACGAAAATTTGCTTACCGCCGGGTGGGTAAGCAGCGCTATGAAATTGGGCCCTGGGCTGGGACATATCTTTTTTTTTGTGTTTGCCATAATAAAGAACAATGGTATTCCGCATCAGTGGCTTCAAGTCGCAGATTGTCACTTTTGTAGGCAAAATACTCAGTTCAGTATAGGCCCATTGGCAGTTAGTTAGTCTTAAAAGGAGTCTATTCACCGTTGGTAAAATGTCTGTAAATAAATCCATACTTTATAAGAATCAAGACATGCCGGTATTAATAGAAACCAACGTGTGAAAGTTTCAGTTGACTTCTTTGTGTTATGAACGAGAAAATATTTAAAATGTATTCATATTTGTTTGTATTCATTCTAATGCTAGTGAAAGACGAATCACGGCTGTGAGCCATTTCAAAGTTGTAACATAGTTCATTGTTTTCTCAAAATTAATAGCATGCCAGACGGAATAATTTCTCAGAATGTTTGGTATCATCACCAACTTCATATCAAGAATGTTTTTAGATTATAATTCGGCGAGGCAGCCAGTCAGTGACATAACGAGGGAGAGCCCATGCAGCACAATCACATTTGAATATTGTATTGAAAATCAGTATGAGATCAATGACTTTATCTATGACAATAAGTTGGGACAATGCTTTGTTTTGCCGTTAAAATGGAAAACAATTTTCCACCTGAACATAACAAACAACAACAGACAATTAAAAATGTTACCTGTAGGCTTCGCTGCTGCTGCACAAAAATTCAGTTATTACAACTTGATGACACAACTCGGACAGTAATGTTTTTTATTATTTTATAATTACAGACACAGCAGGCCAAAAGACAACAGCCGACAACTCCACTCAAACGGGCAACATTCCCAGCAATTGCAACAGTTCCTTCTTCCAAATATGGGACGGTGACGTCATCGATGACGCCAGTCATCTTCTGACAGTGTGCGGGTCCACTGCCCTCCCGGTTGTTGTCGAGTCCCGAACCCAGTTTGTTATGATGAAAATGACGGTACATCCGACAGCATCGGTCAATGTTACTGTGGTAACCACATCCTACGATACCGGTTATTATCCATGGGTTTTTCCACAGGGAAACATGTTCCCGATCGGAACTTTTGTGTTATATTATTATAGAACCTAGTGTGAGACAAACATCACATGTTGTGAAAACAGAATTAAAAGCCCCGCTAACATGTATGATATTTGTATTACCATGGTGATGAGATGATAATAATATGACAGTTCCCTCTGAGGGGGTGTGCCGACTAGTCGTTGGGGACTTATTGGCTTTAGTCGTCAACACGCCAAGTGTTCAAAATAATAATTTGGGTACTCGGGCTTCGGCTGGGTCCAGAGCACGAAACACCACAAATAAAAATACCATATACAGGGACGTCTTGTGTGACGACTATGCATCCTTTGTTTTATTGGAAACCAATATTTAGCTTCGGCGTTTTCGAACAGGTGGCAAAAACAAGCTCTAAACCCAAGTGTACTTTCAGTAAAACGTCATTATGCGCATTCACAGGGAGAAATGGATCGAAAACAACCAGTGAAATAATTAAATTAATTGGTCTTTATTTCTTAGAAAACATATACATGTAATTGCCAGAGGGCAGTACTGATATGCGTATAGACCTAGGTGAAATAATGACTTTCTCTGAATAAATATTTGATAACAATTTATTATTTTAAATTTTCTGATAACAGTTCATGATTTGCATGACGACAAAAGAAAATGTGCAGAAAAAATAACTGAGAAGAATGTCAATAAATTTCCATAATAATTGTTGGCAAGGTACAGCGTTGTTAATGTCTGTTCTGGGTAGACAAAATGTAACTTACTTTCAAATGTTATTTCAGGAAAACAAATTACCTTGGAACAAACAGTGCGTTTATCCAAACAAGTAAAATATAACTGAATTATAATTTTCAATAAAACTTAATTTTCAATAAAACTTAACCATTTTGCTCAGGGTTTTTGTCACAATGCACTGTAAAAAATAAACAGGTAAATTTACAGCAAAATGCAGGCAACTCTAGCCTATTTCCAACAATTTGCTGTATTACAATTTTACATAACAAGTGTGTTAAACTGATTTACACAATTTCTGTAAACGCTTAATAATGAAACTGCAGTACGTTTCCATATTTGGACATATTCTTTGTGGGCCGAAAAAGAGAATAAGAATGGGTAAAACAAACAAATATGGCAACGTACTGCAGTTTCATTATTAAGCGTTTACAGAAATTGCGTAAATCAGTTTAACACACTTGTTATGTAAAATTGTAATACAGCAAATTGTTGGAAATAGAGTTGCCTGCATTTTGCTGTAAATAACACATGTGGTGTATTGAACGATTTGGTTTGTGCAGGGCCGTGCACCGATGACGTAACAGAACTGAAGTGTCGTAATGGCCGATGTGTACCAAGAAGTGTGCGCTGTGACAACGCCAACAACTGCGGTGATAACACCGACCAACTCGTCTCATCTCCAGCAAACTGTACCCGTAAGAATATACATTTCTGTAATGTTTACATCATACTCCTAAAATGTACAGGTCAGAATCGACAGGAAGAAAGGGTCGTGTCAGACTGCCCCAGAAACTGGGTCAGAGTTCGACTGAACCGGAAACTGTCCAAGAGACTCCCACTGACTGGGTATATGGGTCCAAAAGAATACTTGCTCCAAAATATTTCACCCGACGACGACAGTGGCAAACCCAGAATTTCCCCTTGGAGGAGAGAATCACATTTCCATCACTCGTCTCTCCTCAAATAATGTGTGGCCACCGAACTTAAGCAAACGTAACCCCCACCCAAACGGTTTAACGAATAATGAACAAATAGTACAATTTGGACAACGTTGGTGATAACACATTGGAATATTATATGCATAATCCTTAATATTTGCAGTGGCAACGATTGACGAAATCGTCTCCTTTCCCTGGGTTATCCTGTTGTCTATACTCGGAGGCATCCTCGCTGCATCCCTCCTGTACTGGCTGTGTTGGCGTCCAGGCTACCTCCTATGGCGGCTAGCTTGCTGCAGGAATCTAACTCGTGGTTGTTTCCACGAATGTTGCCGCCGCCGAAAATCAACTTGTCTTCCACGGGCACAGCCGACCATGTGCTGCTGCTGCTGCTGCAATCGAATCAGCCCGCCAAAATGTTTTGGCGGGTGTTGCCACGGAAACGTAGAAAACGAAGAGAACTGTGGTTCGCAGCGCGTCGATTCTGGTGGAGACGGAAGGCTGAATGAATCTGGTACCGTTGCGAACTTTGACCGAGAAAATGGGCAAATAAGGAAGGGGATACCTGGAGGAGCGAGTACCAGTTGGCTTTGCTGCCCGTGTGGTGGGGGGAAAGAGGGTGAGATGAATTTGGAAGAGCTAGATGGTGAAGAACGACGTGGCTGCATGGGGAGGGATGGGGACTTGGATATTGTTAATAACGGAGGAGATGGAGGTCATGCAAGGGAAAGCAGATAAAATAAATGATGCAAAATCAACAAAAATGATTTCTAAAAGTGGTAAAAGAAATCTTCATTACCTGCTTTGCCATTAATATATTAAATACATAAAGCTGTAATACGACATTTGCATTCAGTTAATTAGCTAACGAATATCAAACAGCAACAGAATAACCGACGACGGCTAAACATATAAAATAAATGATAAAAGAATCACCAAATATATATATAAAAGTTGTATAAAAGTTATTTATGAATTGCTGTTGTCAGTAATTTCTATAAATATCGATACACTCCATTAACTAACGAATATCAAACTGCAAATTAATACGGTATCAAATAGGCCTTGAACCAGTAATGACTGAATATCTTGTGCCATCCCATTTGAATTTGAAGATAATTATTTAAAAAAACAGTGGCTAATTACGTTGGGTTTAATTACTGAATTGTTTTCCACCACAGCATATTAATATGGTAAAATGAAGTACAAGTGATACTAATGATTCCCACTTGGGTTTGAAGATAATTGTTTTAAAACAGTGGCTAATTACGTAGGCTTTAATTACTGAATTGTTTTTCACCACGGCATATTAATATGGTAAAATGAAGTACAATTGATACTAATGATTCCCACTTGGGTTTGAAGATAATTGTTTTAAAACAAAGTGGCTAATTACGGAGTATCGTTACAGTCAGGGCAGACTTTCGACAGGGCATAGAATCGATGTCCTAGTTTAAGATGACTGGAAATTACTGGCTCATTTATGCAGCAGCAACGGTAATATGACCTTATCATATGGCAGTTACTGAGTTAATCTAAAACGAGCATTCCGATTCCATGCCCTGTTGATCGTGATGATACTGTCCCTTTAATTACTGAATTGTTTTCCAACACAGACCGTTAATATGATATCACAATCTGTGATATTAATCATTACTATGATTTATGAATTTCAACTGTTGAATGCTAAGTCTAACCGACTGATACATGTAAATCCATCCATTAACCCTCCTATGGTTTGACCTTTCAAAACCTTTCAAAATCTGCTTACGGGCCAAAATGGCTATCAATTATTATGAACCCTTTAAAACCCTCCAGAATTTGTTGCTACTGAACAACCACACCTTTCAATACCCTTTGAAAGGTATTGAAACATTTCAACACCAGTTTGTTCAGAGAGTTGTTACACCTTTCGAAACCTTTCATAGGTCCCTTTTGTCAGACAGTTTTCTCACCTTTCAAAACCCTTCAGTACAGCAAACTTGAAAGGTTTTGAAAGGTCTGACAATTCTATGGCAACTGCACTGTATATAGGAGGGTTAACTGCAAATTTCACTTTTTATGGACGGAATCTTAAAGAGTTAACTTTGAACCAATCAGAGAACAATTTACATAAAAATATATTCCTTACTATCTTTTCACTAGTTATGTACATTTCTTCAAAATCTAAACCTTTAAAATGAATTATTTTTAGCTATTGCATATCTGTCATATTCATATTTAATTTGTAGTTAAAAGAAAAAATATTGAGCTCTTAAAAACACAAATGTACATAACTATCACCATGGTTATAGCGGATTATGTTTGCTTTCCATGATTTGAATATTAACCTGTTTAATATTAATGATGTACATATTACAATCAAATGAAATATTGGACTTGAACCTTTGATTCGGAATACCATCCTTCTAAACTCCAGCAGTAAGATATTATAGGAGACCATTATAGGGCTCGATAGCTCAGTTGGTAGAACAAATTTGAAAATAGTATCCAGAGTCGATTAATTTTCGTAACTCTGAATTCTGTAAGACAGGCCTCTGCGCCGCAGCTACGCGCTCGCACAGAGACGAATGTACAATCTTGTACACACTTGTTGGGACAAGAATTGGAACACCTAGCTATTTCCTCGTACATTGGCATGATCGGTTTGGATTTGAGACCTGTGTTGTCCCTGCCCCAACTTCTAAGTAGCGATCGACACCCATGAGTACCGGTATGATCACTACAACTCTCTGGTAAATATCTAAACACCTTGACCACCAAGTTTACTTGGTGGTGACATTAGAATTACATCAAATGCATAGAATTAAAATGAATTGAAACTCATAAAAGATACTTTTGGTAAAATGTCTGTGTAAATGCATCCATACTTAGAATCAATAGATACTAGTATGTGTGAAAGTTCAGCTAATATGTAAATGTGTTAACGAGATGTCATCATCAACCTTATACCTAGTAACTGTTTATCTATATGATCATTTATGCTTTTCGAGAAGACGACTAGTGTATATGGATTTTAACAACAGTTAATGTACATTTCTACTGTTGAATAATTTTAATAAAAGAGGAAATTATTAAACAAGTATATTGTTCAATACGTCCTTCTTCAAACGTCTCAAAAACATCCCACCTGGATTTCTAGTTCACATCCAAAATGAAAGGAGGAGCTATGTTATTTATAGCCACATATTATTTTATTTATATCCACACATCTGTTTTTGTATTTCAGCCACTAGACATTATGGTATGCTCCAATGTCTAGTATAGTCGGGGTACTGACCGTGATCTTTGCAAGGTAATATGTTGCAGGTGATTGAGCCATATGTCTTAAGTGGCATATTTATCTTAAAGGCCAAGCAACTAAACCAGTTCTGTATCATACCATAGAGCAAGGACCCGTAAAGATCATACAGATCGATTCTGAACATCTGAGGCCAGTGTTGGATGTCAATGTTAACAGAAGACGAATAGAAACCATGTTATACTTGGGGCCTTCTCAATTATTGCAGGGCTTTGCATTTCAGCAAAAATCTATTAAACAACTGAGACAGTAACTAATTTTACTGGACCAGAAATATGTCTACAAGGTCAGTGCAAACATTTTTTTGTTTCAGTAGCCAACCAATTGGGAGGAGAGGATTTTGCCTTTGTTTCACCATCCAGAAATGTAGAATTTCGAAGAAATTATGATTCTTGAAATGAGCTATATTTACTTCTGCCCAACATTCTGACAGGGACAGCAATTGAGTTGTTTTAATGACTAATTTGCTTCTCTAATTTGTTTTCTAATTTCTTTTCTTTTCTTAAAGAAAAGTAGTGTAATTTGTTTTTTTTTCCTCTAGAAAAATAGCAATGTTAATTCTGATGAAAAAGCGAATTGTCAGTAAACCGGCCAGGAAAGGCAAGCTAATTTCCAGAACTAGACATAAGACAAAAACTAAATATGACAAAAACTTGACATTAACCCATTTAATATAATACAAGAGACACACAACTGTGCACTATAGACCTTTATCACACTGCAGTCATCTTAGTCAGATTCCCTGTATACCATACGTTAAAATACGTTAAAACGAGTCGACCGTTTTTGACTGGTAAAAGCATTGTCTGGTATTGTTCAGGGTGGTCAAAATGTGCGTAAAAACTAGTCAAAAATGCCCCTGTGTGCACATTTGGGTCAACAGTCAAAACAGGCAGTTGACTGATTTTGACCTCTATAGCAACTTGCCACTAAAGTGCAGCTAGAGTAGGATGGTTAAAGAGCAATCATTACTTTGGCATTCTATAAATGGTTCAAATGGTGACATTGCTATGGACTATATACAGATTAATACCAGACTGTACCCTTTATACATAATAGACTATTTATGAATTAACTGATTTTGCCCTTTTTGGTTTCCCCTACCCTATTCCTTGACAGGCTTGCCATCTTCCCAGAAATCTTTCTCGGAGTACTCATTGGTCGTTGGCTGTTTTTTCATCTCCTCCATCAGTTGGTTCAATAGCTGCTTGGACTGGTACTTGTGGATAATGGCCCGGATAACACCAAACACGAGTAGCAGGAGGCAGAGGGAACCAGCTATGATACCAGCGATAGCCGCTGCACTCAGTCCCGTGTCAATAACTGTCGTCACTGAGAGTGAACATATACGACAAGGATATCTTTTGTCAATCTTTACAGTTAGGCTAATAAAGCCACTTTATACACCACTGGTAATCTCAACAAACATAAATGATCACATTTTTACATTAAGTTACTTTAAACTTGGTGTAAGGTTTATCACGGTACCAAACATCCTTTTAAAGGGACCGTATCGTCACGTTCAGAACATGATGTGAATCGGTGTCCTAGTTTAAGATGAACACAGTGACTGAAAATTTCTACAGCCGCAACAGTAATACGACCTCATCATGTGGGGTATTATTTTCAAGTCACTGAGTTAATCTAAAATTAGCACTCTGATTCCATGCCCTGTTGATCGTGACGATGTTGTCCTTTAAATATTTCTGTTTCAGTTTCTTTCAATTTAGTAACATTAGTGTAATAAAATTTTAAAATGAATTTGTCATCAAAAGACAAAATAAAAATGAATACGAAAAATCTAAATGCATTTCAATATTTTCTCATTAACCCTAACCTTCCCAAATCCTCCAAAATCCTCTTTGCTAAAGTGAAGGATTTTGAAGGATTGAGGTTACATGCTACATGCTCTTTGCTAAAGTGAAGGATTTTGGAGGATTGAGGTTATTAGGCATACTTGCCTTTCCATGGTACATGTATATCCATGTTTGTTGTAGTGATTGCAAGGTCAGTGCTTTGGTCAGTGGACACTGTTTATTGCTCCATGCATGCAGGGAAGGATCCCTGGCCATGTACATGTATCACAGATTAGAAACACATTATGTGCATACATGTCATGTGCTTGCTTTACTACTGAAGGATTTTGGAGGATTCAGGTTGCGTAAGCAAATGGGCCCAGGGAGTTAGGGTTAATGACAAAATGAAATGACAAAATGAAATAATAAGCTGAAAATTTCACAGGTTGGTTTTTATCTCTTAATTCAAGTATGGATACATTTATAAACAACATTTTACCAAATGTGTATTAGTAGTGCTGGCCTTGACCTTAAGGATTGAGAGGACAAGGCCAGTTTGGCCTTGCCTACATCAAAATTTCAAGGCTGATTTAAATCACATTGATTTAAAATCACTTATTTAAATTGCGATTTAAATCAAATAATTGTTTTTTTAAATCACTGATTTAAATCACTTTTTTGAAAAAGTCTTATTTTAGCAAAATAAATTGACTGAGGGTCATTTTAATCATTTAAATCAACGCCCTTACTTTATCAGCATCGACCCGACATACATATAGGTTTTGCATAATTACCCAAATCATTGTTTTGATTTAAGACCAGATTCAAGTCTAAATATTTTTGAAGTTTAAATTTCAATTCTTATAGATGGTTAAAAGTTTGAAGTCTAAGTTTTGATTCTTGTAGAATATCAATAATTATTCAGTCAGCTCACTTACATTTTTGCTTTAATAATTCCATGATCTGTTTACAGTAATAATATCAACTTTGCTGGTGTAAGCTTACCTAATCCATCTAATGGTGAATTGTAATATTCATTACAATTTGTCATTTTACAACATTTAATACGTGTACATGTATAACTCAAAATAACAGTCTGTAACACAGTAACAGGTATAAGATAATACATTACCCCCAGTACTGATTCTTTAGACATTTGTACAGCTACCGGTATGTTTTATATCCGAGACACTACATGTAGTAACCTGCAGCAATTCACTTCATGTTTAATGCTTTGAATAAGAATACAAGTTTTGCAGCGTTATGGGTTCCAAGCCGGTTCCTTAGTTTGGAATGAACCAGTCCATAGGAGCTGAATACCCGTTCCACACCCTAGGATGCAGCCACAGCAGACAACAGCTTCTTTACAACTGCCAGATTGTCTTCCTTGATGCCTTCATGTGACTGCCACCACTCAGTGAGGCTGACCGCTTGCGTAACCTCTTCTGCAAACTTGGAAGTGTGAAAGGGGCGTGATTGGGCTTGGAATTTGGCGATCATTGGCATGATAGATGGCCATTTTTGATTGGCATATTTCACTGCGGTATCCTTCTCATCATCAGTGAGAGACTTGCCTCTTTGGGTGGGATGGATTAGGTTTGCCACGAGATGGGCTGGTGTTATGGCCTGATTGTACCTGGTTTTGAACTTTTTGGCAACTTCCCGGTTACCCATAGGTAGTAACTTTCCCTCTAGTTCTTTCCAGATCTCAACAGCCTCTGCCAACATCGTTGTATCACTTTGTATTTTGTCTAACACAACTGTTATTAGAGATAGCCTTGCATGTAGATCCTCTGCTGATCTCTTCAAGCCAAGGTTTGCCACCTTATTTTGTACAGTGCTGTCTACAGTGTCTCTGTTTTCTTCACATATTTTCAGCAGTTTAGACCAGTTTGTGATATATGAATCTAAACAGTCTGACATTGTATTCCATCAAACATCTTGGGGCATCACCAGACAATTTCCACCCTCTTAACGGTATTTTGCAGAATCAAAGTGGTTATTTCAGAAGTACTTAACCACATGCAAAACCTGCTCCTTCACGTTTGGTACATCCGAGTCATGTGCAAGCAGATTTAGGATGTGTGCAGAACACCCATAGGTCACCAGGTCTGTTTCCCCATTCTCTTCTAACTTCCTCCTCATTGCAGCTACATTGGCTGCATTGTTAGTAACAATACTTCCAACTTGGCAGCCAAAGTTATTGTTAGCCTTTTCCATGGAAGCTGTGGCGACCTTTACAAGATAATCTGCAGTGTGTGGCTCTCCAGAGGTGTCAACAGTATCCACCAAATAAACTTGGCTACTATCAGTGGTCACAGTAGCACTTTTTGACCACATTTGACCAACCATCTAGACCAAGCCACACAGTCTTTCCTTTCAATATATCCACACACTTGTTGAATTCTTTTTCATATACCCGAGGTAATTACTTATCGGCAACATGCTTTCTTGAGGGAGGTTTGTAGCCTGGTCGCAACATTTCAGTAATCTTCACAAATTCAGGATGGTCTACTATGCCAAATGCAGAATTGGTAGCAAATACCATTCTCGCAACCTGCTCATCAAGATCAACCTTTTGCCCAGCAGAGGTTTTGAAGACGAAGCTATCCAATACTGCTTTTTTGCGAGTTGGAATTTCTGATGAGGGTCGTTTGTCAGTATGGAATGTGGATGTACTTGGTGCAGCAGAAGATGTGGATGCAGTACATGATGCAGAGGCTTCTGAAGGACCTGGCTGGTCAGTAGTAGAGGCTTGCTCTGATTCTGAAATATAAAAATGACAAAAATAATTAAGGTAATACATGGACTTTCAAACACATTGAAGCATCATCCATTCATTCATTTGTCCATCCTTTTCGTTATTTCTTTCATTCAGTCATTAATAATAATAATAATGTGTGGACTTATATAGCGCACGTATCCACCAATTAAGTGGTGCTCAAGGCGCATTATATCATTACCCCTGCTCATAAGGCTCATAAGGCTCATAAATCATTCCTGAAACCATCTCAGCTCCCTGGGGAGTATACAGCTCAATTGCTGCCATTACAGCGCATATAGGGCTAATCAACCAACTCTGCTCTCACAGGTACCCATTTAACCCCTGGGTGGAGAGAAGCAATTATGGTTAAGTGTCTTGCTCAAGGACACAAGTGTCACGGCCGGGATTCGAACCCACATTCTGCTGCTAACACCAGAACTTGAGTCTGGTAAGCTAGACCGCTTGGCCACGACACTCCACATTTCAAGCTTTAACTCACCGTCGTGGCCATTCATGTTTGATTTATGATTAGACATTGAAGTTATAAATTCAGCTTGAAATGTTTTCCTTTCACCTTCACAGTTCAAATGTTGATATTTTGTTATAATTTTGTTGGCCAACATGGTAATTATCCATGTGTTAAAGAACACAAAGAAGAAAACTTCAATGGATCAAACAATATTCATCAAATTACTTACCATATCTATTCTGTGGCACCAATATGTTAGCACCATCTCCACTGGCAGATCACTTATCATAGTGTGATTTCATCCACTTCATCAATCCCTGTAACTCATGCCCACAGGTTTTACATCTTGCACGACACCCAGTTGCTGTTTTTGATTCTATTTTCTCAAAATGGGATCACTTTTTCTGCCTGACATGATTAAGTGTTGTTTTCGAAAGTATTGACTCAAATGTTGTTGACTAGATATTTCCACTGTTGACTGGGGATTCCCTGTGAGACTTTGCAACACTGACTTGGAATTTCCTTGGGGGAATTTCCTTGGGGGAATTTCCACTGTTGACTGGGGATTTCCTTGAGGGTATAGTAATAAGCAGAAGGGTGATTTTTTTCAAAGGCATTAATCAATGTTAATTTAAATTTTTGTCTGGAAATTTCTGAAAAATGAATTGCGTTTTGTGGATCATGGGTAATATAGGAACCTGAAACCTGGGTGTAAGGGTGTGTGGGAAGATTTAGACAAATTTAGAGACATATCAATATTTTGAAAGTTAAAAAAAAAATTAAAAATCCGATTTAATTTAAAAAAAAATCAGATTTAAAACAATTTTATTTAAAAAAAAAAAAAAAAAAAAAAAAATCGCTAACCCTGCTAATCAAAAGGACATTACGGCCAACTCGGAGGGGCACCACAACAATGGCCGTAGTGGACACGGTGGCCGCGGTTAATACTGAGGCTTGGTAGTGTATACTGGCATTAAAGAAGCTGTCTCATGAGCCTGATTGATCCCAATCCAACCAAGAACCGTTCTTTTTTTCAGTTTTTAGGAAATAAATTGGGAAACCAGAAACGCAATCAATTTTTCCGAGCATGAAATAGCGGGTAAGGGTTTACTTTTACAGTGCGAAGTCTTTCCCCATAGTACCGTGTAGGGTTGTTATATATGCGAACTATACAGCTGTACAATTTGTGAATACATTTGTCAATTAAAGCCCTTGGCATTATACACTTTTATGCACAAAAGGTCAGTATCTGCACATTTATTCTTTGTTAATGAAGATCCATGGGTAGAAATTATAGTTGGCAACAGATTGTGGCAAAAGTAAAACATTTTGCACCCTTTGTTTTTAAGATGGATTTCACTTCTGAAATGGTCTGTTGATTTGTCAATGTTTTTTATTCACTCCTTGTAGATGATGATGGTCAGTCACCCACAAACTTTCACTGTGAATTGTGGAAAGAAATGATGGTGCAACTATTTTGAGCCAACTGGTTTAATACTTTAACATCCCAAGAGACAAAGACAATTTCCCACTTTGTAAGTGTGTTTATTTAGAATATGCATTTGAAAACATTACAAACAGCTTACGATCTGGAGAGACCTGAAAATCGATACGAAGTGATTAGATTAACTCTTTCGTAACCAGGTTTTTATGCGCATTGCCCACGTAGTGCAGAGGTGTTTAATGCATATCAATTATCATGAAAGATGCATGTGTATTAAAAAAATTTGCAATTAGATATGCTTTGTAATTGCTTTCTTGACTTAAAATAAGTAAAAAATATGAGTAACCTCTGTCGCTTGAGTCCTTTAAACTGGTACTGCAAATGTTTTGACTGTTCATTGAAAACTTCATATGGTCCCATCAGTGTAACAAGGTCGTATCATAGTTACGACCTTGTTGCAGACATGGATTTTTGCTCAGTGCAACAAGGTCATATCTTTTTACAGAGTTCCAGGATGAACACGCAAAACCTATGGAAGATACGATTTTGTTGCACTCAATTGTTTTAATGTATGCAAATTTATGCACCTTGTTGCATTTTTTTTTTAGATACGACCTTGTTGTTCTGACAGGATGATATGTACTGCCATTTTGACTTCAAAAGCTTTGAGATAATTTGTTTGTTTTCATGACTTTACTGCTTCCTAAAGTACACAGTAAATGCACCAAGAAAGCAACTCTCTGCTCGCCGAGTTACATCCAGTTCAAGTCTCATTGAGTTCTGGAACACTGGTCCAGTTCTTCGCAAAGGATGCACTCAAGCATAGTATTAGCCAGAGGGGTGTCTGGGTGTTCTTTCAGACACCCTGTTTCAATTTTGGACACCCTATTTCATGTCATTTACATGTAAACATATTGTAAGTGAACAGTTTGGACACCCTGTTTTGAAATTTCCAGCAAATTTGGACACCCTAGTTCTAATTCCTGGCCAACACCTAGCACTCAAGTATGGTAGCTAAACTCATTACCACACTTGCTGTGCCTGCTTGCTGAGTACATGGACTGGGTTATAGCAGGCTGGAATACTTTGTGTAGGTAACAGACATATGTAATGAAACCTACCTGCACAATTGGTCTCATCGCTGTTGTCTCCACACATGTTGTATGAGTCACACTTCAATGAGATATCTATACACCTGCTATTGTTACAGGCTAACTGCTCGACTGTACATGGAGCTGGGGAAAGAAATGCAATCCAAATTGATCAATGAATGCCTGTTTGGAAATACTGCAGGTAACTTGGGCAACTAGGGGTGATTCGGGCAACTTTGACAGTTAGGTAAAAAAAGAGTCTCCGGTCTCTGGTCTCTGCGTGCATCGCCTCAGCATTTTTAATTTTCTCTTTTTTTTGCTATGAAACGATCACAGCCAAAAATCATTGTCCGATTGCAGCCAAAATTGCTGAATAGATTGGAATTCTGCCGTGCTGTGTTTTAAACGACTTTTTCACATAGGGGTATGAACATTTTCCAGATTTGTGAGGCCTCTCTTAGTGCCACCATACTTTTTATATGGGAGATTTGGTCCCTGTGTATACATGTATCACGTATTTCCCAAAGATTACAACAACAAAAATAAAATAAAAAAGCACGTCACCACACCGATTTTGAAGCCAACCTATGACCAGAAACCGGAGACTTTTTTTGGGCTTTAGCTGGGGTTGCCCAATTGACAAGGGCAACCTACAATTTAACTAGCCTTGTGAATGGATGATGATTGCTTACAGGTCAACCTCATTTTTTATTTTTGTCAAATAAAATACCAATTTTTATACTTTAGGTGTAAAAAAAATGTTTCTGGTTTCTGTGTGCGTTTGTTTTGCTATTAAATGATGTCCAATTGCAGCCAAAATTGCTGGATCGATTGGAATTCTGCCATGCGTTGTGTTCTACATTTTCATGTTAACATGTATCACTTAAAAATAAAGATTACCCCCCAAAAAGAAATAAATAAAAGTGTGTCACCGCACCTGAAGCCGACCTATGACCAAAAGCTGCTCAAAGAGGTTATTTGTACTTATATTCATTCTTGTAGGGGCAAGGCCTGATTCAAGAGTACTGCCATTAGTTTACCAGAATGTCTACAGGAACATTTATAAAGGGCACTAAGGTCACGACCAGGGCAACGGAGGCCATGGCCAACAGGGCAATGTATAATTTCCTTCATTTGGCACCCTGTCTGTTGTATTTATTTGTCGTAATTACCACTAGCCCCTGGCTTGTGGGTTAACAAGGGAACTACTACATACATCTGCTAGGTTTGAGAGTCCAAGGGCTAGTGTACACAAAAATCAGAAACATATCATCCCAATTAACCAAACAAAAATGCAATGATTTTTCCTGACAGTACAAGGCAGTTCTTTGGCATGGTAGAGAAAAACTTGTGGACCTAATTTTAAAGCTCTACTTTGAGACATTAAAATTATAATTGTTTTGCTTTTATTTATTCAAAATTCAGCACTGTTGGAAACTGGTACTTTCGCCTCTTCAAATGGTGAACAATTACTACCTGGCAAGAAGTACAGGCCATAAGTGCTGAATATGAAAGATCAACGAAAATGCATGCTACATTTTGAAGATAAGGGCATGTTTCCAAAAGTGCACTGATAGAATTTGGAGGATTCAGGGCTACAAAAAATTGGCCTAGTACAATTCAGTTGTTACTGGTCCTGATGGCTTCCATTTAGTTCAAGTTAATTTCATGTCTCTTTCACTTACCATCACTAAATACCGAATAGAATATCTCAAAGCCATTTGTGCTTCCATCCTCGTCAGACACAAAGTCAAAGGTCACACTGTTACTGTCAGACACTATGTCTGATAGCTGCCTCCGCCCGCAGAGTGCAGGGGTCAAGGGGCTTGACCTGTTGAGACCATCATATATGGTCAGGTGGTCAACACACTGACCGTCGATGGGTTCCTCCAGGTTGAAACGGAAGAAGCGCAGGAGGAAGCGACTGCCTTCATCTGTGGTCAGCACCGTGGAGCAGTCAACATTGTTGTTGTAAAGGAGACGACTGTCAGGCTCTATGAAACCACCGCTGCTTGCTTGAATCGTTGTGTTGCAGCTGTTTGTCAGATACACTGGAGTAGAAAGCATCAACAGATTTGAATGAATGAGTAGGTTCATCCCATTGTTGAATCCAGGGGTGAAAATGGGAGGGTGGGAGGATCCCTCCTTTTCACTATGCATGTAAATTAATGGTAGTATGGCCCCATTTTTTTCAAAGTGCCCCCTTAATTTCCAGTTGAATAATCCAGTCTCAAAAGTCAGAAGGTTCCTGTGTCATTTACAATGTTTCTAAATTCTAACCCCCTAGACATATTTGCAAGGACCCATCCCAAATCCTCCCAAATCCGTCAACATGCAGTAAAAAGGTACCCCAATTGTAGGACTTTGATGAAATTGGTACAGTAGCAAATGCAAAGCATCCATGGCTTGGCTATACACAGTCCTGAATCCAACAAAAGCAGCCGGTGGAGTTTAATGGATTTGGTACACATGGCTACGTGCTCTATTCGCTGGGCTGTACTGTGGAGTACTGAATCCACCCAAGTCAAGCAAAACCACAAACAAGGTGGTGGATTTTGATGGACTTGGGGGTAGTTAGGGTTAAGGGAGTAAAGTGGGTAAAAGGAATGTTCAATGTTCCCACCAGAAACAGCAGCTATTCCAAAGGGGAACGCCCAATGTTCCCAGCCAGTGTACTCTTAGTGGGAAGTTGCTATAGAGGTCAAAACCAGTCAACTACCCGTTTTGACTGTTCACCCAAATGTGCACACAGGGGCATTTTTGACTAGTTTTTACTGTCATTTTGACCACCCTGAACAATACACGACAATGTTTTTACCAGTCAAAAATGGCCGATTCGTTTTGACCTAATACTACACGTAAGGTTTGACAGTGTTTGACTTTTAAGTTTACTAGATATACCTTGGCAAGTATATCAACATTTTGACTGATTTTGACCCTTGTAGTAGTAGGAGGGTTAAAGGAATGTTCCCAAATGGAACGCCGCCTATTCCACAGTGTTCGTTCCCGAAGGAAGCAGTCAATGTTCCCAATAGAACGTTCCAATCGTTCTGTGGCTTGAGATGCTTCCTATGCATATAGACCATTCATTTCCAACATGAATATCTAGATTCATCATATCCACATGTATTCACACCATGCATTAGCTGTTGAGGGCACATGTTGTAAGACCACTGTGGGTGAAAAGGCGGTGAAAAGGCAGTGACAGTGCGTCACGTTTGGCGTACATGTATTTTGCAGTTGATGTGCGTACACACGGAGTATCTCCAGTGATCATTGGCTGGTAGAAGTACACACAGGCTTAGTACCATAAAATACGTACATAAAGTGTACGCACATTGCTCACATGATGCCAAAGTGACTATCATCAAGACAATGGCAGCAAATTCACTGCTAGAGGGCTACGATGTGCACTGAGTGAATACAACCAAAGCTTCCTTCGTCCGACTTTTATTTTATTCTCCGAATATGCCCTATTAGGCCAATGGAAGTTTGTTATTAGTTTCTTGTTAGCACACGCATGGAGTTTTTGTTCCCGCTTGGAAAATTTCACTTTAAAAAAAACCCACCTATAAAACAATGAAAACGTCAACAAAGATTGATGGAAAAAAATCTTGATTCAGTCTAATCCTGATTTTCTAGCAAGCACATTTATACTTTGCTTGCAGTTTCAATGATACAGGAAACATAACACATGTGAACAAAGATATGCATTTTGATAAATAATAATGAATAATGAAAACTTTCCCTCATAAATTTTCTGAGCTTGGTTGACGAAAAATTAACAATCAACTTTCACTGGCCGTCACGATCAACATGGCATGGAATCGGAGTGCTAGTTTTAGATTAAAAATAATACCCCTAAGATAAGGTCATATTACCGTTGCTGCTGCATAAATGAGCCAGTAAATTTCAGTCACTATGTTCTTCTTAAACTAGGACACCGATTCCATGCCCTGTTGAAAGTCTGCTCTGATCATGACGATACTGTCCATTTTAACACATATACACTTCCTTGGGTACCTCACTCACAGAACACGCAGAGGGTTTGTTTCTCTTACCCAATGATAAAGCATGAGCATGCTGGACCAGTAAGATACACAGGCTGACTTGAAGGACAACAAACTCCATCATTGTAATGCTTATCATCTTAGGTTGAATTTCAGGAGGGGGGATAACTCCTGTAATGAGAAATAAAAATCAAGTATAAAAAATAAAGGTCAACAGTTTGTGATTGTAGACAATCCAACTACTGATCCGCTAATAAGGACGTTTCTGATTATGCAGCTAAATGAATGGTGAATTGCCGATCAGAAAAATTTCATTGGTAACCATCGCAAAGTCCTATACAAAATTGTTGTAATTTGGCTGGTAGTCCGTTTTATAATGATTAGTAAAAGTATTTGCTGAACAAATTTCTCTGCTTAGTAGCTCTATGGATTTGGCTCAAGGTGTGCAGGGGTCCAAATTACCACTAACCCACAAGCCCAATAGCTTGAGTATAGTGGATTGCCAGGATGACTAATAGTCCGTAGACATTTAGTTAGGTTTGAAAGTCCAGGGGCTAGTGTACACATTTTTTTATGAAAATATTTGTGCTGATAGTTTGAGGCAATTCTTTGGCATGGTAGAGAAAGACATAAGACATAAGAAAACTTTATTAATTTCCAAAAAGAAGAAATTACATTGCCCGCAAAAGTTAAAACACTATACAAAAAAACAAAAATTTAAAAAACTAATGGTATAAACTAAAGGCCGGTTCATATATCACGCGAAAGCGAATGCGAAAATTCGTGGAAGGAGGGTGGTTGACTTCCCCCTGTGCTTGTTAACAACTGATTCAGTTTATTGAGCACACACTCCTCTCCCCCTACCCCTAGGATCCTAGCCTCAACAGTTCCCGCCTGCACGCCTCAACGAACTAATCCTCCAGCATCCTGTCACTGCGTAATCCTTCAGCAGTCTACTTAAGCAGCAGCATTTCCCAGAGTCTCCTGAGGACAACCAGAGCATACTGATCGAAACGTTGAGTTGTAACCTCCAGTTCTTTTCAGAAATAATTACTACTCAATTGAGAATTTCACATGGTGTCACCGCAATTAGTCTTACTTATCCTCTTCACCATGCAAAGCTCCAAGTTTTACCTACATCCATGTTTGTTGTCATGATTGCAAGGTCAGTGCTCGGGTTAGCGGACACTGTTTATTGCTCCATGCATGCAGGGTGGTTCCCTCGCTATGGGCATGTATCACAGATTACAAACACATGTGTGCATACATGTCATGGGCTTGCTTTACTACTGAAGGATTATGGAGGATTCAGGTTATGTGTAAGCAAATGGGCCTATGGAGTTAGGGCTTAGTGACCATCACGGTCATCGTACATGCGCAGTGGCAACTATAATAGGATTCTTCTATTATTTTGAAGGGGAGGATTTTTTAGAAGGGACAAGTCCGATAAACCATCATAAAAGTGGATTTTAAAGATAGTTTTCGCCTTCTGTACCCCAATAAATCAAAATATCCTTTTTATAACTGGTTAGTGGTTAGCTAGGATGATCCAATCGTTATGTTTTCACATAAACGCTAGGATACAGAGTGTACAAAAAAAGTATATTGCATGTTTTACAAAAAAATAAACACATTGCACTGTAATACCTTAAATACTATGAATCTATACTGTATTGTTATTATGTGTATGCCTTTGATAATAAAAAATATTGTAACTTACACTGCGTTTTTGACCAATTCTTGCCTTGTTTTGGTCTTCTCTGCGGTTTGATTCTGTCCGCACGATGTGATCACGTGTCATACACCTACTGTTCCATCCGTTTTCACGGTCATAGGTGCAATTACTGGAGTGGAGCGGAGCGGCAAACAGTGCCCCCGCCCGACTCAATGTGTTAATTCGTGTTGAAAACTTTCGCAATACAAACCTACGGCTGCTTCAGTTTCATTTAATATGTTCCATGGCAGAAATGCGCTCTTCAATTGATGGAATTAAGATTTCCTTTGGAACCATTTGTCATTTGTCTTTCCACATATGGTCCTTTGCATTGTCATGTAAAATTATCAGAGATTTCCTTAACAATTTCTTTGAAAAGAAGCTGGGGATAATGCAATAGTGGAATGGTATAAATAGGGGACCATGCGGCGCCGCTCTGTCTTTCTTCATTCAACATGGAGGAAAAACTGCAGAGAAAACCAAAACAAGGCAAGAATTGGTCAAAAACAGTGTAAGTTACAATATTTTTTATGATCAAAGGCATACACATAATAACAATACAGTATAAATTCATAGTATTTAAGGTATTACAATGCAATGTGTTTATTTTTTCGTAAAACATGCAATATACGGTTTTTTTGTACACTCTGTATCCTAGCGTTTATGTGAAAACATAACGATAGGATCATCCTAGCTAGTTAGTGGTTGAACAGTAATTTAATTTTTTTTTTTTAAACAATAAAAGATACAACATTTTTTCCCTCCATTTGTGTTACTTAAATGCAGTCAGAATTTTAAGAAGTCATTTACGTGTAATTGGAAACAAAAAATGGAATCTGGTAATGACAGTTTCAGTCGGATATCCGGCTAACTGTTAGCTGGTAGGCTACTTGTTGTACTGTAGGATGCCAGTCAACTCGCCCCCTGGCAAACTCGCCCCTTACAAGCTCGCCCCTTACAAACTCGCCCCCTGTCGATACAAACTCGCCCCGGCAAACTCGCCCCTGACAAAGTCGCCCCCTGACAAAGTCGCCCCTCGGCAAACTCGCCCCTCTACAAACTCGCCCCTCGTAATTTTTTGACACAGTTCAGTGTTGAGACTGGTTTAACGTTCATATAAGAGAGTAATTAAACATTATTATAATAAAGGCAGTTCTTTTCAGAACTAATTACTACTCAATTGAGAATTTCACATGGTGTCACCGCAATTAGTCTTACTTATCCTCTTCACCATGCAAAGCTACAAGTTTTACCTAACATCATTTCAGTTGACGTTTTATTTAACGAAAATAAATATTACAAGAAATAATTCATTTACAGTTACAATTAAATAGATTAAATAGGAAACTAGCTAAACAAAATACTGAGTAAAATAAATAAGTAAAATAAAAATAATTAATTAATTACATACAAAATACAAAATACAGATAATTAAAATGTAATTAAATCAAACAAATAACTTTGTAAATTTTTCATAGTATATATACACAATACATAATATAGTATACATCGTATAAATCATAACTGTTTTGTTTGGCTGGGCCTAGTTTTCTATGTATTCAAATTTAGTTGTAACTGTTGAATTATTTTATGTACTATTTATTTTTGTTTAATAAAATGCGAAGTTGAAATTATTAGGCCCTATGTTTGATTTTCTCTCTTACTTATAGGCCTACTAAATCAGTCTCAATAGCGCCTAATAATCCATTAAAATATTTATGTCCCTGTACATCCTGCCAATAGCATGAGATGCGTCAAAAAATTACAGGGGGCGAGTTTGTCGGGGGAGGGGGGGGGCGAGTTTGTCGGGGGGCGAGCTTTCCGAGGGGCGAGTTTGTCAGGGCGTGTCAGGGGGCGACTTTTTGTGAGGGGCGAGTTTGTACACAAGCAGGGGGCGAGTTTGTCAGTGGGCAAGTTTATAAGGGGCGAGATTGTAAGGGGCGAGATTGTAAGGGGCGAGTTTGCCAGGGGGCGAGTTGAATGGCATGCGTACTGTAACGTTAGAACTTATTCATGTGTATTATTTACTATTTAGGCCATGAGAATGAAAGTCAGAGATTTGCGTCCACCGCCCGCATGTCCCGAAAGCTACCGCCTAAATTTTCATTATTTGCCAAAAAAATCATTATTTGCACAAAAAAGGTATTTCCACCAAACAAATTTAGTTCCAAATCATCTACATCAGTAAAACGAAGTTTTTACCAAATTTCCACCAGTATGTGCGCTATAATCATTAGCACATGTTCTCTTACAGTCTTAGTCCCGTGTACGTCGTTCACAAAAAAGGTCGCATCGCGCTAAAACTGTATTGTAAACTCCGTCCGATCCGCACCTGCAACTGTACCGCCTTCACATGCACAACACGTTCGCTGTTGAGCCTTTGTATCTTATGCCTGTGTGTGCGGCCCGCACGTATAATGATGCACGTACGTACACAGGCGACCATACGTACAGCGACACGCACGTGCACAGGAATAGCCATAGGCCTAATCGATCATATCATAAATGTATTTAGCTGTTTACCTCTGTACCTACATACAATTAGTGATATGATCGACTAAACAACGACCGGAGATATAAGACATGAATGGTATTGTATTCTGTGGAGTGCCATGGTCGAGCGGTTTAGTGCATCGGATTTGTGTTCTGGTGGCTGAGTCGTCAGAATGTGGGTTCGAATCCTGTCCGTGACCGTGGTACTTGTGTCCTTGAGCAAGACACTTTACCATAATTGCTTCTCTCCACCCAGGAGTAAATGGGTACCTGTGAGGGCAGAGTTGGTTGTTGTGTTTGATTAGCCCATATGCGCCGAAATGGCAGCAATTGAGCTGTATACTCCCCAGGGAGCTGAGATGGTTTCTGGAAAGATTTATGAGCCTGATGAGCAGGGGTAATAATGTACAGCGCTCTGATACCTTGTTTAAGAGCGCTTTAAAATGCCCGACATTATTATTCTTTTAATCTCGATTTTACTATCAATAAATAATAAGGGAATTGTTGAAATAATCAAGCCCAACTATGAAGAGGTTAATTATCTTTGCATATGGTGGAATATGATAGATCGATAGCGTGATCATATAATGCGATATTTGGCGATTGACTGATTCACGTTCGGTTGCGTTCTCGTCGACTGTACACATGTAGTATACATAGTAGTCGTCTAGCCGCCAATATCGCTAGTGTGATGAGTCATACATATACAGTATGCTGTTCAATGTAGTGGCCTAGTCACCCTAGTGTGTCTTTGCTCGGTGTGATAAAAAACATGAAATGGTTTGGTGCTTTCTGATTCCTTGCCATCGGCAAAGTAATTCTATGTTATCATGATTGAGTGTGTGCCACGGATCCCCAAGAGACATTAGACAACACCTCACCTCTACTCAGAGACATTACCAGCGAGGGGGGTTGATTGGGTCGCTAGTCCCTATGTTCAATTTCCTCTCCCAATAAAGATGTGCAAAACAATAAAGAGTCTTAATGACCAAAATTCTCCTTGTTACTCCTCTTTTACCCTTCACCCTTCGCTCTCTCTCTCGCAGGTAGAAAGCATGTACATTAAAGTGATTAAGAATACGTCAAATTAATAGAAGAAACATCTTGTGATTGCGCTGTTATTAGGGTTTTCAGTTTGTACATGCTTGACCGAAGCCCGCCACACGTACAGTGCATCGCCCGCAACAAAAAACATCAAAATTTTAAATCAATTTATTTTACTACTTTTACCTGTCAAAATTTTACATGTAATAGCTCATTGGAAAGCTTATAGTTTCAGCTATCCAACAATGTACATAATTAGCAATCGGAAGTACGTGCGAAAGCCTAGGTTTTTATGAATGAACCACTCTCGTCCCGCCCAGCCTTTCGCGAAGTGTTCCAAGATCGGGCGCATTCGGCACGTAAAATTTGCAGCGCTCTGCTGAGGGCATCCATTTCGGAGCTGTCTCCGCGCCCGAGTACATTGTGATTGACATGAAAACGGGTTTCCCTATTGAGTCAAACGGCTCCTTTACATACCCATGCTTGCTCGATCTCCATAACTACTCTACAACCGAAGTTACGAAGAGATAAATAGTAAACACCGTTTTTTCGAGGTGAAATCTTCAAGTTGAAAGGTAAGAGCAGTGTCTGAATGAATTTTACACCTCTTTTCTATCATACGTGAAAGCTTTGAGCCGTAATTTTGTTTAGTTTTGAGCGGAGAGTGTATTTTTTACACCCTTTCAAAAGCTCTCATGAGGGAAACGAGCATGAACGCTGTGCATGTGTATCACGGTGTGTGTAGGCTGATTCAACGGTTTTGGTGTCATTAGGGATGTACACAGTGTATGGACAGTCGCGCTTCATCGAATGCTGTATATTTGATTAAATAAAACAGGATTCCTCAAAAACTACTCGTTCGATTTTCTTGATTTAAAAACCATTGTATTTCTTTCATCAAGACCTTTAATTTGATATAAATATTGAGCATATTGGTTTAGGAATAATTTTTCTCCTGAAAACCCTACTGTTATTAATGAACAATGGAAATAATGAATAATGAATAATGAAAAAAAGGCTCATGTGTTTTCAAAATTTCCCGGACGCAAATCTATGACGGGTAGAATGTCGTATCTGGCCGCCACTATTTTTCATTAAATATAACCAATAATGTAATCTTACCTACCTGGTAAGGTGGAGAACATATGGATGATGATGGACATATACTTTATTCCACTTCCAGGATATTTATTTCATGAAAAATCACGCATTTTTGGTAGGTAGGCCTATACGATGACTTCCTCAGTCATGTCAGTCTGATCTTGTAAACTCCACAATTAGTGACCAACACAGTCATTGTACATGCGTAGTGGCAACTATAATATTAATAGGATCTTTCTATTTTCTGAAGGGGAGGATTTTTTAGAAGGGAAATCAAGTCCGAAAACCGGCATCATAAAAGTGGATTTTAAATTTAAAGATAGTTTTCGCTTTCTGTACCACCAAAAATCGATAGAATGATTTTTTAACTGGTTAGCGGTTGCAAAAAAAATCCAAAAAAGCCCTTAAAAAGTGGCGGCCGGATTCGACATTCTTTCCTCTATGACTTTCATTCTCTTGCCAAGTAGGCCTATTATAATATTAACGTTAAACTTAACGAGTCCGGAAACTGGACAAACAATGTGTTCCCAAAATATGAAATATTACACGATCTTGTTCCTTCTATTCTGAATTTTATCATGTGTTGTTCATTCTTTCAAACTTACCTGATTTAGTACGATACCATTTTCATTATAATGTTACACTTGGTTTAATAGCCGGTACTCGAAAAGCTAACGTTTTATAAAATTGCATTCACACACCACCTTTGTATGACTATATTATATAAGCCGCCATCTTCAGTTATAATTATGGGGTTACTTATTATTCACATAGGGGTGTTTTGTTAAATCCATAACATTTGCGTTATCTAGAACATTGAAATTAATACATTTTTTCAATTGTACCAATTGTACCTATTGTAATAACATTGATTTATTTCTCTACAGGTGAGAAATATTAATCAGACCAAAACAAATCTTATTTTGGCCATAAGACAAAACAAGATTAAAAAGCCAACCCTGTCTAAATAATGAAACACGTACACGTCAATAAGTAGACCCTGAAAATACTACATACCGACCCACGGTTTCCATGGGAGACGTGACGCATTTATGGTACTTCTCACGTTGTCAGGGTTGGTAGTAGGTCATAGGGATCGAAAAGGGGAAAAGATGAAGGATACGCGTACGGCAAACAAAACAAAGTTTCCAGTTTCTGGTCAGACGCGCGCGTCGCCTCAGACCCGCGCGTTGGCATTTTTAATTTGCAGCCAAAATTGCTGGATCGATTGGAATTCTGCCGTGCTGTGTTGTTTTGATTCAGAATAACCTCAGATGGGACAGTCACATTAATCACATGATATCAAAAGCCAACAGGAAACTATTCATGCTGCGTTCTCTTAAACGTTTTGGATTTAGTTTGGAAGAATTAAAAATTGTTTTTAATGGGTATGTCCGACCAGTCTTGGAATATGGTGATGTCACCTGGCACTCAAGTATTACGGCTAAGCATACTCATATCATTGAATCTATCCAAAAACGTGCCTGTAAAATTATTTTGGGTAATAGTTATGATTCATATGATTCTGCTCTTTTATCTCTAGGCCTTGACTCTCTGGCTGGTAGGAGGGAGGAACACTGCCGGCGCTTCGCTGATGGACTTGTTGACAACCCTCGCACTAAAGACCTCCTCCCCCCTACCAGGCTGGCGAGTCATGGTCGAAATCTCCGTAATTGTCATAATATTTCTACCATCCCCAATAGAACCAGTCGTTTTAAAAATAGCCCTGTTCCGTACTTCATTGGTTTATTAAATTCTAAATAAGTGCCCATTTTTTTATTGTGTGAGTTGTTCGGAAGGTTTTGGTTTTTTATTTTTTTTTTTGGGGGGGGGGGTCCTTTTACAAGTTTTTTTGGTGCTTTTTACTGTTTTATTTGAATGCTCTGTGGGTGCTTTCTTTCTGGTGCAATTCCCTTTTTTTTGTGATGTGTTATTTTGTAATTTTGACTGTTGTTTTTACACTAGTTTAATCTGCTTTTCTTATATTAGCCTAATTACTTTGGTGTTAATATTTGTGTATTTTTATATTTTTAATAACTCTTTTTACTGTTGTACTGGCGTTACAATTTGACCTTCGGGTCACGATAATTGCCATTTTTAATAAAATTCAAATTCAAAATTCAATTCAATTAAACGACTTTTTCACATAGGGGTATGAACGTTTGTCTGATTTGTGAGGCCTCTCTTAGCCACCATACTGTGTACATGGGAAGTTTGGTACCCGCGTGTACATGTATCACGTATTTTAACAAAATAAATAAATAAATAAATAAATAAATAAATAAATAAATAAATAAAAGATTACCCAAAAAATAAAATAAAATAAAAAACGCGTCACCACACCGATTTTGAAGCCGACCACCAATGACCAGAAACCGGAGACTTCTTTTGGGCTTTAGCTGGGGTTGCCCAGTTGAAAAGGGCAACCCACAATTTAACTGGCCTTGTGAACGGATGATTATTTCCCTGTGGCAACGCCCCCCCCCAAAAAAAAAAAAAAAAAAAAAACGTCACCGCACTGATTTTGAAGCCTACCTGTGGCCAGAAATTGGAGACGTTTTTGGCCTAAATAGTGTTTACCATGCCCAGTAGCCACTAGTGTACAGATCCATGGATGCCAACGAACTCAAAGATCCACACAATAGTCAGCCTACTCTATTAATTATATATAAGGTCAATCAATATGGGAAATGAGATGCATAGGGTAAAAGGCTCACAGGAGACCACATTATACGTGTTGCTGGTGACACACTAGCTACGTATATAAGCCAATGGAAATATTATCAAATTCAATTACACTGTAAAAACGGTGTTTAGAATTTAAATACATTTCTAAACACTCATTGTACCTACTTTTTCCACATGTTTAGCAAATATAAACGCGTTTAGGAATGCGTTTAAATGCTAAACGGCCATCCTCTGTACATGTCACAAAGCTAAACGGCCATCCTCTGTACATGTCACAAAGCTAAACGGCCATCCTCTGTACATGTCACAAAGCTAGCTTTTTGACACCTGTTTTTAGCATTCAAACACACATCTCAGAAAAAGCACAATCTAAACATGTTTAGGCTAAACACATAAAAAAGTGGGTACAATTAAGTGTTTAGAAATGTGTTTAAATTCTAAACAGTGTAGTACAGCGGTAGAATATGAATATATAATTTATTTAAATCCCTAGAAAAAGACGGAAAGATACACAGACATACGGGTGTTCATACCAGATGATGTAATTTGCTCAACAGTAAAGGGATAAATTAAAAACGTCTTCTTATAAAAACGTCTTCATGGAAACTACAATACTAACTTAATGTTTTCTCTCTTCCCCACACAGCACCATTAATGTGCTCTAAGCACATATTAATAGGGCCTAATTCACCTTTCCCCATTTTTTCACTAGGAAACAAAACCAAAAAATATTTTTTTTTATTATCTAAACTATTAGTAAAAAGTCACTTTCTCCGAGCCCCTTTTGTCTCAAAATTTCAGAAAAGTTCCATGTCGACTTGGGAGAAATAAAATAATGGTTTAAAAATGGCCTTCCTGATGTCGTACTTGCAAAGATACCCTTCAGTGGACAAAATCACTCAGGTATTGGCCAAATATTTTCCAATATATGTAAGAGGTGCCATTTATTTTCCCTCACTAAGTGGACCTTAGGCCTACGCTTTTTTGAATCTAGTTTTCAAGAAATATATCATAAAATTAACATATGAAATAATCATCGCACCATGCGTCCGCGTTATTTGTATATTCGCCCCCGTTATTTGTATATTTATTGGTATATTCGCCCCAGTAAATTATTTCTTCAAAACAACAGGCGATACATACAGGTTTGGATCCATTCTCAGGTCTAGGTTGATCAGTATTGCTTGTTCACTTCGTGTGCACATCAGTGGTGATCATGAACACTTTGAATGATGCGACAATGGTAAAGAGTGAGCGCCACTGTTGGCATAGTAACGCCAAATATTGATGTCGCATCTTGTCTATATACCGCATGTGTAAGCCTGTTAAAGGAACAGCGTGGACGCACCAAATAACTGGTGCGCTAACAGACTAGCGGCTGGCCAACACCTTCAAATTTTAGTTAAATGTTTGTTCAATCAAAATAAATTTGGCAACACATATATTATTGTTCTCCCTTTTTCATTATTCATAACAGCGGTGTGTGATTGGGGGGGGGTATGCTGGTGTTTGGTTGTCCTTACCATTACGGGGAGGGGTGACGCTGTAGGGTGGGTGATGAGAATGTGACCCCCCAATCCAAGGTGCGCCAATGCGACTGGCTATAATTAGCAACCCCACCCCACCCCCACCCGCCCGCTGATAAAAGTTCGGTGTCAGAACAGCTTTTATTCTGAGAATGAAGACGATCATAGCATACTGATCGAAACGTCGAGTTGACAAACACCGGTTTCTCTCAGAACCAGTAATATTTACAACTCATTGGCAAATTAATACGGTGCTACTGCAATCCGTCCGTAAGAGAATATAACCTGTGTTCTACCTTTCCTTTAATGCCATGCTTATGAATAACTAATATTTTCGTTCAATCTTGAGGTATAACGCGCGTGTATACCATACCAACGATACCACTTTCTTTACCTTTAGATAACCAATAAATATAGGCCCTGTCTGGCAGTCACGGACAGGAATCGCCGACACACTGGAAGAACGCGGATGAAATTTACGGAAACATTATCAAGTGTAAAACTGTATGGCGTTTCTTAAAAATATATTTTTAAGAAAGACCTAGGCTACATTATTGTTCGCATGGCAGAGTGTGCATCATTGAGACGTGGTATACTATCTCTCTGGTTATGGGTGATATTGCAGGCCAACTGGGTCAACGGTAAGGGTGTGATATAATTATAAAGTGAGATACAGCATTGGTAATAATTGACAAAACTGCTTATATATACCTAAAACATGCATCTTTTCCTACTACGGATCAACATGAAGGCTTACATAAATAATAACACGTGAAATTAAATGTTTGGGTATAATATTTGATCAATAAAAACAGATAAATAAATTCAAGTGATATTTAATGATATCGTCATCAGCTTAACGTCAATTAATTATAGGTTTATTGTGATCATTAATCCTTTTGAAAACATCAGTGTTGTACCTTCCTTGTAAAATAATAATAATGCTTTTCGAGTTAGCCAGTGAAGTTTTCTATATGCACTTATAAGAGGCAAATATTTGGTATAATGTTATGAATGCCTATTTATCTGTGAAAGTATTTATTGAATGTATAGAGGCAGTTGTATTATAATGTTTTACGTTTTGGTTGGAATAATATGTCACCCTGACACCTTTACATTAATTTGTTTTGGGGATCAAATACTGTATTTTGAACAGCGCATTTGTGCAACTATCAACAGTTTTTAAAACCACCGTGATGTTGGTGTGTGTATACACTGTAAAAACGGTGTTTAGAATTTAAACATATTTCTAAACGCTTAATTGTACCCACTTTTTTTATTTTATTTTTTATATATTTTTTTATACATGTTTAGCCTAAAACATTTTTAGATTGTGCTTTTTCTGTTATGTGTGTTTGAATGCTAAAAAAACATATGAACATGTGTCAAAAAGCTAAACTTTAGCTGTGTGACAGTACAGAGGATGGCTGTTTATCATTTAAACACAATCCTAAACGCGTTTATTTTGTGGGTGTTTTACATTCTAAACACCATATTTACAGTGTACTCGTGAGCACCATATAGGCCTATTCCACGTGATAGAAAGGCGGTACTTAACCAATTGGTCCTGATGAAGCCTCTCCTTCAAGCGAATCCCAAACCTAGTGGTCCTTAGGTGTTACCATGGGTCTAAGGCAGAAGGGCCCATTATTATTATTATTATTATTTCATTCACACTTATTTCAATGCTGCCCTTTCATTACATTTTGTGTACATAATTTATAACAAATTGCCGTAAGCAGGCGCGGATCCAGGAATTTTTTAGACGGGGGGCACACCCAACACGAATTTTGTTTTTCCTATGCTAACATTGTATATTGTTTGTAATCATGTTTTTTTCCCCTTTGTTTTCGCGCCTTAAGCGCCCAGCAGGGTAGATATGTGCGCGCTACAAATCTTTATTATTATTATTATTATTGTTATTATTATTAAATGCGAAGCGCGAAGCCCTTACGGCGTTGGGTCCGGGGCCTGCTTAAGGGCCCCGGAAAATTTTGGATTCTGGATGCTCTGTGGTGCAATCTGAGGCGATTCCTGGCCAGTTTCACCTGACTTTTTTTGCAAAAGTTTTCAAGATTATATGGAGAATATATATATATATATATATATATATCATTATTTTAGCCATTATTTTTAGCCATTATTTTAGCAATGTCATGACTACAACAATATAAGTTTCTCCCTCCCCGATTTTTGGCATTTAATTTGCAGTTTTTGACTTCAGTTTTAATTTATCCGGAATTCAGTCCAGTTGAAATATTCAAGAAAAGGGCTTGATTTCATACTGTTCCTTGCCCTGTGTTAAAACCATCAGCTGCAAGACTCATCGTACTTCGCAGGCCTATGCGTACTGGCGTAGAATCCGACAGTAAATTGACATCGGCGATTGTAATTTCCACACGGTACCCCGACCCTTCTTCAGATGAAACGGAACAATTTGTAGACGTGGAGGAATTTGGTCAAGAAACCAGACTAGCTTGCTTTGCACCCGATCATAGACTACCGATTGCAAACGAAATGTAGACTAACTAATTTTGGGAAGTATTTGAAAAAAGTCACTATAATCATCATTGGAAATTGATACAAAAAATCCACTTTCCTCAATAATGACAGTACACCAAACTGAAGGCGCTGTTCACCTTGGATGGTGGCTTTATTTTTTACTCTGCACCCTTAATTTTAATCCTTTTTATCAACCTTTATGAGACACATCGTTGGATATTTTTATCACCGAAGCTTCTGTGGAAAATCAAATATAATATAAAAGAAACTGCAATCAATTAATTGCCATAATGAGGCTGTGTTAAACTTTATGAAGTCATCTCCATTAACTAAATTCGTGGAGGAAAATTGTCTTTAAGAATGGGTTGACTAAAATAAATCAATCAGTTCCTCAGAAGATTGCTAAGGGCTAACTGAGACTGTCCTGAAAGTCCATCGAAGAGAAATTATACTTCACACTGGTTAGACCATATCTTTGATATGGGAGCACTGCTTGGAAACCCCATATCACCAAAAACATCTCTTCGCTTGAAAGAGTCCAGAGATGAGCTGGCGTTCAGAGCGGCAAGACCTGCCTGTCGAACTTACGGCAGAAGGCAGTTGCTTTAAACGTCGACATTCTGCCGTGTCTAATTCAAATACAGTGAAATCTCGATAAGTCAAATCTCAGGGGAATGAACTCAAACTTCGACTTATGCGGAGGTTCGAGTTAGCCGAGGTCGCCATTTTACCCCCCCCCCCCCCTTTGCGTGCATAAATTATCGTACGCCCGCAAAGTAACCTATTGTAGCACGGGGAATTAAGCACACAAGATGCAACATTTTTAAATTTGTTATAAACGTCTTACATATTTATTAATTTGGCATGATTTTTGTTTTTAAAGTTTTCCAAAAAATATAAAATTATTGTTAACGCTTTCGAAATCAATTATGACCTACCTTATACAACTCATTGGTGTGAGATTTGGCTACGCAACAGAGCTAAAAAAAAAAAAGGATTGAGCGCATTTCCAGCACCGCGTTGACGTTAGCCTTGGCGTGTTTTGAAACGGTCAAGCCACCCATCACTGCAGCTGAAGTCTGGATGTCCTAACTTCTTTGCCAAAGACCTGGCCTTTTCTTGAAGAATTGGACACGAAATCGGAATGTTTTCGGCCCGTATAGCTTTGAACCAGGTCAAAGCAGCCTCTTCAACATCGGGAAAAGCCACTTTTTCATGCGTTTCCGACCTGCTGAAAAAGACTCATTGTTGAACTGTTCCAGCAGTTTCTCCTTATTACATGTAATGTAAATTTTTGGGTCATTATTTGAATTAGATACGGCAAAAGTTCGACGTTTGAAGCAGGCCTATAAACAAAACTTACTAACTAGTAACTAACGGAGAGATTAGATACGACCATAATTTTGTTGAGATGCATCACAGCCTTGCATTCAAGGCTATATTCACTGCAAAGGAATTTTGGTAAGGAGCCCAGATAATTAAGCTGCTCAAACGAAGTATACTACGTGATGTACTTTGGTCAAAGAACGTTCGTGGTTTTTGGGTACAAATACAACTTTATCATGATGAGACGATTTTCTCTTTTAAAAGCCAAGGTCTATTTGTTTGTGGCACCAATTTCAACGATCAAAAAATAATACATGGTTTCATTACTGGACATGATGGCACTGGATATTTTATTAATTGAAAAGAATGTGTGCGTTTAGGCCACTCAAAAAGGATTTTGGCAAAACTAGCAAATCATTCAGTCAAGTGATCAATTGTTTCCTGCTGGCTGGCCATTTAACCGGTAATAAACTTCCCAAGAGGATTAGATGTTGAGATGGAGAGTTGAAATCCCCGAGCTCCGGGAAATACTTCGGTTTTCTCTCAAAAGAGGGTTTCAGTTCCATGGCATGATTGATACCGGTAACCTTTTTTTCTTGTTGCATTTTTCAGTATTTATTTTATGCCAAAAGTAGACACAGCAGATGCTTAATATGTCGCCGGTATTTTTTTTAGGCTACTCCTCCTTTTCTCTGACCTCCCCCTCTTTTTTTTTTTTTTCCCCTTTTTTTTCCTTCCTCAATTTACCCGGGGGGCACGTGCCCCCGCGGCCCCCCCCTGGATCCGCGCCTGGTAAGGTACAAGTTAAATCAATGATTCTAGTAACACTGAATGCAATGCTCTGCATATCCTAAACGAAAAATCGGCGCAAACTATAGCACTTTTTTTATTTCACGGGTAAGCAAGGAATGTCTCCTTGTGCGCATGTGTACTTCGCGTAACTAATTAGGTTTCACTGCATGTCCGGCAAGCAAGCGTTAAGGTCAATGATGACGGTAAGCGCGGTATCTCGACTCGTTTAGCGGCACTGTGAAATTGGGTTCTGACCTGGAGCGGATACAGAGAGGCTGATAAAATAAGGGCACACAGAAATCATAGGCTATGATGGGAAATATACATATGATTAAAATAAAGGAGCGCCCCCCACACACTTACACCTTCCCTGGATCTGCAATGGTAGTGGCGGCTCTTGTGATGCAGAAAATTGCAAAGTGAATCATGGAGGATCATCGTTTAATGGATTGGGAAGGGAATTGTACTGACCACAATAATTAAGAAAACGATAGGGCATAATTATAGTTTCCACTTAAAATAGCAAATAATTTAAAAAAAGAATGCAAACATTTAATGCTATTCCATTACCGTATAATTAGTATAAATCTATTTAAAAAAAAAAAAAAAAAAATCATGAAGTCATGAAGGCCGCCACATTTCACCATTTCACCTTGATTTCTATAAAGCATTGTTGCATTTATACGGAGCCCCTAAGGGGACAGGTAAAAAAAAACGGGAAGGTAAAAAAAAAGGGAGGAAATGTATTTCGTTCCCTCGAATTAATATTTCGTTCCCTCGAAATAACATTTCGTTCCCTCGAAATGATATTTCATTCCCTCGAAATAATATTTCGTTACCTCGAAATAATTGAGTTGTACGGAATCCTTGATATGCCATTTAATTTATTGGGATATGACAATTATTTCCGAGGTCGCCGTAGCACTGAGAGCCCCTTAAGGGACAGATGGAAACAAATAAGTAAAACAATATTATGAAATAATATTATAAAATAATATTATTTTATTTATTTGTTTCCATCTGTCCCTTAATGGGCTCCCAGTGCTACGGCGACCTCGGAAATAATTGTCATCCCAATAAATTAAATGGCATATCAAGGATTCCGTACAGCTCAATTATTTCGAGGTAACGAAATATTATTTCGAGGGAACGAAATGATTTCGAGGGAACGAAATAATATTTCGAGGGAACGAAATAATATTTCGAGGGAACGAAATAATATTTCGAGGGAACGAAATGAATTCGAGGGAACGAAATGTTATTTTGAGGGAACGAAATACATTTCCCCCTTTTTTTTTTACCTTCCCGATTTTTTTTTTACCTGTCCCCTTAGGGGCTCCGTACATTTACAAACATTTTGCCAAAAATCTTAAATATTTTTTACAACGAGTGAAAAGAAAGTGGTGCATTATTATGAACAGAATACTTCTGTGATTATAGGTTATAAACACATCAGTATACATTTTTTTAAATTATGGCACTACTTTTTTGGGCATGGATAAATTACAAACACTGAACAATGAACAGAGAAGGCTATAAAGGCTGCGCGCGCACCATAGCCCTCTAGCGGTGAAGTCTGCAATTTAAAAACAGCTCATGCACAGATCGAAAACGCGCACGAAGCCCATCTAAATGTAGCCATAAATGATCTGCTATCCATTTCTTCTTTCGAGGCACTGGCTATGGCACATAAAAAAGCACTAGTAAGATTTGTAATTGAGGGCACCAATCTTAAGAGGTTTTATTCAACCAGTGTATGGGTTAAAATGACAATGATAAATTGTTGTCAATAAATGATGTCATATGAGTGCGTGGTAGACTTTTGAGACGCTTGTGGTAGCATACTTACCAGTCCTTTTCCCATTGTTTACGTATAATTCTGAGCCCGGTATTGAGAACAAACGGCTATTAGGATCGGTTTCACAAGTTTCAGTTCAGTTTGGGGCGAAAAATACTTATTATCTTTGTAATTGATTATGAAACTGTTCCCCCAAAAAAAATCCGTGTACGATAAACTTTGAATATTAATGTGGAAACAAATAACCATTAATTAATAGAATTAAAATTGAATTACAGGTTACTGCACCATTGCTGAGTTTGAGTGCGACAACGGCCTATGTATCGGCTATGGTCTCTGGTATGACGGAAACAATGACTGTGGTGATAATAGTGATGAAGGAGGCTACGGTAAGTTACTAGTAATATTGCAGAAGGCCCTCCCAGACCCCACAAAACCAAACCAAAATAATTACGAAATATAGAATTGTGAAAACGTGCTTGTGGTTTTTGCAAAGTTTTTCATGTCTATAACAAGTAACTAGATATTGGGGGGCCCTCTTGGAAATCCGGATCCTTTCATAAATCGTTGTGAATTTTCATATTATTATTATCTTATTGAGATCAATCTTTCACATGTTTCCATATAATAATTGATGATATTCTTGGGATACTAAACATTTGATTTGATTTATGCCATACACCGACGTATGTATGAAGCACTGTATGGAGTCACCCGTTACCCCACCCACCTCCAGACACTCAGTGTAGGGCATCCGTTTAATAAATACTTGTTCCATGATATAGTTTTACACAGGCTACAGTAATTAACTTTTTTCTGTGATTTTTTGTCATGATTGTCTCACTACATTATAGGTGACACCATAAACGCCGCCAGTGGCCTTCTCCAGTGGGGCTTAGGGGTTCTAGTCGCTATCATCATTGGCATCATTGCCGGTGCAGTCCTATTATGTGTATGCTGTGGCTGTATTTGCTACCATTGCTGCTGTAAGACCAGACCGCCTCAGCATAGCACCGTGGTTGTTGCCACTACGCAGCAGTCTGGAGGCCAGATGATGTACAATCAGCAACCTGTAGCGCCACCACCGGCCTACAATCAGCAGCCGCCCTACAATCAACAGCCGCCCTACAATCAACAGCCGCCTATGGCCATGCAACCTGCACCATACAGCCAACCGGGCGTGCCCCCCGCACAGCACAGCCAAATGACACCATGTGAGCAACCGGAACCGAACGACATTAAATCCTAAGATTTACATGATACAAACACGGTTGGTTAGTTTCACAATGTTCACAGATTTCATTCTCAGTGTAAAGTTGGTGATGTTATCAAACATGATGAGACATCATTCTGTTCGAGGCGCAAAACTGTAATAATAAGCTTAGCCCAAAACTAAAATCGCAAATGAATTTTGAAACTTGTGTCCATCGATGTTTATGAAATACAATTTTGTACGCAGTCAAGGACTACCATTATCTTATATGAGCTTCTTACAAAAACGTACTTTTATAATTAATTCACTGAAGCTTTGCATGTTTGCATGGTTAATAAGCTCATCTCGACGAATCTCGTGTGAAGGGTACATGTACGAATCTACTATTCACAGTTCATATTGAGATTTTTGAGATTACATTTTTTAAATTACAAAATTAATTCAAAAGCAAAGCCTTTCTGTATAAAAGGAATTCAAGGCAGTGGAGGATTTTTATTCATTATTTTTATTTTATATTTTTGAGGAAGGCTAAGTCCAGAATTAATGTGTACACAATGGCAATATTCTGGACTGCAGACATCGCTGTCATATCCAGATGGGGAGAATGCTGCCCTCTATTGACTAGTGCGACATCAAACCAAACGTTTCCACATTTTTTCAGACGATAATTTGATCTGACATGTTCAGTCACATTATTTGTTTCTTTGCAGTCCTCATAAAAACGAACACACATAAATAAACCAATAGTGTAAAAGACATAAATATCTGAAGGGATGTGTAATACCATCATAAACTTTACACCAAGTAAATTTCTTTTGTAAAACTGTAATCATTTACGTAAAAACGTTTTTCTGGTGACATCATGTAAATAATTCTCTTTTGAGTAGCAAATAGTTCTAAAAAGAACCGGTTGGTTACAACTTGACATTTCGATCAGTAGCCTATGCTCTGATTTCCTTCAGGATCAGAGCATATTGATCGAAACGTCGAGTTGTTACCAACCGGTTCTTTTCAAAACTAATTACTACTCAAAAGAGAATTTCTACACGGTGTCACCGCAAACAGTCTTTACTTGTCATTTCACCATACAAAGCTACAAGTCTTACTAATGAGATCATATTTACCAAATGTGTGTAACACTCCTTTCAAGTTTGGTATATTGGTAATTCAAAAAGCTGTTTTGTCTCATGGTTTTCAATTATTTCATTATTTCATTGTAACAATATGACCGAATTGTTTTATACTGGTGACAGTAACCTACAGAAGCTAGAGTTTTCAAACCGTTTTAATCATGTAGGCGTGGTGTTAGTCTTAAAGTATAGGTACTGTCCGATATGAACACAAATATTCTCACTGTAAATGCATTAGGCCAAAGTCTTAAAAGTATAGGTACTGTCCGATATGAACACAAATATTCTCACTGTAAATGCATTAGGCCAAAGTCTTAAAAGTATAGGTACTGTCCGATATAAACACAAATATTCTCACTGTAAATGCATTAGGCCAAAGTCTTAAAAGTATAGGTACTGTCCGATATGAACACAAATATTCTCACTGTAAATGCATTATGCCAAAAAAAAAAAAAAATTAAAAAAATACAGTTTCTGGTCATAGGTCGGCTTCAAAATCGGTGCGGTGACGCCCGTGGAGACCAGAAACAAGAGACATTTTGTGGCCTGAGATATAGGCTAAATAAGATGATGTAATGTAATGAGAATAGAGTTTAATTAAAGGGAAGGTACAGTATTGGTAATGCAAAGGATGCGTGCGCCCCCTAGATGTGCCTCTTATACAATATATTTCACAAAAGACGAAGATATTACAAGGCCATATTCTGTAGTTGTGCACCCTTCCCCCCACCACCTACCCCAAAATCCAACTTTCTTCGTATGGGCCTCAGTTAAGTTATACACACGTACATTAAACAAACCTGCGAAAGTTGTGTCGTATCCAGGTCATATCTACACTAAAGTGTTGAATCAACATTTTAAACAGTTCGGTCAGTGACAACTCCTTATAAAGTTGGATTCAACTTTTAAAAGTGTTGAATTAACATTGATAAAGTTAGACTTAACTTGACTCCGTGTTAATTCAACACTTTCTTTGAGTTGAATTTAACTTTATAAAGTGTTGTCACTCCACCGATACAACACTTCAGTTTTAAGGGTGTTGGTAAGGGTATCATACTCTTGCCTAAATTCGCACTAGAAATGGTTTTTACTTCAGTTTCAGTACCTCAGACAAAATGGTTTATAAGGAAGAGTAATACTTTCATCAGCTTCACATCAACAAGTAAGTTTTACATTACAATTCGGCCATTAATTGATTTGGTTAATATTGAATTACTAATCCTGTACCTTAGCAATGATGTTGTATAGCTTATTATATTACTGCTTTATTAAAACAAAATATTAAATGTTATAGTGAGATGTAAAATAATAATGTTCATAATCATAATTTGTAATGTTTTACTCAAAACGCAGCTGTATTTTACATAATTATGGAGACTTATATTGCTCCACAATTTACTAAACGTAGTGCTGAAGGCCCATAGTCATATTAGAGCAATGAGAAAAAGCAGATACAAAGGTATGGGAAAGACTAATTAAGAGATGAATCTTGAGGTGAGTCTTGAGATGAATCTCGAGAGGATGTGAGTGTACTACAGGTTTGGATTTGAAGGAGTAATTTATTCCATTGAGATAGTGCAGCTGACGATTAAGATATTCTCTCGATGAATTGAGTTTACACAGAAAGATTATACTGTTGGTATACAGAATTTTCAAAGAATATTTAAACAATAGACTTGAGTTAAGGCGTTCAGCTGTTTTGGTAGTTTTTGCGACTCGGTTCATGGAATTATTTGTTGAGAAGGTATAACATTTGTAATAACCAAGGGCCAAGTTCAGAGAGCTGCTTAGCAGATAAAATTGCGTACCAGAAAAAAATTCTAAGCATATTTCTTTGGTTACCAGCCAAACCTTCATACAAAATGTACCGGTACGCATTTTGGCTGGCAGTCTGTTTTATATTGCTTTATAGCAAAAATATTTTTGCTTAGCAAAATTCTCCGCTTAGCAGCTCTATGAAATCAAATACATCTAAATTTATCTTAAAACTTACTTAGTGTCTAATTGGTACAAGTGTCAATCGTCGTTTTCTCAAAAACGCTAGCTATTTTGATGAAACTTTCTCATGTTAATTTTATTTCTTGAAAACCCGTGGGTTGACTAATATTGTACGTCGTAACCTTTCTAGATAGATACTATTTTCCCACGCAGGGAAATAACAAAAGTCTTGACTAACACGTGTTACAAAATAGTATACACACACTTACATTATAGGCAATAGATTAAACAATGTTGTAATGAGGCAAATAGCCTATCATATAATTATTCACGATTCCCTAGATAAAGATATAAATAAAATTATCTGGATCTTTAACAAGATCTATATTATGATATAAACCATAAATGCAATAATTAATCATTCATGACATAACATACGGGGAACGGCTAACAATGCGGAAATTATTAAAAATGTAAAATAATACGTATATACAATCACGGACAAAATTCTTGAGACACTCAAACCCCCTATCCCCAAATACAACGTTGAGTAATTTGTGTATTTAACTTTTATTAAATATTTCGCGAGGAAACACATATTGAGACACACCACATCGTATGCTAGACAACATTGGGGAGATGTATATTATATGTATAGGGAGTGTCCCAACGAATGTTGTCCCTGATCGATTGTACATTGGCTTATTTAGTTATTTACATAATATTTTAGAACCGAACTGCGGTTAGGACAAAGGAGTTGTTGTAGCATCGAGTTCTAAATTTCCGCTGGAACAGGAGATTCTCACTACTATTTTGATTTAAAAAAACTCGATGAACTTGGGATGGATCAGACAAAATCAAGATGACTTGACTATATACTTGGTTATTGTGTACGGGCTTTCAAGATACTCTGGTCTTTGTTGTACCAGTGTCTTCTTGCTTGCTCAACTCTACCTTCAACAATAAACCTTTGTCCCGGGATTACATTATTGCTAAAAACACAAACGAGGCTGAAAGCAAGACAGTTGTATCTTAGGGTCATCTGTTAAGTTAATAGACAATAAGATAATCGAACAAAGGGTTATGTTGATGGTACTTACAGGATCTCGAAACAGGGTTTCGAAAATCGGGGGTTGCCAAAAAACGTGGTAGATTTACATGTCGCTTTCCCTCCCCTGGGACCACCAATAGGTACTTATGTAGGCCTATTTTTTTAGGAGTAGACATTTTACAAAAAGTGTTTAATAGCTTTAATGACTAAAAGGTGTATATTATCATTGACTGTAACTAAGGACACAGTGAGAGATTAATTAAAACCATTTTAGTATCGTTCTTCTTAGCGTATACCATTATATTTTATGTAATGTTGTCAGAATATCGTCAGAATGTGGGTTCGAATCCTGGCCGAGACCGTGGTGCTTGTGTCCCTGAGCAAGACACTTAATAAACTATAATTGCTTCTCTTCAACCAGGAGTATAAATGGGGACCTGTGAGGGCAGAGATGTTAATTTTGTTTGCGGCGACGGAGTGTGTATCCAAAACATGCAAACACAGTCTTGACCATTGCTTTTCAGTGTGGGGGGGGGGGGCGGGGCAGGGGTATGGGTTTTTCCCTTTTTTTCTTTTCTTTTTTTGGGGCACCATCGGGATTTTTTCGTGGGGGGGCGCTCGAAATTTGTGGGTCGCGGCACGTGCCCCCAGCCCCCAGCCCCCACCCCGTGGCTACGCCGCTGGGCAGCATGGGCTGCATACCCTCCGCGGAGTTGAGATGGTTCTATAGGAATTAATTAATCTCCCCTCTTTTTGGCTCAAGAGACCCCCCCCCAAAAAACCCAACAAAATATGAAAGATAATATTGTTATTAAACGAACAAAAAATTATACATTTCGGATGCCGGAAACTGTATAAACTGATTGACAGACCCGCTGGCCATTTTGAAGACTGCACATGCCCTCATGCAATCTGAGGATTAAGAGTGGACCAGTATTTTATTAATTTCAGTTTTTATTTTACTGGTACTTATCGTTTTATAGCAAAAAAGATAAGAAAATAAAATAAAAAATGCCGACGCGTGGGTCTGAGGTGACGCGCGTGGGTCTGAGGTGACGCGCGTGGGTCTGAGGTGACGCGCGTGGGTCTGAGGTGACGCGCGTGGGTCTGAGGTGACGCGCGTGGGTCTGAGGTGACGCGCGTGGGTCTGAGGTGACGCGCGTGGGTCTGAGGTGACGCGCGTGGGTCTGAGGTGACGCGCGTGGGTCTGAGGTGACGCGCGTGGGTCTGAGGTGACGCGCGTGGAGACCAGAAACTGCAGACCCAAGAAAAATAGCAATTCAACAGTTAAATCTATTTTTTACCATCAAATTGGCCCAAACATGGGCGGTATATATTTAAGTTTAACACTTTGTGTGTTTATGTTCAGTTCAGGGTTTTCAATATAAGATTATGTTTGTATTTGTTGCATATGTGCCCCTAAAAATACACACACAGCAGAACCCCTTTTTACGGAGCCCCTAAAGGGACAGGTAAAGAAAAAAATAGGACAGGTAAAAAATGTATTTCGTTCCCTCGAAATAATATTTCATTCCCTCGAAATAACATTTCATTCCCTCGAAATAATATTTCATTCCCTCGAATTATTATTTTGTTCTCTCGAGGGAACGAAATAAAGTATTTCGTTCCCTCGAAATCATTTCGTTAAAACGAATTAATATTTCGTTACCTCGAAATAATTTAGCTGGTACGGAGCCCTTGATATGCCATTTGATTTATCGTGAGCAATTTACAACCAATATCTCAAACAAGAATATGACGAGATAAACGTGTTTATATAATAAGTAAATTTATAAAAATATTATTCAAGTTAAACGAAAAATATGAACTTTTTAAAAGTATTTTTTATAGGCATATAAACCTGTCATGCTTTGAAAATATTTATATTTGAACCAGGCAAACTGAAGTATTATATGGTTGTCTAAAATGTGTATAAAACATTTCAGTTAACCATTATAAGTTAGGAGTAAGGTTTGCAAGAGCACCATGCCAAAACCTCTTTAGATAGGCCTATCTAATAAGAGTTATATTTAAGAAAAATCGCTGGTGAAATAACTCGACGTTTCGATATACTCTGATTTACTTCAGAAATATGCCGGACTCTACATGTGGGAAGAGCTTAACATCTAGAGTCCGGCACTCTCCTGAGGGCGATCAGAGTAAATATTGATCGAAAGGTCGAGTTATCTCACCACCGGTTCTTCTCAGAACCATGCCGGTACTAGATCTCTTAAGAGATTATGGTGCTACCGCAAATCTTTGTCCTACTGTACTTCCACCATGCATTTCCTACTCAATAAAAGATAATTTGTATAATAAAAGAGAATTTGTATCAAATGGCATATCAAAGGCTCCGTACCAGCTAAATTATTTCGAGGTAACGAAATATTAATTCGTTCAAACGAAATAATATTTCGAGGTAACAAAATGATTTTGAGGGAACGAAATACTATTTCGAGGGAACGAAATGATTTCGAGAGAACAAAATAATAATTCGAGTAAATGAAATATTATTTCGAAGGAATGAAATGTTATTTCGAGGGAATGAAATATTATTTCGAGGGAACAAAATACATTTTTTACCTGTCCTATTTTTTCTTTACCTGTCCCTTTAGGGGCTCCGTACAATGGTGACCTTACATGTAATTGTTGGAAACTATATTTGTGTATAAAAAATTAAACTGTCACAATTACTTCTCATATAGGCGCCTACGTGTGGAACGTTCACAGGTTGGTTTATGTGATATCTCTTTATTCTGATTCAGTATGGATGCACATTTATAAACATGTTACTAAATGAGGAACTTACTTGTATTAACAACATAGGCCTATTGACTATTGATCGAAACTAGTCTATTTCATATGTGGCTGCGGAATGAAAGAACTGTATTGTCAGTGCCATAGAAACGTTGGTGTTGTGACTTTTTACATACATGTACATAGAAACCAACGTGACTGTATGTTTTAAAGGAACAGTTTGAACACGTCGATTACCTATTGCACAATACAGGTGGCATAATTAACAACAAATGTTGTTAACGCAATCAGACAGCCGGATTTTAATTTAATCTAAACATATAATAAACAACATACAAACGAACAGAAATTTTGTTATTCTAAAGTGGAATTTAGCAAACAGTACATTTCCTAAATCTGAACTGGATATACTTTACTTCTTTATTAAAAGAGACATCACATCAGACAACATAGGATAATTTCTAGAGAATATTGATTTTGATAACTAGTTAGTTTCACATTACAATTCAACAATTTGCGTTATGTTTTATTGATGAGGCGGCCGAATGCTCAGAATTAAATAATTCCGAGTGTACCAACCAAACATAGTGGGCTTTGTGACCCTAGATCTCCTGATCTAGCACGGGTTGACCCGGTTGGGATATTTGTTCAGTATTATTGCCTTTGTACACTAACCCACAATGCATTCGAAAACAATATACTGAACAATTATTTTAACATTGGTAATATTTCTTGTAATCAAGATATGCATAACAAACAAAACTACAGCCAGTGAAAGTTTCAGCTCAATTCGTAGATATAGAAATATGTGAACTAAAACATTTACAATGTGCTTTGGTATAATAGTGAATACTTGGAGCAAGTTTGTTTTATTCTTCTAAAATGAGAACACTTCATATACTGAATAATGTTTAGGGATGATTGCTGCATTTACCAACTTAACATCAATTAAGTTAGCTTTCGAATAATTCAGTACTTTTGAAATCAAGTTTACTTCAGAAAAAAAATCATCCTCATCCACAGCCTAGATTGCTTTTCTCAGACGGGTTTTGCCTCTGAATTAATTATGTGATTTAAAAAAAGTAAAAATAAAGAAGAAAGGCGGTCATTTTACGTGAATCTAACTCGCTCCATGTCTTTGCGAGTGTATGCCGTCATAGCACCCTTGCTACTGTAAACACAACAGGTGAACATTTTTCTCTCAGTATTTGGATACTATAATCATGACAATATTGTTTTCCATTTTTGGCCCGCATTTTAAAACATTTTTGGGGTCATAAATGCGCCAACCGGCGAAAAATCTTACACCTTTCCAGGTCGGAGAAAACCCTTCCTTTAAGAACTTGGTTTATGAATATATAATAATGCAATGTAAAAGCGTTTGCCTACCCTGATGTGTGTGTAGGCCAAGTTCACGAGACGACAATAGAACCATAAACCCTGTGTGGTCCAGAGGAAAAAACGAACACTGAAAGCGCATCGTGGCAAGAACGAAAGTATTCGAAAACGTCAGAAAAAGAATCAAACTGCGTGAATTTGCTTATAATTATAATTAAGGACGAATATGGCGGAGTCTACAAAGAGGTGTGGTTTGTTATCAATCTGGTTATTGGTGGTCTTGCTGACAAACTGGGCCAACGGCACAGGTAAGGAATAGGCCTGACATTTAATGGGAGGTACAGCAGTGGTAAAGTTAGCAAAACTGCTTCTTATGTGTTTACGGCTGAATGGATCAAGTTTATTAAGTTTGTTGTTTTCTACACCAACAGCGCACGAAGCCCATCTAAATGTAGCCATAAATGATCTGCTATCCATTTCTTCTTTCGAGGCACTGGCTATGGCACATAAAAAAGCACTAGTAAGATTTGTAATTGAGGGCACCAATCTTAAGAGGTTTTATTCAACCAGTGTATGGGTTAAAATGACAATGATAAATTGTTGTCAATAAATGATGTCATATGAGTGCGTGGTAGACTTTTGAGACGCTTGTTGTAGCATGCAGTCCTTTCCCCATTGTTTACGTATAATTCTGAGCCCGGTATTGAGAACAAACGGCTATTAGGATCGGTTTCACAAGTTTCAGTTCAGTTTGGGGCGAAAAATACTTATTATCTTTGTAATTGATTATGAAACTGTTCCCCCCAAAAAAAGCCGTGTACGATAAACTTTGAATATTAATGTGGAAACAAATAACCATTCATTAATTGAATTAAAATTGAATTACAGGTTACTGCACCTTTACTGAGTTTGAGTGCGACAATGGCCTATGTATCGACTATGGTCTCTGGTATGACGGAAACAATGACTGTGGTGATAATAGTGATGAAGGAGGCTACGGTAAGTTACTAGTAATATTGCAGAAGGCCCTCCCAGACCCCACAAAACCAAACCAAAATAATTACGAAATATAGAATTGTGCAAATGTGCTTGTGGTTTTTGCAAAGTTTTTCATGTCTCTTGGAAATCCGGATCCTTTCATAAATCGTTGTGAATTTTCATATTATTATTATCTTATTGAGATCAATCTTTCACATGTTTCCATATAATAATTGATGATATTCTTGGGATACTAAACATTTGATTTGATTTATGCCATACACCGACGTATGTATGAAGCACTGTATGGAGTCACCCGTTACCCCACCCACCTCCAGACACTCAGTGTAGGGCATCCGTTTAATAAATACTTGTTCGATGATATAGTTTTACACAGGCTACAGTAATTAACTTTTTTTCTAAATGTGATTTTTTGTCATGATTGTCTCACTACATTATCGGCCTAGGTTTTAACAATAATGACGCCATAAACGCCGCCAGTGGCCTTCTTCAGTGGGGCATAGGGGTTCTAGTCGCTATCATCATTGGCATCATTGTCGGTGTCGTCCTATTATGTGTATGCTGTGGCTGTATTTGCTACCATTGCTGCTGTAAGACCAGACCGCCTCAGCATAGCACCGTGGTTGTTGCCACTACGCAGCAGTCTGGAGGCCAGATGATGTACAATCAGCAACCTGTAGCGCCACCACCGGCCTACAATCAGCAGCCGCCCTACAATCAACAGCCGCCTATGGCCATGCAACCTGCACCATACAGCCAACCGGGCGTGCCCCGCACAGCACAGCCAAACGACATTAAATCCTAAGATTTACATGATACAAACACGGTTGGTTAGTTTCACAATGTTCACAGATTTCATTCTCAGTGTAAAGTTGGTGATGTTATCAAACATGATGAGACATCATTCTGTTCGAGGCGCAAAACTGTAATAATAAGCTTAGCCCAAAACTAAAATCGCAAATGAATTTTGTGTCCATCGATGTTTATGAAATACAATTTTGTACGCAGTCAAGGACTACCATTATCTTATATGAGCTTCTTACAAAAACGTACTTTTATAATTAATTCACTGAAGCTTTGCATGTTTGCATGGTTAATAAGCTCATCTCGACGAATCTCGTGTGAAGGGTACATGTACGAATCCACTATTCACAGTTCATATTGAGATTTTTGAGATTACATTTTTTAAATTACAAAATTAATTCAAAAGCAAAGCCTTTCTGTATAAAAGTAATTCAAGGCTGTGGAGGATTTTTATTCATTATTTTTATTTTTTATTTTTGAGGAAAGCTAAGTCCAGAATTAATGTGTACACAATGGCAATATTCTGGACTGCAGACATCGCTGTCATATCCAGATGGGGAGAATGCTGCCCTCTATTGACTAGTGCGACATCAAACCAAACGTTTCCACATTTTTTCAGACGATAATTTGATCTGACATGTTCAGTCACATTATTTGTTTCTTTGCAGTCCTCATAAAAACGAACACACATAAATAAACCAATAGTGTAAAAGACATAAATATCTGAAGGGATGTGTAATACCATCATAAACTTTACACCAAGTAAATTTCTTTTGTAAAACTGTAATCATTTACGTAAAAACGTTTTTCTGGTGACATCATGTAAATAATTCTCTTTTGAGTAGCAAATAGTTCTAAAAAGAACCGGTTGGTTACAACTTGACATTTCGATCAGTAGCCTATGCTCTGATTTCCTTCAGGACCAGAGCATATTGATCGAAACGTCGAGTTGTTACCAACCGGTTCTTTTCAAAACTAATTACTACTCAAAAGAGAATTTCTACATGGTTCCACCGCAAACAGTCTTTACACCATGCAAAGCTACAAGTCTTACTAATGAGATCATATTTACCAAATGTGTGTAAAATTCCTTTCAAGTTTGGTATATTGGTAATTCAAAAAGCTGTTTTGTCTCATGGTTTTCAATTATTTCATTATTTCATTGTAACAATATGACCGAATTGTTTTATACTGGTGACAGTAACCTACAGCAGCTAGAGTTTTCAAACCGTTTTAATCATGTAGGCGTGGTGTTAGTCTTAAAGTATAGGTACTGTCCGATATAAACATAAATATTCTCACTGTAAATGCATTAGGCCAAAGTCTTAAAAGTATAGGTACTGTCCGATATGAACACAAATATTCTCACTGTAAATGCATTAGGCCAAAGTCTTAAAAGTATAGGTACTGTCCGATATGAACACAAATATTCTCACTGTAAATGCATTAGGCCAAAGTCTTAAAAGTATAGGTATACTGTCCGATATGAACACAAATATTCTCACTGTAAATGCATTAGGCAAAAAAATAAATAAATAAATAAATAAAAATACAGTTTCTGGTCATAGGTCGGCTTCAAATTCGGTGCGGTGACGCCCGTGGAGACCAAAAACAAGAGACCTTTTGTGGCCTTAGATATAGGTTAAATAAGATGATGTAACGTAATAAGAATAGAGTTTAATTAAAGGGAAGGTACAGTATTGGTAATGCAAAGGATGCGTACGCCCCCTAGATGTGCCTCTTAAACAATATATTTCACAAAAGACGAAGATATTACAAGGCCATATTCTATAGTTGTGCACCCCCTACCCCCACCTACCCCAAAATCCAACTTTCTTCGTATGGGCCTCAGTTAAGTTATACACACGTACATTAAAAAACCTGCAAAAGTTGTGTCGTATCCAGGTCATATCTACACTAAAGTGTTGAATCAACATTTTAAACAGTTCGGTCAGTGACAACTCGTTATAAAGTTGGATTCAACTTTTAAAAGTGTTGAATTAACATTGATAAAGTTAGACTTAACTTGACTCCGTGTTAATTCAACACTTTCTTTGAGTTGAATTTAACTTTATAAAGTGTTGTCCCTCACCGAACTCTTATATTATGTTTGATTCAACACTTCAGTTTTAAGGGTGTTGGTAAGGGTATCATACTCTTGCCTAAATTCGCACTAGAAATGGTTTTTACTTCAGTTTCAGTACCTCAGACAAAATGGTTTATAAGGAAGAGTAATACTTTCATCAGCTTCACATCAACAAGTAAGTTTTACATTACAATTCGGCCATTAATTGATTTGGTTAATATTGAATTACTAATCCTGTACCTTAGCAATGATGTTGTATAGCTTATTATATTACTGCTTTATTAAAACAAAATATTAAATGTTATAGTGAGATGTAAAATAATAATATTCATAATCATAATTTGTAATGTTTTACTCAAAACGCAGCTGTATTTTACATAATTATGGAAACTTATATTGCTCCACAATTTACTAAACGTAGTGCTGAAGGCCCATAGTCATATTAGAGCAATGAGAAAAAGCAGATAATTATAAAGGTATGGGAAAGACTAATTAAGAGATGAATCTTGAGGTGAGTCTTGAGATGAATCTCGAGAGGATGTGAGTGTACTACAGGTTTGGATTTGAAGGAGTAATTTATTCCATTGAGATAGTGCAGCTGACGATTGAGATATTCTCTCCATGAATTGAGTATACACAGAAAGTTGATACTGTTGGTATACAGAATTTTCTAAGAATATTTAAACAACAGACTTGAGTTAAGGCGTTCAGCTGTTTTGGTAGTTTTTGCGACTAGATCCATGGAATTATTTGTTGAGAAGGTATAACATTTGTAATAACCAGGGGCCAAGTTCAGAGAGCTGCTTAGCAGATAAAATTCCGTACCAGAAAAAAATTGCTAAGCATAATTATTTCTTTGGTTACCAGCCAAACCTTCATACAAAATGAATGCATTTTGGCTGGTAGTCTGTTTTATATTCCTTAGCAAAAATATTTTTGCTCAGCAAAATTCTCTGCTTAGCAGCTCCATGAAATTGACCCCTGATTATCAAATACATCTAAATTTATCTTAAAACTTACTTAGTGTCTAATTGGTACAAGTGTCAATCGTCGTTTTCTCAAAAACGCTAGCTATTTTGATGAAACTTTCTCATGTTAATTTTATTTCTTGAAAACCCGTGGGTTGACTAATATTGTACGTCGTAACCTTTCTAGATAGATACTATTTTCCCACGCAGGGAAATAACAAAGGTCTTGACTAACACGTGTTACAAAATAGTATACACACACTTACATTATAGGCAATAGATTAAACAATGTTGTAATGAGGCAAATAGCCTATCATATAATTATTCACGATTCCCTAGATAAAGATATAAATAAAATTATCTGGATCTTTAACAAGATCTATATTATGATATAAACCATAAATGCAATAATTAATCATTCATGACATAACATACGGGGAACGGCTAACAATGCGGAAATTATTAAAAATGTAAAATAATACGTATATACAATCACGGACAAAATTCTTGAGACACTCAAACCCCCTATCCCCAAATACAACGTTGAGTAATTTGTGTATTTAACTTTTATTAAATATTTCGCGAGGAAACACATAATGAGACACACCACATCGTATGCTAGACAACATTGGGGAGATGTATAGGGAGTGTCCCAACGAATGTTGTCCCTGATCGATTGTACATTGGCTTATTTAGTTATTTACATAATATTTTAGAACCGAACTGCGGTTAGGACAAAGGAGTTGTTGTAGCATCGAGTTCTAAATTTCCGCTGGAACAGGAGATTCTCACTACTATATTGATTTTAAAAAACTCGATGAACTTGGGATGGATCAGACAAAATCAAGATGACTTGACTATATACTTGGTTATTGTGTACGGGCTTTCAAGATACTCTGGTCTTTGTTGTACCAGTGTCTTCTTGCTTGCTCAACTCTACCTTCAACAATAAACCTTTGTCCCGGGATTACATTATTGCTAAAAACACAAACGAGGCTGAAAGCAAGACAGTTGTATCTTAGGGTCATCTGTTAAGTTAATAGACAATAAGATAATCGAACAAAGGGTTATGTTGATGGTACTTACAGGATCTCGAAACAGGGTTTCGAAAATCGGGGGTTGCCAAAAAACGTGGTAGATTTACATGCCGCTTTCCCTCCCCTGGGACCACCAATAGGTACTTATGTAGGCCTATTTTTTAGGAGTAGACATTTTACAAAAAGTGTTTAATAGCTTTAATGACTAAAAGGTGTATATTATCATTGACTGTAACTAAGGACACAGTGAGAGATTAATTAAAACCATTTTAGTATCGTTCTTCTTAGCGTATACCATTATATTTTATGTAATGTTGTCAGAATATCGTCAGAATGTGGGTTCGAATCCTGGCCGAGACCGTGGTGCTTGTGTCCCTGAGCAAGACACTTAATAAACTATAATTGCTTCTCTTCAACCAGGAGTATAAATGGGGACCTGTGAGGGCAGAGATGGTAATTTTGTTTGCGGCGACGGAGTGTGTATCCAAAACATACAAACACAGTCTTGACCATTGCTTTTCAGTGTGGGGGGGGGGGGGGGCAGGGGTATGGGTTTTTCCCTTTTTTTCTTTTCTTTTTTTGGGGCACCATCGGGATTTTTTCGTGGGGGGGCGCTCGAAATTTGTGGGTCGCGGCACGTGCCCCCAGCCCCCAGCCCCCACCCCGTGGCTACGCCGCTGGGCAGCATGGGCTGCATACCCTCCGCGGAGTTGAGATGGTTCTATAGGAATTAATTAATCTCCCCTCTTTTTGGCTCAAGAGACCCCCCAAAAAATAATAATAAAAATGAAAGATAATATTGTTATTAAACGAACAAAAAATTATACATTTCGGATGCCGGAAACTGTATAAACTGATTGACAGACCCGCTGGCCATTTTGAAGACTGTACATGCCCTCATGCAAGCTGAGGATTAAGAGTGGACCAGCATTTTATTAATTTCAGTTTTTATTTTACTGGTACTTATCCTTTACGGATATTTGTTTCATAGCAAAAAAGATAAGAAAAGAAAATTAAAAATGCCGACGCGTGGGTCTGAGGTGACGCGCGTGGGTCTGAGGTGACGCGCGTGGGTCTGAGGTGACGCGCGTGGGTCTGAGGTGACGCGCGTGGGTCTGAGGTGACGCGCGTGGGTCTGAGGTGACGCGCGTGGGTCTGAGGTGACGCGCGTGGGTCTGAGGTGACGCGCGTGGGTCTGAGGTGACGCGCGTGGGTCTGAGGTGACGCGCGTGGGTCTGAGGTGACGCGCGTGGGTCTGAGGTGACGCGCGTGGGTCTGAGGTGACGCGCGTCGAGACCAGAAACTGGAGACCCAAGAAAAATAGCAATTCAACAGTTAAATCTATTTTTTACCATCAAATCGGCCCAAACATGGGCGGTATATATTTAAGTTTAACACTTTGTGTGTTTATGTTCAGTTCAGGGTTTTCAATATAAGATTATGTTTGTATTTGTTGCATATGTGCCCCTAAAAATACACACACAGCAGAACCCCTTTTTACGGAGCCCCTAAAGGGACAGGTAAAGAAAAAAATAGGACAGGTAAAAAATGTATTTCGTTCCCTCGAAATAATATTTCATTCCCTCGAAATAACATTTCATTCCCTCGAAATAATATTTCATTCCCTCGAATTATTATTTTGTTCTCTCGAGGGAACGAAATAAAGTATTTCGTTCCCTCGAAATCATTTCGTTAAAACGAATTAATATTTCGTTACCTCGAAATAATTTAGCTGGTACGGAGCCCTTGATATGCCATTTGATTTATCGTGAGCAATTTACAACCAATATCTCAAACAAGAGTATGACGAGATAAACGTGTTTATATAATAAGTAAATTTATAAAAATATTATTCGTTAAACGAAAAATATGAACTTTTTAAAAGTATTATTTGTAGGCATATAAACCTGTCATGCTTTGAAAATATTTATATTTGAACCAGGCAAACTGAAGTATTATATGGTTGTCTAAAATGTGTATAAAACATTTCAGTTAACCATTATAAGTTAGGAGTAAGGTTTGCAAGAGCACCATGCCAAAACCTCTTTAGATAGGCCTATCTAATAAGAGTTATATTTAAGAAAAATCGCTGGTGAAATAACTCGACGTTTCGATATACTCTGATTTACTTCAGAAATATGCCGGACTCTACATGTGGGAAGAGCTTAACATCTAGAGTCCGGCACTCTCCTGAGGGCGATCAGAGTAAATATTGATCGAAAGGTCGAGTTATCTCACCACCGGTTCTTCTCAGAACCATGCCGGTACTAGATCTCTTAAGAGATTATGGTGCTACCGCAAATCTTTGTCCTACTGTACTTCCACCATGCATTTCCTACTCAATAAAAGATAATTTGTATAATAAAAGAGAATTTGTATCAAATGGCATATCAAAGGCTCCGTACCAGCTAAATTATTTCGAGGTAACGAAATATTAATTCGTTCAAACGAAATAATATTTCGAGGTAACAAAATGATTTTGAGGGAACGAAATACTATTTCGAGGGAACGAAATGATTTCGAGAGAACAAAATAATAATTCGAGGGAATGAAATATTATTTCGAAGGAATGAAATGTTATTTCGAGGGAATGAAATATTATTTCGAGGGAACAAAATACATTTTTTACCTGTCCTATTTTTTCTTTACCTGTCCCTTTAGGGGCTCCGTACAATGGTGACCTTACATGTAATTGTTGGAAACTATATTTGTGTATAAAAAATTAAACTGTCACAATTACTTCTCATATAGGCGCCTACGTGTGGAACGTTCACAGGTTGGTTTATGTGATATCTCTTTATTCTGATTCAGTATGGATGCACATTTATAAACATGTTACTAAATGAGGAACTTACTTGTATTAACAACATAGGCCTATTGACTATTGATCGAAACTAGTCTATTTCATATGTGGCTGCGGAATGAAAGAACTGTATTGTCAGTGCCATAGAAACGTTGGTGTTGTGACTTTTTACATACATGTACATAGAAACCAACGTGACTGTATGTTTTAAAGGAACAGTTTGAACACGTCGATTACCTATTGCACAATACAGGTGGCATAATAACAACAAATGTTGTTAACGCAATCAGACAGCCGGATTTTAATTTAATCTAAACATATAATAAACAACATACAAACGAACAGAATTTTTTTTATTCTAAAGTGGAATTTAGCAAACAGTACATTTCCTAAATCTGAACTGGATATACTTTACTTCTTTATTAAAAGAGACATCACATCAGACAACATAGGATAATTTCTAGAGAATATTGATTTTGATAACTAGTTAGTTTCACATTACAATTCAACAATTTGCGTTATGTTTTATTGATGAGGCGGCCGAATGCTCAGAATTAAATAATTCCGAGTGTACCAACCAAACATGGTGGGCTTTGTAACCCTAGATCTCCTGATCTAGCACGGGTTGACCCGGTTAGGATATTTGTTCAGTATTATTGCCTTTGTACACTCACCCACAATGCATTCGAAAACAATATACTGAACAATTATTTTAACATTGGTAATATTTCTTGTAATTAAGATATGCATAACAAACAAAACTACAGCCAGTGAAAGGTTCAGCTCAATTCGTAGATATAGAAATATGTGAACTAAAACATTTACAATGTGCTTTGGTATAATAGTGAATACTTGGAGCAAGTTTGTTTTATTCTTCTAAAATGAGAACACTTCATACTGAATAATGTTTAGGGATGATTGCTGCATTTACCAACTTAACATCAATTAAGTTAGCTTTCGAATAATTCAGTACTTTTGAAATCAGGTTTACTTCAGAAAAAAAATCATCCTCATCCACAGCCTAGATTGCTTTTCTCAGACGGGTTTTGCCTCTGAATTAATTATGTGATTTAAAAAAAGTAAAAATAAAGAAGAAAGGCGGTCATTTTACGTGAATCTAACTCGCTCCATGTCTTTGCGAGTGTATGCCGTCATAGCACCCTTGCTACTGTAAACACAACAGGTGAACATTTTTCTCTCAGTATTTGGATACTATAATCATGATAATATTGTTTTCCATTTTTGGCCCGCATTTTAAAACATTTTTGGGGTCATAAATGCGCCAACCGGCGAAAAATCTTACACCTTTCCAGGTCGGAGAAAACCCTTCCTTTAAGAACTTGGTTTATGAATATATAATAATGCAATGTAAAAGCGTTTGCCTACCCTGATGTGTGTGTAGGCCAAGTTCACGAGATGACAATAGAACCATAAACCCTATGTGGTCCAGAGGAAAAAACGAACACTGAAAGCGCATCGTGGCAAGAACGAAAGTATTCGAAAACGTCAGAAAAAGAATCAAACTGCGTGAATTTGCTTATAATTATAATTAAGGACGAATATGGCGGAGTCTACAAAGAGGTGTGGTTTGTTATCAATCTGGTTATTGGTGGGCTTGCTGGCAAACTGGGCCAACGGCACAGGTAAGGAATAGGCCTGATATTTAATGGGAGGTACAGCAGTGGTAAAGTTAGCAAAACTGCTTCTTATGTGTTTACGGCTGAATGGATCAAGTTTATTAAGTTTGTTGTTTTCTACACCAACAGTGTAGACTTTGAGGGGCTTTAAAACCCATATACACTAATGATAATCTCGAAACATATATTTTATAAGATCACTGATGTACATGAAACGTACTCTCTCCATGGTGTAAAGTTGATGATGGTATCAAACATCCCATGAAATATTTGAGGTGCTATCAACATGCTTTTGCAATGAAAATTAATTCAAATCGTTTGTATTTATTATAACCACAAAGTGGGTGATAGAGAAACCAAATGACACTGGGCTCATAACATCGCTGTCAAAAATGTATGACCCAGATTCTGGTTCATTCTGACCCCCGGCCCCCTCCACCCCGCCCCAACATACTTTTTGTTTAATAAATGAATACATAAATAACAAAAACATAAAAAACAAAAACAAACAAACAAAACCCCAAAATTAACCCCCAAAAAACAGCCCGATATAAAACAATTATTTTATGGTCTGGCAAACTGTGAATTCCTTTTCTGGGTAACGGTTTTGCTTTTTGGTGGTATGTTTTATAGTAAAGATCTATGATAAAACGAATGTAAATTTGTATGGCCAAATTTGTATTTTCAAACAAATAATTTAAAATAAAATGAAATTATTTTACTGTGTATTGAACATGTTGGTCATTAACATATTCATCATGGCCTAAAATCCGATATGTTCTTTCTCACACGAAACAGAATACCTTGCTAGCCGTTGTGGTGAGACAATCTACTTTGGGAATTCTGGTGGAACTCTCGATTCTCAACTCGGACTAGACTACTACAATAACCTGGACTGCACTGTCACCCTCCAGACCTCAGCCGATCGCCAAATCCTACTCAGTTTCACACGGTTTCGAACCGAGGGGTACATTTGGTCCTGTTCGTATGATTATTTGGAAGTTTATGATGGTTCGAGTACTTCGTCACAGAGACTGGCGCAGATATGTGGTTCGACTGTACCAAATGACATCACGTCTTCATCCAATTCAATCACTCTGAGATTCAGGACAGATTCCTCCGTTACAGATCTTGGATTTCTTCTTGCATACACATCCTTCTCTACATACAGTAAGTACCGTATAATGTTAAAGGGAAGGTGCAAAATTATTAATTTTGACAAAACTAATATTAAACTGAAACTTTCCTAGATTGACTGTTGAAACAGTAATATCTTGATTCAAAGAAAGTATAGTCTTTTCATAGAAGCAGTTTACATTAACATTAACGTTCCTGACTCAACAATTTTCAGGAGGAGGTCGCCGAGCTTCTGGACTATCTACATTAAATTTTGACAAAACTGCTTTAACAAATATGTTTACTTTCCCTGAAACAGGATAAACATTGAACAAATAACCAGTGAAAGTTTCAGCTTATTGCAAAATAGTGAAACTTCATTCAGATTTATATTTTTAAATATTTATTTTGTTATTCTAATGCGGAATTTAAGGAAGAATACTTTTTTCCTAAATTTGAACTGTAAATTATTTCACTTTTCTTAAAAGTAATTTCTATGGAAGATTGATAGTTGCCATAATTAGCATCAAGTAAGTTTCACATTACAATTAAACCATTTAACTATTAGTCAATTACCAATCCTAAACATTACATTTAACAACTTAATATTGTAGAAAGTTGAACAATTTAAGCTATGATTGTAAACTATGCTAAAAAATATTCAAGTTTCTGTGACAATCAGTGCTGTAGAGGCCGCTAGAAGTATACTTTTTTTTCAAAAAGAATGATTAATTTCTCATATTTATTCATGGCAGCCCATTTACCAAAAGGTGGTCTTCCATGAGGCCTTGACAGAATTAAAAATACACACACAAAAACATTACACAAATTAAAGTGATTAAAATTACTACAAAAGGTTACAATCATACTTACAATTATCAACAAAACATTAAAATTAAATAAGAATCACACTGAAAACAGTTATAAAATGCTTAAGTTGTTAATAGGAATACAAAGATATAAAAATACTGTTTTAGATGTATCACCCATTTTTGCCGTCAATTTCCGGAATTTATGTTTCTTTTATAGGAGTAAGGACAATAAATACTTTGAAATGATGTCACAAAATAGTTGCCAGAAGCTTCGTTTTAACACCATTAATTCGGTACATATTTATGGTATAGACCCATGCTTCTTATGATTAGGCTTTATTTCTTACGAGGAATTAGTAATTTTCACTTCCTCAAGTTAAAGGGGCAGTATCGTCACGATCAAAGCAGACTTTCCACAGGGCATAAAATCGATGTCCTAGTTTAAGATTAACACAGTGACTGAAAATTACTGGCTCATTAGTGCATTTAAATACCAATGTTCCGATGAAAAAGACAATTTCCATTAAAAAAAACTGAGGTACAGGTTCTGAAAAGAACCTTATCGCATAACTCTTATCTCAACCTTCGTTAAGCGAGAAAGGTTTAAGGGAGAACCAATGTCGGGCAACTCGTTTTTCTCTATTGTCGCTAAGTGAGAAATATGGTTCAAGGAGAAACATGGGGACTTCGCGGGTTAATATGGTTCAGGGAGAACCATGGATACTTCACGGGTTATTTTCAACGTTTCGATTAGCTTGCTCTAATCTTCGTCAGGAGAATGAAGAGGTTTGGATGGATGGGTTATGATTTAAATACTCCGTTCTAAAATTGGGATTACAAATAGTATTATTACAGGCCTGCCTCGTACTAGACTGTTATGTTTAACCTATAGTTTGAACAATATTATGTCAGAGTTGTCACAAGGTCGAGTTGTCTCGTGGGTTGAGTTGTCACAAGGGTCGAGTTGTCTCGTGGGTCGAGTTGTCCTTGTCGTCTTGTCACATAGGTCGAGTTGTCTTAACCCCTGTCAGATGAGGGGCTAGATTATGCATACATTTACATAATTATAAAAGGCATCCAGTTAAGGGTGAAATAATTCAACTGATGTAATACAGTGTATGATGATTGTATAGACTATTAATGTTGACATAAATACATAGTTAATTTAATTTAATTTAACTGAAATTCAATCAGGTTTCTGCAACTTTGGTGAGTTTAGGTGCAACAATGGCCAATGTATCGATAGTATTCTACAGAATAACGGATACGACAACTGTGGTGATAACAGTGATGAAGACTACGGTAAGTTACTGATCACAATAACGAATCTATATCAATTGTTATTCCCGCCTTTTCACTTCCACCGACCACAATGATGTCTGACCTGGGGGTTTGGTCGTTTGTGAAGCCCAAGGGTGTATAGTCATTTTGGTACTGAAAACATATTTATTCCGAGTTTTGACATTGTTTTCATTTATTGTTTTCATTTATTGTTTCTTTCTTATTGTTGGTTGGGGTTTGGAAAATTCATATCTGGTAATCCCATGGGTAGTGTGAAGCGGCGCGGTAGCTTTGTGGGAGGGGAACAAATATATATATATAGACTCATAATTGTTGTGAATTGTTCAAAATATATTTTTTTAAAGTGAGGCAGGGTCTCCATCAATTTATTTAAGTTTCTGTGGCAAATCAGTACGTAGTGTTTTAGTCGTCTGCTGGATTATAAATATGCTAAATGATTATGAAACTTCTCCCTATAATACTGAGATTCCTCGCTGTGATTTCTTGATTGATAATCAAATGATAATGTTGAAATAAATGTCTATAGATATAAACTCAATTTGAATTCAGTTTCAGGTCTCTGCAACTTGAGTGAGTTTACATGTGACAACGGCCTATGTATCGACTATGGTCTCTGGTATGACGGAAACGATGACTGTGGTGATAACAGTGATGAAGGAGGCTACAGTAAGTTACTCATAATATTGCATAAAACCAAACAAAAACACAGGCGCGTAACCAGGAGGTTATTATTATTATTTGGTTTGTATATTAAATAATAGCCTACACAAATAAATTGAAAAAAAAAATGTTCTTTGACCTCAATCAAAATTTTTTCAGGGGGCTGCATTTTCCTAAAAACTTCTGGTTATAAGTCTGCCAAATATGGACGAAATATATTACCTTTTTTTGTTTTGTTTTGTTTTTCATGTAACTAATTAGTACTGGCCCCTTTTCGATTATACCTTTTATGTATGGTTGGGTGCACGCTAGGCCCTACACTTTGAAGCAAATTAGGATCACCTATTCATGGCCTATCTATAGTGTATCCAAAGTACTCAAAGTTGGAAGTCAAGGACCACTAGGGGTGTATAAGTCATGATATTGGACCATTATTATACACTCACTGGCCATAAGTATTGCAACACACACCAAAGTTCAGTTTGGAGAATTGTGTTATACAATAATTTATTTTATTTTATTTACACAACTTAAGACTTCTTGAAAGTGCCAGTGTTTTGAAGTCAATGTTCTTTTTTACTGTTCTTGCTCGAAAATTATGTAATACACGATCGATGAAATCGGATTAAATGATCATCTCACCTGTTTCTTGTGAAGTGCTATTTTGAGTATGTTGCAATACTTTTGGCCAGTGAGTGTACAATCCTCATATGCATGGACCTCAATTTTTTCCTTTTTTAGAAAGATTTTATCACTATTTAGGTGGTGCACCCTTATGCATTGACTTCACAAACTGAAGTGGGCCCTATCTCAGAGGCAAAGAAGGTCACCCATTGGTTCATATTATGCATGGTAGCCTGAAGATCTTACGTCACGCTTTGAGCTAGAGGCGCGTGAATTACGCCACATCCTGGCCGTGCAGCCGCCATATTTCCCCCGATGTTCAACTTTGACCTTGGTTGGTAGCTAGTGCGCAAGCCTCGAAGCATGATGTCAGATCTTCAGCAAACGTATCCAATGAAACCCCTTGAATGGTACGCCGGGAGCCTGTCTATTTTCTTGATATAGGATAAAGATAGGGGACCAGTGTACATGTACCGGTATGGTAGCCTGAAGAGCTGACGTAACGCTTTGAGGCTCGTGAATTGTGCCAGCTTATACTGGCTGCTGCCGCCATTTTATTTTCCCAAGATTCAACTTTGACCTTTGCGCGTGATGATGGGCGTCCAAGCTCAATATCTCCAGCGATATTTGGATGGCAGAAGTACGCGCGCGCGTAGTGCAGCGTTCATTCGCGTGCGAGCCTCAAACCTCGAAGTGTGACGGTAGATCTTCGGCCGGCACATTGTATCCAATGAAATCCCTTGAATGGTACGCCCGGAGCCTGTCTCTATCCTTGATAGGATAAAGACAGGGGTCCAGTCTATATGGGTTCTGAGCTTTATATTATGTGCACTAAAGGTGCGGCACGTGTACGCGCATAGATGAAGCAATTAACCTTCAATTAACGCTGAGGGAGGGCGCCCTACAGTTGGGGACATGACATCATTATTATGCATACGTCTATTGTATTGAATTCAATTGGACTTTTGAATTTAATTCAATTGGACTTTTGAATTTAATTCAATTGGACTTCAATTTCAGGTTCCTGTAACTTTGCTGATTTTGAGTGCGACAATGGCCTATGTATCGACTATGGTCTCAAGTATGACGGAAACGATGACTGTGGTGATAACAGTGATGAAAGAGGATACAGTATAAAGTTACTAGTAAATTATTGCAGAGGTGGAGCACCACCCACCCCCATAAAGCAAAACAAAAACACAGTCGCGAAGCCAGGAGGTTTTTATCATTATTATTTTGATTGTATATTAAATGATCCTCAAATAAATTGAATCAAACAATTTGCCATACAGTGAAACATTTGATACCATTTTTACTCTTAAATGTGAGGTTTCTTTGTCTAGCACATAATGGAGATACCCGATACTCCAAATTTGTGTCAGTATATAACGTCTCAAAAGGATCAATTTCATCTTGCTATTAACAAGCACAGATTATAATCTGGTAGTCTGGATTACAATTGGCGTCGTTAAGTCAGTCAGTTGTTATAATCTGGGTGGCACATGCATAATCGCATAATCGCAATCGTGAAATATTTTCGTCGTTAACATTTAATTTAAAGAAGAACATAAAATAGTTATAGCCTAATTAGAACGTTGCTACGACTGTTACACGATGTATACAGAAACAATTTGATTGTTTATGAAACGATCGATTGCTGCATGCTACGCGATATGTCACTCACTTAAAACGACACCAATTGTAATCCAGACTACCAGATTATAGTCTGTGCTTGTTAATAGCAAGATGAAATTGATGGAGACGTCGATTGCTGCCATTTCGGCCTCCAAGTTTAGGCTCACAGTTGTGAACAGGTTCCTTCTGTGATTTTCATTTAATGTCATGATTCTTCAATTCAATTATGTCGAGATTTGTCAAAAGTATATTCATACATGCATATTGACGACATTTATATTTTGTATCATGTTCGACTCACAGATGACGCCATAAACACCGCCAATGGCCTTCTTCAGTGGGGCATAGGGGTGCTAGTCGCTATCATCATTGGCATCATTGTCGGTGTAGTCCTATTATGTGTATGCTGTGGCTGTATTTGTTATCATACCTGCATTAAAACCAGACCGCCTCAGCATAACACCATAATTGTTGCAAATACGCAGCAACCCGTAGCGCCACCACCGGCCTACAGTCAGCAGCCGCCGGTGGTCATGCAACCGTATGGACAACTGGCACCGTATGACGTAAACTACTAAGACGAAGGGTACTCAAATGACATAATTTACATAAGATGATCTTAAATATAAGTATCAAACATCCTGAAATACTCTGCTTGAGGTACTCTCACTAATATAGGCCAAAACTAAAGTCGAAATTATAAAAAAAATATTGTCCAGTGGAAAACAGTGGTGGAACTATGGGGGCACGGGGGCACGTGCCCCCGGGTGCCCCCAAACTTTCAAAGTACATGCACACAAGTCAGGCGCGTGATGCAAACAATCTTCGTCACTCTGATTGGTTTAAATTCACGTCTCACGTCGCACAAAACAGTTGGCACATAAGCGCCGCTTTGATTTTGATAATCCATGTCTTTACCATCCGTTAATACACCCCACGTGATTACGTTTTGTCCAATCAGATTGTCTAATCTGTCTTGGACATTTATGAATATAACATAATGGACCGTTATGCTTTTTAGACTTCTTATACACAAGTACAATATGATAATGCTGATTCTCAATACATAAAAAGGTCCAGACTATTGGATTGCAAGCCTCGGTTTAGCCACGTGGATATGAATTGATCGATCCTGGATCGACCAAGCAGTAGTCTTGATATAAGACGTTGTTTCTGTTTACATTGTACACGCCGCTATCACCACACAATCCGCTTTTACAGGATCCTGCGAGCGGACGCTGTAAAGTCTGCGAACCTGACCCACGGCGAACCACACGTCTCTATACTGACCACCTGAAGTGAGTAGTGAAGTGTCACCGATCTCTATTATACTGACTGGATCTAGGACCGGTCATGCATATACATTGAAGCCACTGTATGCCACGTTACCACTCTCATAAACTACGCCTTGCAATGCTACACATCGGGGAAAATCATCTCCCCATTGTATGTGCTTTCTTGCGTGTATTCCTTTTGTGTTTCTTTTGTATGCAAGTGGGAAAATTACCCTTGTGATGGCTTCGCTAATAATAAGCCTTATCGAAATTGTGTGCGCAATGAATTATGGGAGTTGGGTTTTGGAAAAAAGTTGTTCACAAACGCACACGTTTGTGCACAAAAAATAATAACTAGAGGTGTACAAAAAATAATAACAATTGAATATCAGGAACATATAAAAAAGGCAAGTGGCACAAGGCACTGTTTTCTCCTTTAACATCCTTTAATTTATATGCAATATATATTTTTTGTCGATGAGGAGAATATTTCTAAATGAAAATATGTTCCGAAAACCGAACTGAAGAGCTTCTCGGCCGTTAGTAGTGATCGAGTTTGCCTAAAAAGTACAGTGCGACGAGCAATTTAGAATATAACTATCACCCCAGAAATCAGCTGAGAAATACTCCGTTTGCGTGTGCTTTCTGGGAATAAAAATGATTTTTTTCTTATTTATACAAATGTTCTGTATGTAATTTAACTAATTCTTAATAATTTCTTCCATAATTTTGCTATAATACGTAAAAAACGTCAATTTTCTGACCGACCACCTTTCTCCTCCATTGACTTTGTGCACAAACACGTGCGTTTGTTTACAACGTATTTCCAAAACCCGACTCCCATAATTCATTGCGCGCACAATTCCGATAAGGCTTATGCACCAAAATGTGTCAACCCTCTATCCAGTCAGTATCAATGGTCTGATATACTATGCAGCGCCCGCTAGCAGCTGTTCCTATGAGAGCGCATTGATGTTGTCAATGTGTGTCACAGAAACTATCTAGACAAATACTTGTCACTAAAACAAGTCTAGTATAGTAAATATTACGTTATTTTGGTGGAGAATAAGTTCTTTGTCATTATACCGCAGTCTGTTTATTAAAAGAAAACATTTGTGTGTTTGACCAAAACTGAAATTGTTAAATCATATGCATAACCACACGTGATTAATTATTGGTTGCCCCTTCTCTCAGAAATCTGCGCAACGATTTCTAACCCTTATTGTTTGATTATCATCTTTTTAAAAATATATTTATGTTATTACATTAAGGATTCATCAAAAGCACCTTTAGCACTGTAGCTCATAAGCCTGAGGATAAACCTATTATTAAGAGAAGATGATGAAGAAAATAATGTAAAATTTTAGATGAGGGAGGGAAAAAACAGCCAAATAATAATTACGGTATGTTATCACACGTTATCATTGAAACATGAATTGAAAAGACAATCCACGTGTCAACTTGGTCCAAGTGGGTTTCGACTTTCGAAACCGGGACGTCAATGCTGGTAATGTTCCAATTGCATTATGATTGCACGTAATAACTTTTTGCCGAAAGTGTATTTGAGATTTATTATGTTTGAACCAAGATGTGTGTTTTTATCAGGAGTTTTATCCTAATTTTATACTTTAAGAGAGAATATTAAGAGAGAATGTCAAATAATAATGTTCATAAATGGTTAACGTTTTGTAATGTTTTACCCTTAAATTTGCTAATGTGCAGTTTTAATTAACCATTTAATTAGCTTTTCTGTTTTTTATTGAAACTTTTTACGCAAGTACGGTGTCTGTGAACACTGCTTTTGAGCATGACTGTGTAGAATTTATAATTATAAGTTTCATCGTGCCGGGTGCGCCTTGAGATAAGGCTATGTGTTGGAGCATTTCTTTTAATGAATTAATATTCTATTGTTAAACGTGGCTTGTCATGTACTCAGCACCTTCAACATATTACTTGTGTTGAAAATTCATGTACGCGTCACCAAGATTTTATTTCACGGGATGTTGGTAACTGTATAAAAGCGATATTAAAACGCGATTGGATTTGGATTGATAAACGCGCTGGCCAGTTTGAAGACTGCACACGCCCTCATGCAAGCTGAGGATTAAAACAGTGGACCAGCATTTTATTAATTTTATTTTATTTTATTGGTATTTATCCTTTAGGGATTTTTTAGTTCAATGTATCAAATGAAAGCTTATAATTTCCTTAAGGCCAAATAAGTCTCCGGTTTCTGGTCATCGGTCATCGGTCATCGGTCGGCTTAAAAATCGGTGCGGTGGCGCGTTTTGTTTTTCGACCATCCTTTCTGTTGCCAGGGAAATATTACATTGTATACGCGGGGACCAAATTTACTATATACAAAATATGGTGGCTAAGAGAGGCCTCATAAATCGGCAAACGTACCCCTATGTGAAAAGGTCGTATAAAGCACAGCACGGCAGAATTCTAATCGATCCAGCAATTTTGCAGGGCTGCAATTGGACATCGTTTCATAGCCAAAAAAAAGAAGAAAATTAAAAATGCCGACGGGCGGGTCTGAGGCGACGCGCGTGGAGACCAGAAACCAGAGACTTTTTTTTAGCCTAACCCAAGAAAAATAGCAATTCATCATTTAAATCTATTTTGTACCGTCAAATCGGCCCAAACATGGGCGGTATATATCTTTAAGTTTAACACTTTGTGTGTTTATGTTCAGTTCAGTGTTTTCAATATAAGATTATATTTGTTGGATACAAGGTATATGTTACATATATTCTAGGCCAATAACACTTTGTGTGTTTAACACTTTGTGTGTTTATGCTCAGTTCAGTGTTTTCAATATAAGATTATGTTTGTTGGATACAAGGTATATGTTGCATATATTCTAGGCCAATAACACTTTGTGTGTTTAACACTTTGTGTGTTTATGTTCAGTTCAGTGTTTTCAATATAAGATTATGTTTGTTGGATACAAGGTATATGTTGTATATATTCTAGGCCAATAACACTTTGTGTGTTTATGTTCAGTTCAGTGTTTTCAATATAAGTTTATGTTTGTTGGATACAAGGTATATGTTGTATATATTCTAGGCCAATAACACTTTATGTGTTTAACACTTTGTGTGTTTATGTTCAGTTCAGTGTTTTCAATATAAGATTATGTTTGTTGGATACAAGGTATATGTTGCATATATTCTAGGCCAATAACACTTTGTGTGTTTAACACTTTGTGTTTATGTTCAGTTCAGTGTTTTCAATATAAGATTATGTTTGTTGGATACAAGGTATATGTTGCATATATTCTAGGCTAATAACACTTTGTGTGTTTATGTTCAGTTCAGTGTTTTCAATATAAGATTATGTTTGTTGGATGCAAGGTATATGTTGCATATATTCTAGACCAATAACACTTTGTGTGTTTAACACTTTGTGTGTTTATGTTCAGTTCAGTGTTTTCAATATAAGATTATGTTTGTTGGATACAAGGTATATGTTGCATATATTCTAGGCCAATAACACTTTGTGTGTTTAACACTTTGTGTTTATGCTCAGTTCAGTGTTTTCAATATAAGATTATGTTTGTTGGATACAAGGTATATGTTGTATATATTCCAGACCAATACCACTTTGTGTGTTTAACACTTTGTGTTTATGCTCAGTTCAGTGTTTTCAATATAAGATTATGTTTGTTGGATACAAGGTATATGTTGCATATATTCTAGGCCAATAACACTTTGTGTGTTTAACACTTTGTGTTTATGCTCAGTTCAGTGTTTTCAATATAAGATTATGTTTGTTGGATACAAGGTATATGTTGTATATATTCTAGACCAATAACACTTTGTGTGTTTAACACTTTGTGTTTATGCTCAGTTCAGTGTTTTCAATATAAGATTATGTTTGTTGGATACAAGGTATATGTTGCATATATTCTAGACCAATAACACTTTGTGTGTTTAACACTTTGTGTTTATGCTCAGTTCAGTGTTTTCAATATAAGATTATGTTTGTTGGATACAAGGTATATGTTGCATATATTCTAGACCAATAACACTTTGTGTGTTTAACACTTTGTGTTTATGCTCAGTTCAGTGTTTTCAATATAAGATTATGTTTGTTGGATACAAGGTATATGTTGCATATATTCTAGACCAATAACACTTTGTGTGTTTATGTTCAGTTCAGTGTTTTCAATATAAGATTATGTTTGTTGGATACAAGGTATATGTTGCATATATTCTAGACCAATAACACTTTGTGTGTTTAACACTTTGTGTTTATGCTCAGTTCAGTGTTTTCAATATAAGATTATGTTTGTTGGATGCAAGGTATATGTTGCATATATTCTAGGCCAATAACACTTTGTGTGTTTAACACTTTGTGTGTTTATGTTCAGTTCAGTGTTTTCAATATAAGATTATGTTTGTTGGATACAAGGTATATGTTGCATATATTCTAGGCCAATAACACTTTGTGTGTTTAACACTTTGTGTGTTTATGCTCAGTTCAGTGTTTTCAATATAAGATTATGTTTGTTGGATACAATGTATATGTTGCATATATTCTAGGGTAATAACACTTTGTGTGTTTAACACTTTGTGTGTTTATGTTCAGTTCAGTGTTTTCAATATAAGATTATGTTTGTTGGATACAATGTATATGTTGCATATATTCTAGGCCAATAACACTTTGTGTGTTTAACACTTTGCGTTTATGCTCAGTTCAGTGTTTTCAATATAAGATTATGTTTGTTGGATACAAGGTATATGTTGCATATATTATAGGCCAATAACACTTTGTGTGTTTATGTTCAGTTCAGTGTTTTCAATATAAGATTATGTTTGTATTTGTTGCATATGTGCCCCTAAAAATACACACACAGCAGAACCCCTTTTTACGGAGCCCCTAAAGGGACAGGTAAAGAAAAAAATAGGACAGGTAACAAATGTATTTCGTTCCCTCGAAATAATATTTCATTCCCTCGAAATAACATTACATTCCCTCGAAATAACATTACATTCCCTCGAAATAATATTTCATTCCCTCGAATTATTATTTTGTTTTCTCGAGGGAACGAAATAAAGTATTTCGTTCCCTCGAAATCATTTCGTTAACACGAATTAATATTTCGTTACCTCGAAATAATTTAGCTGGTACGGAGCCCTTGATATGCCATTTGATTTATCGTGAGCAATTTACAACCAATATCTCAAACAAGAATATGACGAGATAAACGTGTTTATATAATAAGTAAATTTATAAAAATATTATTCAAGTTAAACGAAAAATATGAACTTTTTAAAAGTATTTTTATAGGCATATAAACCTGTCATGCTTTGAAAATATTTATATTTGAACCAGGCAAACTGAAGTATTATAAGGTTGTCTAAAATGTGTATAAAACATTTCAGTTAACCATTATAAGTTAGGAGTAAGGTTCGCAAGAGCACAATGCCAAAACCTCTTTAGATAGGCGTATCTAATAAGAGTTATATTTAAGAAAAATCGCTGGTGAAATAACTCGACGTTTCGATATACTCTGATTTTCTTCAGAAATATGCCGGACTCTACATGTGGGAAGAGCTTAACATCTAGAGTCCGGCACTCTCCCGAGGGCGATCAGAGTAAATATTGATCGAAAGGTCGAGTTATCTCACCACCGGTTCTTCTCAGAACCATGCCGGTACTAGATCTCTTAAGAGATTATGGTGCTACCGCAAATCTTTGTCCTACTGTACTTCCACCATGCATTTCCTACTCAATAAAAGATAATTTGTATAATAAAAGAGAATTTGTATCAAATGGCATATCAAAGGCTCCGTACCAGCTAAATTATTTCAAACGAAATAATATTTCGAGGTAACAAAATGATTTTGAGGGAACGAAATACTATTTCGAGGGAACGAAATGATTTCGAGAGAACAAAATAATAATTCGAGGGAATGAAATATTACTTCGAGGGAACAAAATACTTTTTTTTTTTACCTGTCCTATTTTTTCTTTACCTGTCCCTTTAGGGGCTCCGTACAATGGTGACCTTACATTTAATTGTTGGAAACAATATTTGTGTATAAAAAATGTAAAACACTACGCGGTTTTTGTCAGAATTCTAATTAAACTGTCACAATTACTTCTCATTATAGGCGCCTACGTGTGGAACGTTCACAGGTTGGTTTATGTGATATCTCTTTATTCTGATTCAGTATGGATGCACATTTATAAACATGTTACTAAATGAGGAACTTACTTGTATTAACAACATAGGCCTATTGACTATTGATCGAAACTAGTCTATTTCATATGTGGCTGCGGAATGAAAGAACTGTATTGTCAGTGCCATAGAAACGTTGGTGTTGTGACTTTATACATACATGTACATAGAAACCAAGGTGACTGTATATGTTTTAAAGGAACAGTTTGAACACGTCGATTACCTATTGCACAATACAGGTGGCATAATAACAACAAATGTTGTTAACGCAATCAGACAGCCGGGTTTTAATTTAATCTAAACATATAATAAACAACATACAAACGAACAGATATTTTTTTATTCTAAAGTGGAATTTAGCAAACAGTACATTTCCTAAATCTGAACTGGATATACTTTACTTCTTTATTAAAAGAGACATCACATCAGACAACATAGGATAATTTCTAGAGAATATTGATTTTGATAACTAGTTAGTTTCACATTACAATTCAACAATTTGCGTTATGTTTTATTGATGAGGCGGCCGAACGCTCAGAATTAAATAATTCCGAGTGTAACGACCCAACGGAGTGGGTTTTGTTACCCTATAGATCTCCTGATCTAGCACGGGTTGACCCGGTTGGGATATTTGTTTATTCAGTATTATTGCCTTTTTACACTCACCCATAATGCATTCTAAAACAATATACTGAACAATTATTTTAACATTGGTAATATTTCTTGTAATCAAGATATGCATAACAAACAAAACTACAGCCAGTGAAAGTTTCAGCTCAATTCGTAGATATAGAAATATGTGAACTAAAACATTTACAATGTGCTTTGGTATAATAGTGAATACTTGGAGCAAGTTTGTTTTATTCTTCTAAAATGAGAACACTTCATACTGAATAATGTTTAGGGATGATTGCTGCATTTACCAACTTAACATCAATTAAGTTAGCTTTCGAATAATTCAGTACTTTTGAAATCAGGTTTACTTCAGAAAAAAAATCATCCTCATCCACAGCCTAGATTGCTTTTCTCAGACGGGTTTTGCCTCTGAATTAATTATGTGATTTAAAAAAAGTAAAAATAAAGAAGAAAGGCGGTCATTTTACGTGAATCTAACTCGCTCCATGTCTTTGCGAGTGTATGCCGTCATAGCACCCTTGCTTCTGTAAACACAACAGGTGAACATTTTTCTCTCAGTATTTGGATACTATAATCATGATAATATTGTTTTCCATTTTTGGCCCGCATTTTAAAACATTTTTGGGGTCATAAATGCGCCAACCGGCGAAAAATCTTACACCTTTCCAGGTCGGAGAAAACCCTTCCTTTAAGAACTTGGTTTATGAATATATAATAATGCAATGTAAAAGCGTTTGCCTACCCTGATGTGTGTGTAGGCCAAGTTCACGAGATGACAATAGAACCATAAACCCTGTGTGGTCCAGAGGAAAAAACGAACACTGAAAGCGCATCGTGGCAAGAACGAAAGTATTCGAAAACGTCAGAAAAAGAATCAAACTGCGTGAATTTGCTTATAATTATAATTAAGGACGAATATGGCGGAGTCTACAAAGAGGTGTGGTTTGTTATCAATCTGGTTATTGGTGGTCTTGCTGACAAACTGGACCAACGGCACAGGTAAGGAATAGGCCTGATATTTAACGGGAGGTACAGCAGTGGTAAAGTTAGCAAAACCTCTTCTTATATGTTTACGGCTGAATGGATCAAGTTTATTAAGTTTGTTGTTTTCTACACCAACAGTGTAGACTTTGAGGGGATTTAAAACCCATATACACTAATGATAATCTCGAAACACATATTATAAGATCACTGATGTACATGAAACGTACTCTCTCCATGGTGTAAAGTTGATGATGGTATCAAACATCCCATGAAATATTTGAGGTGCTATCAACATGCTTTTGCAATGAAAATTAATTCAAATCGTTTGTATTTATTATAACCACAAAGTGGGTGATAGAGAAACCAAATGACACTGGGCTCATAACATCGCTGTCAAAAATGTATGACCCAGATTCTGGTTCATTCTGACCCCCGGCCCCCTCCACCCCGCCCCAACATACTTTTTGTTTAATAAATGAATACATAAATAACAAAAACATAAACAACAAAAACAAACAAACAAAACCCCAAAATTAACCCCCAAAAAACAGCCCGATATAAAACAATTATTTTATGGTCTGGCAAACTGTGAATTCCTTTTCTGGGTAACGGTTTTGCTTTTTGGTGGTATGTTTTATAGTAAAGATCTATGATAAAACGAATGTAAATTTGTATGGCCAAATTTGTATTTTCAAACAAATAATTTAAAATAAAATGAAATTATTTTACTGTGTATTGAACATGTTGGTCATTAACATATTCATCATGGCCTAAAATCCAATATGTTCTTTCTCACACGAAACAGAATACCTTGCTAGCCGTTGTGGTGAGACAATCTACTTTGGGAATTCTGGTGGAACTCTCGATTCTCAACTCGGACTAGACTACTACAATAACCTGGACTGCACTGTCACCCTCCAGACCTCAGCCGATCGCCAAATCCTACTCAGTTTCACACGGTTTCGAACCGAGGGGTACATTTGGTCCTGTTCGTATGATTATTTGGAAGTTTATGATGGTTCGAGTACTTCGTCACAGAGACTGGCGCAGATATGTGGTTCGACTGTACCAAATGACATCACGTCTTCATCCAATTCAATCACTCTGAGATTCAGGACAGATTCCTCCGTTACAGATCTTGGATTTCTTCTTGCATACACATCCTTCTCTACATACAGTAAGTACCGTATAATGTTAAAGGGAAGGTGCAAAATTATTAATTTTGACACAACTAATATTAAACTGAAACTTTCCTAGATTGACTGTTGAAACAGTAATATCTTGATTCAAAGAAAGTATAGTCTTTTCATAGAAGCAGTTTAGATTAACATTAACATTCCTGACTCAACAATTTTCAGGAGGAGGTCGCCGAGCTTCTGGACTATCTACATTAAATTTTGACAAAACTGCTTTAACAAGTATGTTTACTTTCCCTGAAACAGGATAAACATTGAACAAATAACCAGTGAAAGTTTCAGCTTATTGCAAAATAGTGAAACTTCATTCAGATTTATATTTTTAAATATTTATTTTTTTATTCTAATGCGGAATTTAAGAAAGAATACTTTTTTCCTAAATTTGAACTGTAAATTATTTCACTTTTCTTAAAAGTAATTTCTATGGAAGATTGATAGTTGCCATCATTAGCACCAAGTATGTTTGACATTACAATTCAACCATTTAATTATTAGTGAATTACCAATCCTAAACATTACATTTAACAACTTAATATTGTAGAAAGTTGAACAATTTAAGCTATGATTGTAAACTATGCTAGAAGTATACTTTTTTCAAAAAGAATGATTAATTTTTCATATTTTTGTGCTATAATTTCTGTAAATCATTCTTGCAGGCTGCGCCCACATTATGGAACAAATTGCCCTCAAATATCCAATCAATTCGGTCTCTGTCTGTCTTTAAGAAAGAGCTTAAGACTTTTCTTTTTAAACAAGCATTTGGTTAATTTATTTATTTTTAAGTGTTACCGGTACTTTGTTGTTTTTACATCTTTTGACTTAATGTATTAATCTGTTTGTTTTACTATTTTGTGCTAGTTTTTAAGATTGTAATGCGCTTTTGTACATTTTTATGGGAAAATGCGCACAATAAATTCATCATTATTATTATTATTATTTTATTTATTCATGGCAGCCCATTTACCAAAAGGTGGTCTTCCATGAGGCCTTGACAGAATTAAAAATACACACACAAAAACATTACACAAATTAAAGTGATTAAAATTACTACAAAAGGTTACAATCATACTTACAATTATCAACAAAACATTAAAATTAAATAAGAATCACGCTGAAAACACTTATAAAATGCTTAACCCTGGGGAGCCCAAGGTGTCTTAAAGGTGAAATAAAAAATATTCTTATACATCATCAAACATGTTTGGAATACAAAAACAAATTTATTCAGTGTTTTCGAACATTTGACCTCATTTACGGAATGTGACATATGTCACATTGGGTCACACAGGAACCAAATTGTTATGCAATAGGAGCAAATGCACCCACATTGCAGCTCTGTATTCAAATACAAATAACATGTCTTCTGTACTATTTCAATATGGGACTTATCTGGGATAACAACAATGTATTGGTGGGGTCAGGTGGGTGGGGTGGGGGTAGGGATTTTGGGGTTATGACTGATAAATATTTTACAGAAAAGTGTTAAAAAAAAATAAAAATAAAAAATTTCTAGTACCAAAACAGTCATCAATTAATGCAACAGCTAATCAATGCTGCTCTTCAGGTGAAGGGGGTCAGGTGGGGGAGAATGATACAGGAAAAAGCCGGTAAATAACAATAAAAATGAATAAATAAATACTATGTGAAATCGGAATCTGGGGATTTTCTGTACCCTTCATACATGGTATCAATCAGGCATGGTTCTTGTATCTAAATTTGGGGGCTGAACATTTGTCAGTCTTTCACGCCTAAACCCACCCCCCCCCCCACAAATCAGTAATCTTTCATGCCTACCCCTCCCCCCCCCAGTAGAACCATGGCTGGTATCAAGTATACAAATATTGAGCGCCTCAGAGTACAATGGAAAGAATATAACAAGGACAAATTTGCTCTGTTCCATTTCATGAGGCAAAGCCGAGTGAAATGGAACAGTGCAAATTCTTCACATTGTACGAATGAAAGGGTGTTATATTTATATGACAAACTCTAACAGCACAAGTCATACTAGTTACATAGGTGTTTCTGGCTTTTACATGATCACAGAATATTACAGTTATATGTGGTATGATTTGAAGCAGTTCCGATCCTCAACGAAACACAGTCTGACATTACACTTCTCACATAGGGTGTTTGTGTTGTTTACTTCACATAGCTTGCAACGACCCCTTTTCACTACTTTCACTGGCCAGTGTGCATAACTGTCCTTGCGTACATCCTCCACCGGACCTTTACGGACTTTTCGTGGACGTGGAGTGACAGCTTGAATCAAGGATATCCTCCTGTGATGGTCTTCCTGGCCGTCTGGAACACTTTCTTCCCACCAGTGCCGAGGCAACATGTGCTTGAAAAACACGCCGTTTCATCATTGATTTCTTTGGTAGCTGTAGTTTCTCATAGTCGCGTCGATACAACAACCAAGCATTCACGATGGCAATCATAATGGAATGCCAAAATAAATACATGTACCAACGCCTTGATTTCATGCGGAACCTGTATTTGGCAAGGTAGCTATCCATCAAGTCGATGCCTCCCATAAACTGGTTGTATTGCTTGATGATGGCAGATCGATCAACATCTGTGTGCTCTTTCTTCTTTGGATCCCAACGACGAACTTTGTCTACTGGATCTGTGCCCACGTATGTAGACAACAGCGTAACTGCTTTGTTGTCGAGCCATCTAACTGCCACAATGCCACAGTTCCCTTCAACGCAGTGGTCATACGAACCTCTACCCCTTTTCTTTAGCTCTTTCTCCTCTTGCAGCTTGCAGTCAGGCAGACGATTCTTGCGCACAGTGCCAACATAGTGCATTCCCAGTTCCCTGATTTTTATGAGCAGGGGAACACCGGTGAACAGGTTATCTGCAAATATCTTGTAGTTGGCATCATGGGGTAGTGTTTGCACTAGTTTCAGCACAACATCAGCCCCTTGCCCCAGCTCTGTGCGTTTGCCATCTCCCCCTTGGTAAACATCAAAGTCGTTCACCATTCCACTTGACCCAGCTCTGACCCAGATTTTGAAACCCCATGGGTGTGGTTTACTTCTGATATACTGTCTTATGCTGCTCGTCTTGCCTTTATATTGCACCATCATTTCGTCAACTGAGTTGTGCTCCTCTGGCGTTATCTTCAAGCAGTTGTCCTGCAACATGTTCAACCATGGACGAATTTTCCATAGTTTGTCCGCTTTCTTTTCATCCTCTGTTGTTACTAAATTGTCCACAAAGTGGATGATGGTCAACAAGAACTGAAACCTGTTTCGACTCATGACACCACTGACTGGTTCATGGTTTGTTCCGTTTTCCCAGTAAGCGCAGACTCCAGCCATCTGCACCAAACCCATTCGTAGAAACATGCCCATCATCTGTTCCAACTCTTTCTGTGATGTATTGGCAACAGTACCGTTCTTCTGAATGCTGTACTGATTTGTGTGTTCCAACAACATGACCAAGCATCTGAGGGGTGATCAAACGATGGAAATATTGGAACGGCGTATCTAACTCCATATTTGGTGGAGGATCGATTGCTGGCCCTGCGAATGTTGTGTCTGGCTTGAGAAACGGTCTCTTTGTCCATTTGTACACTTTCTTTCTTGTTGTGGGTTCAGCAGTTGAAGTTCCTGCTTGGCAAGCAAGGGGTTCCTCGTCTGATGAGCTGAATTGCTCATCGCTGTCTGAAATGACTGCATCCACTTCACTATTCATTGGTTCATCTGAATCAGTCTCATCTTCTGAGCCATCATCACTTTGGTTACAATCTAGAATCTGCAACACGTCTTTGGCATGAACTCGAGTCTTTCGCTGAGATTGAGAAGCCATATTCTGAAAACAGAGAACCATAGAGATACATTATAATTTGAATCAGCACCAAAAATAAATCAGACTGTTCTTATTTTTCGTTACGTTTGGCCAATGAATGCTGACATGAACCACAAATGCACAATTTACAAAAATATTACAATTTCTTTCAATTAAATTTATTATCAAAGTATATAAAAAAGTAAATAAGAAATGTCATCACTAAAATTAACCCCAAGCTACATTATAATTCCAGTCATTTAAACGTACTCACGACACCGACTGCTACTCCCCCCCCCCCCCCCAAACTTTGAACACATGCCGGATTACTCGGCCATGACAGTGCGTACATACATGTACATGTATATCATGGACAGGCGTGGGATCCCAATGTGACGCCGGTGTAACACAATTTTTTCATCGTTCCACTACATACAAAATTTTCTTTTGAAACAATATTGATATCTACACAATCACTATCATCTACTGATCATTCTGATACAATACATTTATAGGTACTTACCTACAACTGTTGGAAAAAAACGATCTAAATTGACGTACTCAGCAACTTGAAAATTTTACATGTGCCGCCATTTTGGAAAAGTCATAAGCTTGCTATTATATAAAGCTGCCAACCGAGGTCGCTATTTATGTTACAGGGATGTCACAGTGGGGCTTAGTGGGTGTTAGACTTAATTTTTTCCATTTTTTTTATTTTTTAGAGATTTTTCAAAAAATGTGACATATGTGTCACATGGGGCTCCTCGGGGTTAAGTTGTTAATAGGAATACAAAGATATAAAAACACTATTTTAGATGTATCACCCATTTTTTGCCGTCAATTTCCGGAATTTATGTTTCTTTTATAGGAGTAAGGTCCTTACTAAGGACAATAAATACTTTGAAATGATGTCACAAAATAGTTGTCAGAAGCTTCGTTTTAACACCATTAATTCGGTACATATTTATGGTATAGACCCATGCTTCTTACGATTAGGCTTTATTTCTTACGAGGAATTAGTAATTTTCACTTCCTCGAGTTAAAGGGGCAGTATCGTCACGATCAAAGCAGACTTTCCACAGGGCATAAAATCGATGTCCTATTTTAAGATTAACACAGTGACTGAACATTACTGGCTCATTAGTGCATTTAAATACCAATGTTCCGATGAAAAAGACAATTTCCATTAAAAAAAGCTGAGGTACAGGTTCTGAAAAGAACCTTATCGCACAACTCTTATCTCAACCTTCGTTAAGCGAGAAAGGTTCTAGGGAGAACCAATGTCGGGCAACTCGTTTTTCTCTATTGTCGCTAAGTGAGAAATATGGTTCAGGTAGAACCATGGAGACTTCACGGGTTATTTTCAACGTTTCGATTAGCTTGCTCTAATCTTCGTCGGGAGAATGAAGAGGTTTGGATGGATGGGTTATGATTTAAATACTCCGTTCTAAAATTGGGACTACAAATAGTATTATTACAGGCCTGCCTCGTACTGTTATGTTTAACCTATAGTTTGAACAATATTATCTGTCAGAGTTGTCACAAGGTCGAGTTGTCTCGTGGGTTGAGTTGTCACAAGGGTCGAGTTGTCTCGTGGGTCGAGTTGTCCTTGTCGTCGTGTCACATAGGTCGAGTTGTCTTAACCCCTGTCAGATAAGGAGGGGCTAGATTATGCATACATTTACATAATTATAAAAGGTATCCAGTTCAGGGTGAAATAATTCAACTGATGTAATACAGTGTATGATGATTGTATAGACTATTAATGTTGACATAAATACATAGTTAATTTAATTTAATTTAACTTGAAATTCAATCAGGTTTCTGCAACTTTGGTGAGTTTAGGTGCAACAATGGCCAATGTATCGATAGTATTCTACAGAATAACGGATACGACAACTGTGGTGATAACAGTGATGAAGACTACGGTAAGTTACTGATCACAATAACGAACCTATATCAATTGTTATTCCCGCCTTTTCACTCCCACCGACCACAATGATATCTGACCTGGGGGTTTGGTCGTTTGTGAAGCCCAAGGGTGTATAGTCATTTTGGCATTGAAAACATATTTATTCCGAGTTTTGACATTCTTTTCATTTATTGTTTTCATTTATTGTTTCTTTCTTATTGTTTGTTCGGATTTGGAAAATTCATATCTGGTAATCCCATGGGTAGTGTGAAGCGGCGTGGTAGCTTTGGTGGGAGGGGAACAAATATATATATAGACTCATAATTGTTGTGAATTGTTCAAAATATATTTTTTTAAAGTGAGGCAGGGGCTCCATCAATTTATTTAAGTTTCTGTGGCAAATCAGTACGTAGTGTTTTAGTCGTCTGCTGGATTATAAATATGCTAAATGATTATGAAACTTCTCCCTTTAATACTGAGATTCCTCGCTGCGATTTCTTGATTGATAATCAAATGATAATGTTGAAATAAATGTCTATAGATATGAACTCAATTTGAATTCCGTTTCAGGTCTCTGCAACTTGAGTGAGTTTACATGTGACAATGGCCTATGTATCGACTATGGTCTCTGGTATGACGGAAACGATGACTGTGGTGATAACAGTGATGAAGGAGGCTACAGTAAGTTACTCATAATATTGCAGAAGCGGACCACCCCCTAGTCCCCATAAAACCAAACAAAAACACAGGCGCGTAACCAGGAGGTTATTATTATTTGGTTTGTATATTAAATAATAGCCTACACAAATAAATTGAAAAAAAAAATTGTTCTTTGACCTCAATCAAAATATTTTCAGGGGGTGCATTTTCCTAAAGACTTCTGGTTATAAGTCTGCCAAATATGGACGAAATATATTACTTTTTTCTTTTAGTTTTGTTTTTCATGTAACTAATTTAGTGCTGGCCCCTTTTCGATTATATACCTTATGGGTGAACGCTAGGCCCTACACTTGGAAGCAAATTAGGATCACCTATTCATGGCCTACAGTGTATCTAGTGTATCCAAAGTATTCAAAGTTGGAAGTCAAGGACCACTAGCACTGTATAAGTCATGATATTGGACCATTATTGTACAATCCCTCAAATGTGTGGACCTCAATTTTTTTTCTTTTTTAGAAAAATTTGAATGCATAGAAATTATGATAAAAAGTTCTGTGCATGAATTTGGCCACTATTTAGGTGGTGCACCCTTATGCATTGACTTCACAAACTGAAATGGGTCCTATATCAGAGGCAAAGAAGGTCACCCATTGGTTCATAATGGTAGCCTGAAGATCTTACGTCACACTTTGAGCTAGAGGCGCGTTAATCACGCCACATCCTGGCCGTCCAGCCGCCATATTTCCCCCGGTGTTCAACTTAGTACCTTGGTTGGTAGCTAGTGCGCTAGCATGACGTCAGATCTTCAGCAAACGTATCCAATGAAACCCCTTGAATGGTACGCCAGGAGCCTGTCTATTTCCTTGATATAAGATAAAGATAGGGGACCAGTCTATTATACCGGTATGGCAGCCTGAAGATCTGACGTAACGCTTTGATGCTAGTGAATTGCGCCAGATACTGGCTGCTGTCGCCATTTCCCCCCCCCAAAAATTCAACTTTGACCTTGCGCGTGATGATGGGCGTCCACGCGCAATATCTCCAGCGATATTTGGATGGCAGAAGTACGCGCGCGCGTAGTGCAGCGTTCATTCGCGCGCGAGCCTCAAACCTCGAAGCGTGAAGGTAGATCTTCGGCCGGCACATTGTATCCAATGAAATCTCTATAATATAATTATGGTTTTGAGCTTTACATTATGTGCACTAAAGGTGCGGCACGTGTACGCGCATAGATGAACCAATTAACCTTCAATTAACTCTGAGCGAGAGCGCCCTTCAGTTGGTAGACTTGATTTCAAGTCTGAGATCGCGGTTATTTTTGTCTGCATCAGCCACCCAAAACGCCGTTTACCCCTACTGGTTATCACAGCCCTAACTCGCGATCTCAGACTTGACCCTCTTGTGTTTGTGGGATATTCATGTATTCATAGCTAAAATTTACATAATAATACGGATGCTAGAGAGATGGCCAATCAGGATGCCACAAAAACCTTGTAGGCCGCGTCTATTACTAACAGGTTACACTCGTTTAAAATTCTTTCTGTAATATTCATTCGATATTAAATTTGTAGAGTGCTCGGTACGTAAATAGTATTTGAAATGATAGGTAAATTTAATGAGATCTTAGAGTTGTAAAAAAGTACAAAATAAAATACATAATTCCTTCTCTACAAAAAACGTCTTACCTACAGTTTAAATGGAATCGTTGAGTACATCTCCTCCAACTGCATGTAGAAGTTTAGTTTGAATATTCATGTTATGGAAGGTTTTCCGACCAATCAGATTGTTCCGTCCACTTTTGGACTAATTCGCAATAGGGTTTGTACAAACCGACGAACAACATTCCCAAGTCTGTGATCGAAGGTTAATGTCGGAGGTTAATACACAAGAGGGCGCTATTTAATGCGATACTGCAGAACCGTATTGGCTTCAGGCAGACAAAAAACCACGATCACAGACTTGGAGCCAAGTCTATTCAGTTGGGGACATGACATCATTATTATGCATACGTCTATTGTATTGAATTCAATTGGACTTTTGAATTTAATTCAATTGGACTTTTGTACTGAATTCAATTGGACTTCAATTTCAGGTTCCTGTAACTTTGCTGAGTTTGAGTGCGACAATGGCCTATGTATCGACTATGGTCTCAAGTATGACGGATACGATGACTGTGGTGATAACAGTGATGAAAGAGGCTACAGTAAGTTACTAGTAAATTATTGCAGAGGTGGAGCACCACCCACCCCATATAAAGCAAAGCAAAAACACAGGCGCGTAGCCAGGTTTTTATCATTATTATTTTGATTGTATATTAAATGATCCTCAAATAAATTGAATCAAACAATTTGCCATACAGTGAAACATTTGATACCATTTTTACTCTTAAATGTGAGGTTTCTTTGTCTAGCACATAATGGAGACGTCAATTGCTGCCATTTCGGCCTCCAAGTTTAGGCTCACAGTTGTGAATAGGTTCTTTCTGTGATTTTCATTTAATGTTACGATTGTTCAATTCAAAAGATATCGACTTCAACGTTAATTTTCTCATTTGCGATCACACAATTATGTCGAGATTTGTCAAAAGTATTTTCATGCATATTAATGACATTTAGATTTTGTGCTATGTTCGACTCACAGATGACGACATAAACACCGCCACCGGCCTTCTCCAGTGGGGCACAGGGGTGCTAGTCGCTATCATCATTGGCATCATTGCCGGTGCAGTCCTATTATGTGTATGCTGTGGCTGTATTTGTTATCATACCTGCATTAATACCAGACCGCCTCAGCATAACACCATAGTTGTTGCCAATACGCAGCAACCCGTAGCGCCACCACCGACCTACATGTACAGTCAGCAGGCGCCGATGGTCATGCAACCGTACGGACAACCGGCACCGTATGACGTGAACTACTAAGACGAAGGGTACTCAAATGACATAATTTACATATTATGATCTTAAATTTAAGTATCAAATATCCTGAAAATATTCTGCTTGAGGTACTCTCACTATAAATATAGGCCAAAACTAAAGTCGAAATTATAAAAATACTGTCCACCTTGGGAAAACAGTGGTGGAACTATGGGGGCACGGGGGCACGTGCCCCCTGCCGAGGTCTGTGCCCCAGGTGAAAAAAATAGGTCCCCATTTGAGGCTGCAGGATACAAAATGTTCAAGTATTGACCTTCCCCCCTAGAAAAAGTGGTGCACCCCCTAGTGCCCTCCTGAAAATTGGAGCCTAGTTACGCCACTGATTGGAAAGAATACTTCCCACTCTTCAACATTTTACTTTCTGTCTGCACGTTTAAGGTTATTAGTAATACCAGGCACGTTTTGACTTCGTTTTTTTCTTCATAATTTGAATGTTGTGTTTTTTACCTATATTTGTAAAAGTGTTTCCGTGACACACTGATTTGGGATGGCGTGAATGTAAATACGTCTTTCTTGAACTTCAAGTCTTGAACCACGGATCACCTCACTACCTATGTCTGTCTTTCTTTGTATCTCGTGTCAACCACGATTTAGCAAAACCAATCACCTCTTTACATGTGTCTGTCTTTCTTTGTACCTCGTGTCAACCTCGATTTAGCAAAACCAATCACCTCTTTACATATATCTGTTTTTCTTTGTACCTCGTGTCAACCACGATTCAGCAAAACCAATCACCTCAATACCTATGTCTGTCTTTCTTTGTACCTCGTGTCAACCACGATTTAGCAAAACCAATCACCTCTTTACATATGTCTGTCTTTCTTTGTACCTCGTGTCAACCACGATTTAGCAAAACCAATCACCTCTTTACATTTGTCTGTCTTTCTTTGTACCTCGTGTCAACCTCGATTTAGCAAAACCAATCACCTCTTTGCATGTGTCAGTCTTTCTTTGTACCTCGTATCAACCACGATTCAGCAAAACTAACCACTCTTTACATAATGTCTTTCTTTGAACATCGTGTCAACCACGATTCAGCAAAACCAACCACTCTTTACATATGTCTTTCTTTGAACATCGTGTCAACCACAATTCAGCAAATTCAACCACCTCTTTACCTATGTCTTTCATTGAACCTTGTGTCAACCACAATTCAGCAAAACCAACCACCTCTTTACGTATTTGGCAGATCCAAATGGGGGCAGGGGGCAAGTGCTGCCATATGGATTGGAAGTACATTTACCATACGTTGTTGTTTGGGTGCCTCTCGTTTTTCCCATGTGCCCCCACTTTTCAAGACCCCTGATCCGCCCCTATTTATACTTCTTTCATAAAAAGTATATATAATAGATGCTAGAAATAATGTAATGTAATGTAATAATTAAAATGGCCCTTGTTATGGCTTCGCTAATAATAACCCTTATCGGAATTGTGCGCGCAATGAATTATGGGAGTTGGTTTTTGGAAAAAAGTTGTAAACAAACGCACATGTTTGTGCACAAAGTCAATGGAGGAGAAAGGTGGTCGTATTATAGCAAAATTATGGAGAGTTTTTTTAAGAAATCAGTTAAATTATAAACAACATTTTTATAATTAAAAAAGAATTGATTTTTTCCCCCGGAAGCTACGCAAATGGAGGAATTCTCAGCTGATTTCTGATCCCCGGGTGCGACGACCATATTTTAGTCTTTTTATAAGCATTTTTTTCTTCTAAAAATGGGGGTAAATTGCAGATAATTTCATCGTATTTAAAAAACAAATTAAGCATTATGTTCAAACCGTGGTCAAACCCACAATAATGATGATTATAAATTGGGGGTGTCGGTCGACCGTAAAATTAAAAACATTTAAAAAATTAAATAAACAAATAAATAAATAAATACAAAATTGCTGCCACCCAAAAAACAAACCATTAAAAATAACAAATAAATCAAACAAAGTGCTAGTTGAGACAAGAATTATTATCTCATCAACAAACTATTATATCTTATTATTATATTATTTTGGGACCGTCTGATTACCGAATCACGTTCCCCGATCGTAGATTGGGGTCACCGATCGCCGCCCATCAGATCTGAAATGAGACTTGCCTATTTTAATCCCCTTGGGATTAATATTGTATTAATTATAGCTTTTATCAAACACCAATAAATTGTTGTTTCTACCGCTAATTTAGATTGTACAAAAAATAATAACAATTGAATATCAGGAACATATCAAAAAGGCAAGTGGCACAATGCACTGTTTTCTCCTTTTTACCATCCTTTAATTTATATGCAGTATATATTTTTTGTCGATGAGGAGAATATTTCTAAAAGAAAATATGTTCCGAAAACCGAATTGAAGAGCTTCTCGGCCGTTAGTAGTGATCGAGTTTGCCTAAAAAGTACAGTGCGACGAGCAATTTAGAATATAACTGTCACTCCAGAAATCAGCTGAGAAATACTCCGTTTGCGTGTTTTCTGGGAATAAAAAATGATTCTTTTCTTAATTATACAAATGTTCTGTATGTAATTTAACTAATTCTTAATAATTTCTTCCATAATTTTGCTATAATACGTAAAAACGTCAATTTTCTAACCGACCACCTTTCATGTGCGTTTGTTTACAACTTTTTTCCAAAACCCGACTCCCATAATTCATTGCGCACACAATTCCGATAAGGCTTATTATGCACCAAATGTGTCAACCCTCTATCCACTCAGTAACAATGGTCTGATATACTATGCAGCGCCCGCTAGCAGCTGTTCCAATGAGAGCGCATTGATGTTGTAAATGTGTGTCACAGAAACTATCTAGACAAATATTTGTCACTAAAACACGTCTAGTATAGTAGATATTACGTTATTTTGGTGGAGAATAAGTTCTTTGTCATTAAACCGTAGTCTGTTTATTAAAAGAAAACATTTTTGTGTTTGACCAAAACTGAAATTGTTAAATCATATGCATAACCACACGTGATTAATTATTGGTTGCCCTTCTCTCAGAAATCTGCGCAACGTTTTCTAACCATTATTGTTTGATCATCATCTTTTTTAAATATTTTATATTTATGTTATTACATTAAGAATTCATCAAAAGCACCTTTAGCACTGTAGCTCATAAGCCTGAGGATAAACTTATCAAGAGAAGATGATGAAGAAAATAATGTTAAATTTTAGATGAGGGATGGAAAAAAACAGCCAAATAATATGTTATCACACGTTATCATTGAAACATGAATTGAAAAGACAATCCACGTGCCAACTTGGTCCGAGTGGGTTTCGAAACCGGGACGTCAATGCTGGTGATCTTCCAATTGCATTATGATTGCACGTAATATAACTTTTTGCCGAAAGTGTATTTGAGATTTATTATGTTTGAACCAAGATGTGTCTTTTTATCAGGAGTTTTATCCTAATTTTATACTTTAAGAGAGAATATTAAGAGAGAATGTCAAATAATAATGTTCATAAATGGTTAACGTTTTGTAATGTTTTACCCTTAAAGTTGGTAATGTGCAGTTTTAATTAACCATTTAATTAGCTTTTCTGTTTTTTATTGAAACTTTTTACGCAAGTACGGTGTCTGTGAACACTGCTTTTGAGCATGACTGTGTAGAATTTATAATTATAAGTTTCATCGTGCCGGGTGCGCCTTGAGATAAGGCTATGTGTTGGAACACTTCTTTTAATGAATTAATATTCTATTGTTAAACGTGGCTTGTCATGTACTCAGCACCTTTAACATATTACTTGTGTTGAAAATTCATGTACGCGTCACCAAGATTTTATTTCACGGGATGTTGGTAACTGTATAAAAGCGATATTAAAACGCGATTGGATTTGGATTGATAAACGCGCTGGCCATTTTGAAGACTGCACACGCCCTCATGCAAGCTGAGGATTAAAACAGTGGACCAGCATTTTATTAATTAGATTTTATTTATTGGTATTTATCCTTTAGGGATTTTTTAGTTCAATGTATCAAATGAAAGCTTATAATTTCCTTAAGGCCAAAAAAGTCTCCGGTTTCTGGTCATTGGTCGGCTTAAAAATCGGTGCGGTGGCGCGTTTTTTTTTCTCGACCATCCTTTCTGTTGACAGGGAAATACGTGATACATTGTATACGCGGGGACCAAATTTACTATATACAAAATATGGTGGCTAAGAGAGGCCTCATAAATCGGCAAACGTACCCCTATGTGAAAAGGTCGTATAAAGCACAGCACGGCAGAATTCCAATCGATCCAGCAATTTTGCAGGGCTGCAATTGGACATCGTTTCATAGCCAAAAAAAAGAAGAAAATTAAAAATGCCGACGGGCGGGTCTGAGGCGACGCGCGTGGAGACCAGAAACCGGAGACTTTTTTTTAGCCTAACCCAAGAAAAATAGCATTTCATCATTTAAATCTATTTTGTACCGTCAAATCGGCCCAAACATGGGCGGTATATATCTTTAAGTTTAACACTTTGTGTGTTTATGTTCAGTTCAGTGTTTTCAATATAAGATTATGTTTGTTGGATACAAGGTATATGTTGCATATATTCTAGGCCAATAACACTTTGTGTGTTTATGCTCAGTTCAGTGTTTTCAATATAAGATTATGTTTGTTGGATACAAGGTGTATGTTGCATATATTCTAGGCCAATAATAAATACACACACAACAAAATCTTTTCTTTTTTTTGCCTTCTTGTACTTTCATAAAAAGCCCTGAAACCGTGCCTCATGATTTCACATTGTATATGAAGCAAGTACGGATTGGGTCATGCATAACCCTGAGTTCATTTAAGAATAAGATATTGATACTTAAACATTGATAAATACACATAACGACGATATGTAATCAATATCGGCCTCTATACACATATTGGTAACATAAAAAAACAATAACATGAATTTTACAAAACACTTACTTTGTTTTATACAAACATTCCTATTGAAATATCAAACATTCCTATTGAAACATTTCTGTCTCCGGTGCTATCATTTTAGTACAAATCTAAAAAATAATTTCCAAAATAATTTCTGTCATCTTTAGACAGAAATTCCACATTGAATTTTATTAAGAACAATCTGAATGCATTTTCACTATTTTTTACCAACAACCTATAGAGCGGAATGAACTGAAACCTTCACAGCTTGGTATTAACACATAGGTCTGTCCCTCGATTCTTATAAAGTATGGATGAATTTACGTGATTAAGGGTGTTGCTGGTTTTCAAAATAGCCTCCTAAATCAGTATTTCTTTTTCGCTCTTTGAATTAAAAAAATGCATTACAGGTAAGGTATATAGGATAGGATAGTTCAAATTATGACAGACGGTTTAATTTGAATGTTAGACGTAGTGTACTCCTGCTAAATTACATGTTGGAATCTTAACAAATTTTGTCTATTAGCTGAAACTTTCAAAGGTTGGTAAATGCATACTTTGATGGTCGAAAGGTTTAGCGTAAAAAAACACTTTTGCTTACATTACCAATGGTGATCTCCTTACATTTAACTGTTGGAAACAATGTTTGTGTAAAACACTATGCGGTTTTTGTAAAGACTGCACCGTGCAAACCTACAAACATTACCTGTGCAGTGTTTGTCAGAATTCTTTGAAATATTGTCACAATTACTTCTCAGATAGCCGCCTACGTGTGGAACGTTCACAGGTTGGTTTATGGTGATATCTCTTTATTCTGTATTGTTGGAGACATTTCAGCGCCACACAAACGTCAGGTGTTGTTGTCACATTATACATAAATGTACATAGAAACCATTGTGACTGTATTATTTTAAAGTAATAGTTTGAACGCATCGAATAACTTTGTACAATACAGGTGGCATAATAACAGCAAATGTTCGTTATGATTGAAATAACGCAATCATACGCAGCCAGATCTTAATATAATCTGCTATACAAAAACACAACATATAAACGAACAGATAATGTTAGTGTTTCTTCATTCTAACGTGAAATTTAGCAAACAATACTCTTTCCTAAATTTGAACTGGATATTACTTTACTTTTCATTAAAAGAGACATCACCTCAGACCAGTGGCGTAGCCAGGACCTGTTCAGGGGGAGGGACATTGCTTTTCAGTGGGGCCCTGGGGGTATGGGTTTTTCCTTTTCTCTTTCTTTTCTTTTTTTGGGGCACTATGAGAATTTTTCGTGGGGCGCACCTGGGGGGGGGGGGCACTGGAAATTTGTGGGGGCACGTGCCCCCCCAGGCCCCCCCCGTGGCTACGCCGCTGCCTCAGACAGCATCATTTCTAGTTAGTTTCACATTACACTTCAATTATTTGCATTATGTTTTATTGATGAGGCGGCCGAATGCGCAGAATTAAATAATTCCGAGTGTAACGACCAAACATGGTGGGCTTTGTGACCCTAGATCTCCTGATCTAGCACGGGTTACCCCGGTTTTTGTTTGTTTCTTCAGTTTCTTGTTTCTTCAGTATATTGCCTTTGTACACTCACCCATAATGCATTCGAAAACAATATACTAAACAATTATTTTAACATTGGTAATATTTCTTGGAATTAAGATATGCATAACAAACAAAACTACAGCCAGTGAAAGGTTCAGCTCAATTCGTAGATATAGAAATATGTGAACTAAAACATTTACAATGTGCTTTGGTATAATAGTGAATACTTGGAGCAAGTTTGTTTTATTCTTCTAAAATGTGAACACTTCATACTGAATAATGTTTAGGGATGTTTGCTGCATTTACCAACTCTTAACATCAGTTGAGTTACCGTAGCTTTCGAATAATTCAGTACTTTTGAAATCAGGTTTTCTTTTAAAAAAATCAGCCTCATCCGCAGCCTGGTTTGCTTTTCTCAGACGGGTTTTGCCTCTGATTTCATTATGTGATTTATAAAAGGTAAAAATAGAGAAGAAAGGCGGTCATACGTGAATCTAACTCATTCCACGTCTTTGAGAGTGTATGCCATTATAGCACAAACTAGTAGGTATTTGGATATTATAATCATGATAATATTGTTTTCCATTTCGGGCCCATATTTTAAAACATTTTTGGAGTATATGGCCTAGAAATAAAGGCGTCAACCGGCGAAAAATCGTACACCTTTCCTGGTCGGAGAAAACCCTTCCTTTAAGGACTTGGTTTATGAATATATAATAATTCAATGTAAAAGCGAGTGTTTGCCGACCCGGATGTGTGTGTAGGTCAAGTTCACCGTACGAGATGACGATAGAATCAGACACCCTGTGTGATCGAGAGGGAAAACGAACACTGGAAGCGCATCTTGGCAAGAACAAAAGTATCCAAAAACGTAAGAAAAAGAATAACACTGCATGAATTTATTGCTTCCAATTATAATTAAGGAAGGTCTACGTGTTGTACACGGCGAATATGGCGGACGGTCTACAAAGAAGTGTGGTTTCTTATCAATCTGGTTATTGGTGGTCTTGCTGGAATATGCCTGACATTTAATGGGAGGTACAAGTTATAGCTGCTACTGATAATTATGCTTACTTGAAAACAACCAAACTGTGAAGTTTCAGGTTATCAAGTTGTGTTGTTTTCTACACCAACAGTGTAGACTTTGAGGGGCTTTAAAACCCATATACACTAATGATAATCTCGAAACACATATTATAAGATCACTGATGTACATGAAACGTACTCTCTCCATGGTGTAATGTTGATGATGGTATCAAACATCCCATGAAATATTTGAGGTGCTATCAACATGCTTTTGCAATGAAAATTAATTCAAATCGTTTGTATTCACTGGGCTCAGAACATAAACAATTTGTGTCAGAAATGTATGACCCAGATTCTGGTTCATTCTGCCCCCCCCCCCCCAACATACTTTTTGTTTTATAGATAAATAAATAAATAATAAAAACATATAAAACAAAAAACAAAACAAAAAACCCGAATTAACCCTAAAAAAGACAGCCTGATAGACAAAAAATTTTTTGATCTCATCTTATGTAAATTTTCTCCTGAGAAAATTCTGCTGGAGGTACTCTCACTAGGTCAAAACTAAAGTCGAAATTATAAAAAATACTGTCCACCATGGGAAAGAATACTTCCCACTGAACATCAGTGCATAATCGGGACACTTTATACTTGGATATTAAGAGAGAATAATAACTTTTACTCAGTACCTTTGTGTTGAAAATTCGCATCACCAGGATTTTTTTATTTCAGGGATAAATTTGTGTCTGTATGTCCGGAGTTTTAGGCGTGCACGATATGTGTAAGCATTGTTGCATGGGATTCTGGGACTGACAGGGCCTTCGACAGTAAAGATCCGACATACGGTTCAGAGTGCAAATTATTTAAAGGTACACACCGCCCTAAAAGTGCAAAAATGGGATTGATAGAATGATAGATAATCCTTTTTGGAAGGTTTTCTTCAAAAAACAAAATTTGGGTATCGTGTAATTACTGAGAAATGTCCAAAAAACAACAATAAGGTCAAAGGTCACGTATATGCATTTCCACTAGTCTACACGACCGTGAAACCTGTACGGCAATTGCAGATTGTATTTAGACTGGTACCTCTGCATTGCACACCGTTGTGATTGTAACAAGAGGAACAAGGTTCCAGTCTGTTACTGTACATTTTGTATCCGTTGTAACACGAACGATCACAGAATTCCTGGATTCTATTGCAACCAGATGCACGTCGACGTCCTAGATCATCCAAAAAAGTGAGGAAAATGCTTATATTAGGCTTGATAGACCTTGGATCAACCATGGAGAAAGGCATAGACTGAACAAACCGGTGCTTAGCAGCATCTATCTGGACATACTGGATTCTGGGTGAGCATCTCAATCATGATCAATTAGTTTGCATTGCCATCGGTAGACAGAACATGGACATGTGTAACATGATGAACACAATCATGACAATGTCCCCTGGCAATTATGTGAAATTGCCCTAACCCCTGATTACATACTCTACATATTTGAAAAAATTGTGAAAGGGAAGCTTCAATTTTGGTTTAGATTCTCATATTCTCAAAATATTATTATCAAACATTTTATTTGGTTTGGGACACATAGGCCTAATATGACCAAATCATAGGGGGAGCACCTATTTTTAATAAATTTTCACAGGTTAGTTTTTACGCTATTTTTCATGAGCTCTAATGTTAACGTGTTACAGGGTTGAAGTTAATGTTCATTATCAAATACCAACGATTAACATTTTATTCAGTTTTAATGGTTGTTTATTACAAAAAAATTAAGGTTCAGTATAATTTGTTGTTATTTTTTTTGCTATAGCAGTACTGGCATTTCAGTCCAAGAGAAGGGGTCTATCTGATAACCACCTTTCCAATCCATATCAGTTAAACAATGTTTTAATTTATTTCACAGTGATTGTTGATAATGTTGAATTTATTTAAATCTAAGCCCTTACTCTTCTTCACTCTTAAATCTTTTTCAGAAAGAGGACAGAAACATCTTGCTACTTCAGCTGTGCAGAATTGATGCTGGGTGTGATTCTCGACATAATGAAGCACCAGTCTTTGGTCAATGGAATTGGTAATTTGGAATCAAACATATGTCTGGGCCCACTTACATTTATTGTTGCTTGTTGCCCTCCCTCCCAGTTCTTGGATTCTATAGTGCTGCAATGATAGTCCAAAGAATTTTAGAAAACAAATGTGTTGGTTTATCACCAGTGGCAGTAAATGCCATCACCAATAAATGGGGGAACAGGCATTTTATTCCCAAAATTATTGATTCCAATGACAGCCCCTAAATGTCATCCATTCTGAACTGTCACTATTAAATCGTACATTTATTATGCAGATTGATTGTTTTCTTGTCAACAAATGATCATTGTTGGGTTCATTTACACTGAAGTCATTTCACTTGTTACATGTGTAAGACCATGTACACTCATTGTTAGATTGTTTACATTAGGTTAAACAGGTCAGCAAAGTGGTTTCAATTGATTGTGGGGGAGGGGGGAGGAGTGGAACCACAAAAGTGAAGTCATGAAACCAAATGGACAGTTAAAATAAATATGTATTTAATTATTTTATTGGCAATTTACAAGCACCCATACAACTCTTGATTATTTCAATGTCTAAAAATTTATGTACAAAATTGCATCTGATCTTTAGCTTGTAGTTCTATAGTATGAATGCAGCTACAGACATTTTGCCAAATATGTGTACAACCTTGAAAATGTAAAAAGCAATGTAGAATTTGTTTCAAATTTTATAAATGATTTTTAATTATTTGCAGTATAGTTGAAAACAGAAAATTTATAAGCAGATGCTTGATTACAGTGTCACTATCATATTCAATTTATTATTATATTTTTGTTCATTATAAACTTGAGTTGAAAGTGAAGTATTTTATAAATAAAGATCACTCTCGGTATATTAACATGCAGTCCATCTATTCAATTTATTTTTGTACAAGACTTAATACCAAGACATAAATACCAATGTTGGCTCCATCTAAATCTAGAATTTCAAGGTTTTCATAAACAAAATGAAAAGGGCAAGCAATTATCAGATTTGATCACGTGGATGTAATTACATTTAATTTTGTTTAAATTGTCAATTGGCTAATTACAACTTGTGGCCTTACTTTTGGGAATTATTTACCTTTTGACAACTCTTCTGCTGAGGGCAGGGGAAAGAAGGAAAAACTGTATCATGTACGGTAGTAGTTATAAGCTTGTTTTCTAATGAAAGGCTAATTAGCTGACATCCATACAAGCTTTGAAGACTGCAGACATTAGCTATTTGACATAAGCTGCATTGTTTCTTCTCCACCCAATTACTATACGGCTGTGCTTTGAGTAGATTATGTGGTACCTGATACATGAACATTAGCCAACTTTCTATTATGTTCCATGTACGGAAAAATTATTTACAACCTGGAAATGGAAATATCAGGAGTGTAAAGACTCTTCTTACAGGCTAACTTTTCCTTGGTAAAGTTGGAAAACAAAGAGAAAATGTTTATATGCTCCTCCATGCTTCAGTATCTTCAGTAACCCTAGCCCCCCCCCCCCTCCAATCAATTTAACCCCCACTTCCTGCCCTTTGAATTTGCAGCCAAGTTTAATCCAGTTCCTATACATGTAGTCCCCTTCTACCTTAAATCAACTTTGTGACTTTATGCCCATAATAACGCTGAATAAGTTTATCTGGCTACCTACAACCCTGGCAAACTATTTTCATAGTGTTTTTACATGTTGATTTATCATCATGGTTCTTGAAAAGCATGTGTTGGGCTAGTGTCAATATCATTATGCATATTTATCTAAGAATACATGTTTAAATTTGTATACAGTAGGAGTTAAGATTTGTGGTAGCACCATGTAACTATCTCTACAGTTTAATAGTGTTGGTTCTTAGAAGAACCGATGGTGGAATAACTTTTTCCATCGGTATACTCTGATCATCTTCATCCCCTGAAGACAATCAGAGTATACTGATTGAAACGTAAAGTAATGTCACTGCCAGTTCTCAGAAACAATGCTATTTACTACTCTTGAAAGATAATTACTCTTACTCCTACTGTTCTTCAACCATGTAAAGCTTCAAAATCTCGACATTTTCAAGGTAGTACTACAAAATACTAATATAGTAATTTGTGTGTGTGTGGGGGGGGGGGTGAGGGGCTATCAGTTGCATTTGTCTTGAAACATTTTCATGTTATACCTGCAACTGTTGGCAGAGAGAGGGTCTTGAAAGGAGGACATGTCCTCTGTACTTCCTTGAAAATCTTGATTGGATGGCACCAGTAACAAACCTGAAGTTGATATAGTAGGTAATCTTCTTGAGAAAACTCTTATTCAGTGGAATGTCTGCTAGTAACTAGGGTGTGGTAGGCTTCCGTTTGCTGACACCCATTCACATACGTAGGTGACATGATGAACTGAGCATTCGACTCTGTCTCCATCTCACTCCATTTCATCTATGGACCAAACATGAACAAACAATCTTACAAAAGAAAGATTACTGATAGTACTCCAGCAGTTGAGAAATGAGACTGACCACAAAAACATAACAATAGCCAGTCATGAATAACACATGTAAAGCTACTTTGACTAATTGTTAGTGCTACAGTACACTACTTCTCTCTCTAATCTAATCTAATCATTTATTGTTTTAAGTGCACCACATACAATTATCTCAGCACACTGTACACCTGTATAAGAGCCCTTTCCATTAAAACAGTTCCAGTAAAAGTTAAAAAGTTAAAAAGTTAAAAAGTTAAAAGATAAAAGTTAAAGTAATTAAAGTAAACAGCGACTACCATAATAAGAACGGAACAAATGAGTTTTAACCAATGACTTAAAGGATTCATAGCTGCGGGCTGCACGAATGTTTGATGGAAGATCATTCCATACCATGGGAGCAACAACAGAGAATGTACGATTACCATAATACTTAGTCATTATAGAATTCACAGGTGGAGGCTCCAAACGAATCTCACTACTCTGCCTTGTTGATCTCTGCGGAACACGGAGGTTAACCAGGTCATGGTCAGTGAGGTAGATCGGCGCTGTGACATTCTCAATTATTTTATAAGTAATAGCAAGGATTTTGAAACGAATCCGCTGTTCGACTGGCAATAATGAAGATCCCGAAGCACAGGAGTAATACTCTCCCGAACTCTGGTTCCAGTTATCAGTCGAGCAGCGGAATTCTGAATGAGTTGTAATTTTTCAGTTGATTTGAATGAAGCCCAAAAAGCAGACTATTACAATAGTCCAACCTGGAGGTAACAAAAGCATGAACAAGTTTCTCAGTTGAAGATTTTTCCAACATTTTTCGAACCTTCCCAATCTTCCATAAGGCAAATGACGCCGATTTACAAAGACTTGTTACATGGTGCTCCATGCTCGCAGCAGAGTCTAAAAAAACTCCAAGATCTCGTACTTTGGACGAAGGATGGACCTGAACATCACCCACCCGCACACCGACCGCGGCAGCACCGTCAGACACAGTCTTAAACTTTGACGAGAACAAAACTACCTCCGTTTTACTGTCGTTGAGTGCGAGCCAATTGGATCGCATCCAACATCTGATCTCGTCAACGCATGCCTCAATGGAGGCAATGACTGATGTATCCGCCGGCGTATCACAGGCGATGTACAGCTGGGTGTCATCAGCATACATGACACTACTGAGACCATGACGGTCGATAATGTCTTCAAGTGGCACCATATAAAGGGAGAAAAGGACAGGGCCCAATACTGAACCCTGTGGAACACCAAATTTCAACTGGGCCTCATCTGACACCATCGATCCAATACACACACGCTGGGTACGATTTGTTAGGTACGACTTTACCCAGCTTAAGACTGTTCCCCCAATACCAAAACGGGAGCACAGTCGCCTAGTGAGAATATCATGATCGATGGTGTCAAATGCGGCAGAAAGATCTAACAATACCAAAATAACGTCACGGTGCCGATCAAGAGCGAGTGCAACATCATTCTGCACTCTCAAGAGTGCAGTCTCAGTGCTATGTCCCTCTCGGTAAGCGGATTGACATTTTGCATACATGGAATTTGTCTTGAAATAGCAGTTCAATTGTGATAAAACTATCTTCTCGAGCAACTTTGATAAAAATGGAATGTTAGACACTGGTCTATAATTAAGTAACTCATTTCGATCCAACCCATATTTCTTAATCAGAGGGCGCACTAAAGCTGACTTTACACGCAGCTGGAAAAACACCAGATTTGAGTGAACTGTTAGCAATGCGACACAGAATAGGCGCCAACTGATCTGGAAACTCCTTTACAAATTGGGTTGGAATTGGATCAAGAGAACATGTTTTATCTGTCATCTTACGTACAAGTAAAATAATATCATTGGGTGTTACCGATGTAAATGAATTAAAAGACAAGTTTTTTTGCGCAAAATTGTCCAAAAACTCTGGGCCATCCATCAAAGCCATTCTAATATCACAGATTTTCTGTTTAAAAAAGTCCATAAATTGTTGTGGTAGTAGATGAGGACTAATATCAGGTAAGATCAAAGACGATGATTTCTTATGACCAGAAATTTCATCTACGATAGAAAACAGAGTCTTCTGATCAGAGTTCTCTATTCTTTTCCGATGATATGACGCCTTGACCTCATCACAGTGTTTATTATAGATGGAACGGGCAGAAACAAAAGTTTGCCTATCAACCTCGAGACGCGTGAAGAGCCAACGCTTCTCTAAGCGTCTAAGAGTAGTCCTTTCCTCCAACAGCTCCTTCGTGTACCACTTAGCTCTCGGCTTGTCTAGTAATGTCTTAACCTGAATCGGGGCAATTTCATCAAGGACATTGCTAAGAGCTGTGTTATAGGAAACTGTCAGCTGGTTTACATTAGAGACATGATCTGGTATATCCTTCAGCGAGTGGTCTAACCGCTCTTTGAAGTCCGTAATATTGATGGCGCTCAATCGACGATGTTGCTTTGTGACCTTCCGCGTAGGTGGACGGTGTATATCTAATGTAAAATGAATCGCAGTATGATCAGAAGGCAGTGTGTGATCCAGGACAAAATTTGACAGGAGCGAGTCACCAGCTCTCGAAATCACCAGATCTAAAGTGTGGCCTTTCTCATGAGTAGGCTCACATATGTGCTGCACAAGACCAAGTGAAGAAATCAAGTCACTGAACCGCAAGGCATCAACACATTCTGGGCTCTCTCTCTCTCTCTCTCTCTCTCTCTCTCTCTCTCTCTCTCTCTCTCTCTCTCTCTCTCTCTCTCTCTCTCTCTCTCTCTCTCTCTCTGTGTGTGTGTGTGTGTGTGTGTGTGTGTGTGTGTGTGTGACTGAAAATAACACCCCACATGATAAGGTCATAATTATTAATGCTGCTGAATAAATGATCCAGTAAGTTTCAGTTACTGTGTTCATCTTAAACAAGGACACCGATTCCATGCCCTGTTCAAAGTCTGCTCTGACCGTGATGTTGTCCCTTTAATATGGACAATTTAACATTAAGCATGCACAAGGGGGGGAAAACTTGAATGCACAACTTAATTTTTTCTAAATGAGAAATTGTTTCTGTAAATCTGATTTTGTTTTATAGAAAAACAAATATTTACATAAACTAAGTTTTCTATATAAACAAAAATTAAAAAAAATAATAATAAATTGGATAAAAAAAAAATCTGAACCAATCAAGATTTACTCTACCTTGGCAATGCTTTGTACATGCTGTGAATATTGGAAATGGAATCAGGCTGAACTCTACATGGTGTTGATGCAAGTAAAAATACTGGCAGTGATGTTTTCTCATACCTATAAAACAAAACATAACAGCTAATGAAATAATGGTGGATATGATGGACATGGTGCATATTAAAAATCCGTACTCGTACTCGTACTCGTACTCGATACCTGGGCATCGATGGTGGAAATTACAACTAATTCACTGGAAATTGTTCTCATAATTATCACGTCTGTATTGTAAACATCATCACTATCTCATAATTACCATATCTGTATTGTAAACATCATCACAATAATCATTGTGCCTTGGCTATATAGGAACTATCAAAAATAATGTGATGGCTAACAGAAATTCATCATAAGAATTCAGCATACAGCCACACAAAAAGCCCCACAAGTATATTATATTATCAAACAATATTTCTCTTTTATTACTCTTACCTGTCCAACAATAATCCTACAAATGCGACATTCATGGTATTCATGGTCACCATCACGTTCAACAGTCAAATTCCTGAGTGTTTGCCATCATTTGAGGTTGGATGGCCCGGCAATGGTCGCCAGGCATGCGTCGTATTATTGCCGTAGACGGTGAGCCTTTCTTCGATCGCCCAGCCCGCTTGGTCGAAATTCTGGCGTTGATTTTGACGGATGGCCTCCCAAACTGAACAGTTTTTGTCACTTTTTTATTGGCGTTGATATGATGAAGGGGCTCTGACGATGTTCCGAATGAAGGCGTTATTGTTGTTTCCAAAACTAAACTCGCTGGCAGTATCATAATTCAAAATACCCGACACGAAAAGCGGTCGAGACCTGCTTTACATTTCCACGCGAAAAGTGTTGACATAATTATGGCCTAACCGGCGGGCTCACGCCTCAGGCGCTTGGCCGCGCTGACGCCCATGGCTGTACTGGCAGTCTTGGTTCGGTTCCCGGTGTCTTGGGAAACTGCCAAGACTTTCGCCTTTTTGTCGATTTTGACAATTTTCACCCATTGTTTCAAAATCATTTCACTTTTGTCAAGTATCAATGAATTATAAAAAATAATTATTCTTGAATTTGTTTCAGTAATAAACTTTTTAAACGTCTGAAAGTGCGACTATTTCTTTTGTCCTCGTGAGTTTTCTGGACAAATTTTTGTTCAAAAAAGTCACCTGACATTGTTTTTTGTACAATAACAGAAAAACGACGCATTTTTCAGGGGTATTTGTCTGGACAATTATATTCTACTTTTGAAAGATCTTTCCAACCATGTATGAAAAGCAATGAAATATTGAGGGGCGTTTTTTATCGCCCAATTTCGCGCGACAAAGGCGGTGTGTACCTTTAAATAAAAGAACCGCAATAAAGGTGAACGCATCGACCCGGATCCCATACCCCTCGGTGACATGAATGAAATAAGATAAAAATTAACATAACATTTGTTGTGTTAAATCACAGATCCAGCTTAGCCTTCGACTTTGTATATTTATTTTGAGATGCGAATATGTGTAGTTATATTATTATGATGTTTTAATACACAGAAAAATGAAATATAGGTTTTCCCGGTCAATTTCGGTAAATAAGCAGCCAATTTAAACACCGCGTCATTCTGTTTCGCGCAAAATTGAATGCTGCTCAAAATCATCATTCAATTTCGTTTTATGAGTAGGCAATAGTACTCTTGCGTCATGCGATTTAAACAAAATAACCATCCAATTTAACAATCCACTCGAACAGCATTCAAATTCGCAGGAGCTTTTCGCCAAACGCATTTGGTCATTCAAATTCATTATTGGGCAGCCATTTGTGAAATTTGTGCAACTTAATTCATGAATGGACATTAAGAAACCAGGATAAAAAAATCATAAAGACACACTCTGCAAACAATAACACAGGTTATAATGTAAAAGTCCAATATAACATAAATGTTAAAAAAACACATGACAGAATTAGGCCCAGGTCGGAAATCAGAGAATAAACCAAACAAAGCGTGATAAAAAAAAGACCAATAGGCCCTATAATACAGTGTACGAGAAACGCACATGAATAAAGAAAAAAAATCAGTTTAGTTATTTATTTATTTACGTCATCTTTAATGAGGGTAAACTCCGATCAGTGCCCAGCAATGCTTTCCATGGAGGCCCTCTGTCAGTACAAATACAGTGATAATAAAAACAAAACGTACATCATACAAGCTAAAAACATCAAAAGCACACATACAGAAATTATCAAAAGGTACAAATTACAAATTATTTGAACTTAAAATATGCTCCTTGACATGCTTTTTAAAAGTCAAGATAGTTGGCAAGCTTTTAATGGCAAGTGGAAGATTATTCCATGACCTGGCTCCAGAGAACTTGAAGGAACGTTTACCAATTTCAGTTCTTATAGCTGAGTGAGAAATGTTATTACTGGTATTGGATCTAGTATTATAAGAATGAGTATTCATCTGAGATTGTATACCAATTGACAAATACTCCGGAGCCAGGCCATGGACACACTTGTACATAAGAATATTTTAAAAATACTCAGCCCGCTGAATTAAAGTAAACATATAAAAAGTATTCGCTTGTCTTGTACAATTAATCTAGGCCTATTTGTTTGCATTTTTTCTCGTATTTTTTTTAAATTCTCATTTTGCGAAATTGATTGCCGTTATACCAACTCTGCTAAATTGGATGACGAATGTGCATTAAAAAGAACGACGTATATGCTAAATTGAATATAATGCTAAATGAATTCGCATGTCTGAAAATGACATTGAATGCTTGAATTCTTAATTCGAAACACAATACCAACTGCAGAGGCAAAATCGCTTTAATATGAATGTATGAAAGTGAAATTGGCTGCTTATTTTTGCCAAAATTGACCGGAAAAACATATAGTACATAATTTCAGTGAAATTGCATACAATAAAAATAACATTTTCGCAAACATTTCCGATACGTCACATCGTACAATAGAGGATTATATGCCTATAGGAATGAAGAAATCAACAATTTAAACAAATGTTTACACCCATTCTAGGCTAGACCGAAATGCTTCCTTTAGGAACATGTTTTATGAAGTTCAATATCAAGTCATGTGTACCAACGTCACGAGACAACTATGCGGAACCTGACGCCCTGTGTGGGTTAATAAGAAATCCGAACTGGTGTACACTGGAAGAGCATTGTTCCAATGACGAAAGTATCCAGATTCTTCTACGTCAGATCAAGTATAAAACTAGCAGTAGTTGGGCAAGTGAGCATATTTGTTTGTTCTTTGTATAAGAAGAAAGGCCTATCCTTTGTACACAACAATGGCGGAGTCTACAAAGAGGTGTGGTTTCTTATCAATCTGGTTACTGGTGGTCTTGCTGGCAAACTGGGCCAACGGCACAGGTAAGGAATAGGCCTGACATTTAATGGGAGGTACAGCAGTGGTAAAGTTAGCAAAACTGCTTCTCATAAGCTTACTTGAAGAAAAAAACCCTGTGAAATTGAGCTTATTACGGCTGAATGGATCGTTGTCACTATATGGTACTCCGCAATGGCACCCAAGCAATCTCAATCCTATCTACTTAAGAGGAATTTATTGATTGACTGCATGGTGTACCCTTGAGAAGTACCCTGGGTAACAACCATCCCTTCAGCCTTATAACGTCATGTTGTTTTTCGACAATACTAATACTGTATAATAAACATAAATGATCAAAGATTTACATGGTATTTACTTGCGGAAGGTGACTGAAGAGTTGATGATGGTATCAAACTACTTTCCTTGAAACATTTCTGTCTTGGGTATCATTCTAGTATTTCATTTCATTTCATTTCATTTATCATTTCTGGTAATGAAACCAAGGGATGCCACAGAAAAGCGCACTTAAGCACTGTAAGCTCGAAAGCCTGAGGAAACCTGTAAACAAGGGCGCTTGCAATGTGAACCAGAAACACAGGGTAAACCCTTACACTTCCACGATAAGTGTTCTGGGTTCTTTTACGTGCATTACTTAATCTAGTACACGGGACCTACGGCTTAACGTCCCATCCGAAGGACGAAGCAATTATGGTTAAGTATCTTGCTCAAGGACACAAGTGTCACGACCGGGGCTCGAACCCACACCCTGCTGCTGGCAACACCAGAACTTGAGTTCGGTGCGCTAGACCGCTCGGCCACTGAATTAAAACGTTTTTGCAAATAAATAAGAGAGATATCTCTATATTTTGGGATTCAATGTTAACTTTGCACGCCATACAGGTTGGTCCTGTGGCTTTGACCCCTATTGGATTGTGACCTATGACCTGATCGGGAATCTGCGCAACGAGTAGCTTCCCCGAGGTAACCCGAGCAAGTCACACGCTTTAGCCCCGAGCACAAACTATTAAATCGAACGAGCAATCCGTCGAACGTTCGCCCTTGTGTGGTCTCCAGCGATGTGAGGAATGTCAAAGGTCGCACGGACTTTGTAAACAAAATATTGTACAACAGAACGATCGAAAAATAATTATTTCCCGGGTAAAAAAAGAACACGTCTTTGTAGTACAAGAACATTCTCTACTCACTAATTAATTGTTTAAGGGGTGAAACTGTCAAACTTCACGAAATTGCCGCACTGAAAACAACAATGGCTACCATTGCAGAATATTCTCAAAGTTACGTCATGCATGTCACTTACCCACAGCGGCGTAGCCAGGACTTTTTCAGTGGGGGGGGGGGGCACAGGGGGGCATTGCTTTTCAGTGGGGGGGGGGGCCCAGGGGTAATGGGTTTTTTCCCTTTTCTTTTTCTTTTCTGTTTTTTGGGGCACTATGAGGATTTTTCGTGGGGGGGCACCTGGGGGGGTGGGCACTGGAAATTTGTGGGGGGACGTGCCCCCCAGGCCCCCGTGGCTACGCCGCTGCTTACCCATGTCAGTTTCTTGTGTACCTCATATAGAATAAGGCTTTTTGGAAATTGTTTTGCTGGTTAGAGTTTGTGTACAATTTTCACAGTTCACACTATGCAGAAAAAGTCACACAAAAAAGACAAATAAGAAAGACTGTTAATACATAACCATATATTTCTAATACAGAAACACTACCCATAAATCCAACATCAATCTGGACCTAGGTCAGAGACAACCTGACTGACCCAAAAAGTGCGGTCAGTAATTTATTAATTTGTTAAATTACAAAATTACTTCAAAAGTATAGCCTTTCTGTATAATACTAATTCGCTACTTTGGCAGATTTATCAATTCATATTTAAAATGTTTTTTCCTTTCTTTTTTGTGTATTATTTTGTAGTAACCAATCAGCATTGCAGTCTGTGGCTGTAAATAACTATAGCATTTTCAATACCTTAAATAAAATTGAATTTTTGTACGATACGCTGAACATTGAGCATCATATCCGTGTTTTCTTTAACGAAACAGAACACCTTGCTAGCCGTTGTGGTGAGACAATCAACATTGGAGATTCTGGCGGAACTCTCGATTCTCAACTCGGACTAGAGTACGACAATTACCTGGACTGCACTGTCACCCTCCAGACCTCGGGCGATCGCCAAATCCGACTTAGCTTCACACGGTTTGAAACCGAGGGGTTCATTGGGTCCTGTTCGAATGACTATTTGGAAGTTTATGATGGTTCGAGTATTACGTCACAGAGACTGGCGCAGATATGTGGTTCGACTGTACCAAATGACATCACGTCTTCATCCAATTCAATCACTCTGACATTCAAGACAGATTCCTTAACTACAAAACAGGGATTTCTTCTTGCATATACATCCTTCTCTACATTCGGTAAGTATTTACTGTTAAAGCATGGAGGTAACGTACAACATTTGTAATGGTAATTGGCAAAACTGCTTTTATACGTAGTTTCTTTGAATCAAGATAAACATTGACAAAAAAACATCTTGTGAAAGTTGAAGTATATTTCAATATATCGTTAACGAGAAAATCATGAAAATTCATTCATATTATTTGATAGTTCAATATTTAGGAATTTAGGAAAAAAAACATCTTTTCCAAACTTGAACAGGAAATTTGTTCTTTTACCTTTGTTCCTTTACCTTAAGAACTTCGGAAAATATAATATTTAGCCTTAAAAACTTTCACAAAGTTGACTGTAAACTTTGACTGTAGACCAGAGTTGTAGTCAAGAACTTTGATTAGAGCAGTCGAAACGTACAGAAGACTCACCCGATACTCCAAATTTTTGTCAGTAGATAACGTCTCAAAAGGATCAATTTCATCTCGTTATTAACAAGCACATAATAATCTGGTAGTCTGGATTACAATTGATTATAACGACTGACTCACTTAAAACGACACCAATTGTAATCCAGACTACCAGATTATAATCTGTGCTTGTAGTAATAGCAAGATGAAATTGATCCTTTTGAGACGTTATCTACTGACACAAATTTGGAGTATCGGGTGCAAGACTCCAAGAATACCACGCCATGGTTCTATCCTGAACCACTCAGTGATAGTGACGAGTTACCTGTTATTAGTTCTTCCTGAACCATAATCTCACTTAGCGACAGTTGAGATAAAATGTGCCTAAGAAAGGTTCTTTTTGGAACCTTGTACTGCACTTAGCGATAGTTGAGATAAACACATGGTGTTATCTTAAACCGAAACGATGCCATAATAATGTGCATGTTATGAATTCGTGTATGATGTATATATGCCTGGTTTAAAATGTATTTATGCACGAAACTAACTGAAAACAGGACTACGGGTGTCGTTAATAGTATTCATGCATACTCACAAATGCTTTCAAGTGACTACCTGAATTGGTTGTTACGACAGAATGTGTGTATGCGAATACATGTACATGTGGACTCGTACTTGGGGTACGTGCTCTGTTACTGTCCGCTCAGTACACATCGTAACCCTCTGGCAGTGAATTTGCACCCAGCGTACACTTTATTATGTTATGGTACTTTAATTAAGCGCGCGTGTACTTCTGCCAGCCAATGATCGCTGGAGATATTCCGTGCGTAGGCAGATCACTTGCAAAATACGCCAAACGCAACACACTATCGCTGCCCTTTCGTCCACAGTGATCTAACAACATGTGTCCTCAACAGTCAGAGGTGTATACATTAAGTGTTGGGGGATATTTGCAATATTAATGATCACCACTAAACGTCTTAAGTTTTCTTACAAACCCAACATTCGGATTGAAAAATAAATAGATATATTTTTGAAAAAATGTATTGAAATATTGGAGAACATGCATTGAAGTCACAAATTGAAGGGCGTCCTTGCTCGTACACAAAAAAGAATGCCAAATATTTTGTTAAACTGAAATAATTTTTTTTACAGCACCTCATAATGAAATGACACCCCTGAATAGACACTATGCATATGATGTCACAAACTGAACATCGCCCTCTATCAGAGGCTAGAGAAGGTCACTCATGTATGTGCGCTGTGCGTATGCGCACGCACAGCGCGCATACATGAACCAACCAATGTGTGATCTTCTCTAGCCTCTGATAGAGGGCGACCTTCTGTTTGCGCGTCATATACATAAGGTCTATTGCAACAAAAACAGTGTCAACGAACAGAAGATTTTGTAAAATGTTACCGTTGACCCTCTGACTTTTTCTCTTAATCTGAATAAATAATGTTGATTTACCTTTCAAGAGAGTAAATCTGTCCGTTGACCCTTGCCGATATTTCGGGATTTCTAATGTAAATGATTCAGAAAATGTTGTCGCCGAGCCGTTTAATACACGTACGTACGCGTATACGTTTGCAGCGCGCCAGAGAATGTTATTGACGCACACTATCTATAGACCATTGATGTCCATTATATTGACTGGATTGGACATAGTTTGTCATGCGCATCTTGCGTGTGCGTTTTATGAAACGGGTTTTAAAAAGGTGTATGGCCCCAAAAGATATCAAATGAAGATTTGTACACAAAGACAAAAGAAATCCGATGGAGCCAGAATATCAAGAAAAGGCGAATATCTTGGCCAGGTCACCTTTTGAGACTACCTGAAGACACATCAGCTCGGAAAGCCTACCTATATGTTACCGAGATTCAGCTACCTTGCGCGCGATGATGGGCGTCCACGCGCAATATCTCCAGCAATATTTGACAGAAGTAAGCGTAGTCATGTTACATTCGTAGTAGTGTTACATTAGACTGGTTCCCTGTCTATATCCTATCAAGGATACAGACGGGCTCCAGGTGTACCACTCAAAGGATTTCATTGGATATAACGGTTAACGCGTTGTGCTGAAGATCTGACGTCACGCTTCGAGGCTCGGGTGCTGGCTACCAACCAAGGTCAAAGTTGAGCATCGGGAAATATATGGCGGTGCACGGCCATGATCTGGCGTAATTCACTCGCCTCTAGCTCAAAGAGTGACGTCAGATCTTCAGGCTAGTGTTACATTAGCCTTGGCGCAATGTATCCAATGAAATTCATTGAATGGTACGGCTGGAGCCTGTCTATATCCTTGTTTAAATGGTTTGTGCGCTGCGTGTCCGCGCGTGCCGTACCTTTAAATGCGCATACGCTCAGCACCCACAGAGATCTCTGAAAAAAGCTCTACTTGACGGAGGTATGCACTCTAAGAGTTTTTTCTAGTTAGGTCTATTGAATTTAATTTAATTAGATTGGATTGGATTGGATTGGATTTCAGATTCAGGTTTCTGCAATGGTACCCAGGTAATCATAAACGTACTCTTAAAGTACATAGGAGTAAGATTACCATTAAGGGTACCATTGGTGAGTACCCAAGGTGACAACGACCCCTTCAGCCAAAGTTTAGGCTCAGAGTTGTAACATGTTAAAATCCATTTAATGTTATGATAGCCTATATTGACTTCCTTCAACAGATATTGACTTCAACGTGAAAAGGCCTATTCATATCATTTAAAGAAATATCGCCCGTGTTTTGGGCCCGGCTGATTTGACAGTAAAATTAGATTTAAATGTTGAATTGCCATTTTCTGGGACATTGAACGAAAGCATCCATCAAGGATTAGTACCAGTACAATAAAAACTCAAATTAATAAAATGCAGGCCAAACACGGGCGATATATCTTTAAGATAAATCGTTTACATATTATTCCAGGTATTTTAATAGTATCTGCATACATATTTTGATGATTTGGTGACATTTTTATTTTGTCTGTTCATGATTTACTCACTTCAATGTAGGTGTTAACAATAACAATGTCGATGACGTCATAAACACCGCCACCGGCCTTCTCAGGTGGGGCATAGGGGTTCTTGTCGCTATCATTGGCATTATTGCCGGTGTAGTCCTATTATGTGTATGCTGTGCAACGGCGGATCCCGGGGGGGGGCCCAACGGGGGCCATGGCCCCCCCAAAAAACCGAAGCTGTACGCCCCCAAAAAAAAAAAAAAAAGAAAAGAAAAGAAAAGAAAAGAAGAAAAAAGGGGAAAGAGAGACAAACAAAACCCCACAACTTTACGCCCCTCCTTGTGCAGCTAAGTCTTGCTTATACGTTCAGCTTTTGTTAAAGTATGCAAATTACAACACACTGATTGGCTACATGAATGTGTTCATAATCCTACTCACGATCCAACATTGCCACAACATTTGCAATGGTAGTTTGTGCAGTTAAGCCAAGCTGCATTAGACGAGGCGTACACGGTGATTGTATGCATGGCTTATGCACACGCGACTGGTTGTGTGGGGTTTCCTGGATATTAGGTGAGCCATGCAACGTCCGCAATGTAGGCCTACGTTTAGACTTGGCGCGAACATCGCGTGCATAAAACGCATTTCAATCTTGTGAGTACGAGCAGGAGCAGTGACTTGAAAGATTCGTCTTCCATCGTCATATGAGCAGTAAGTATCAACGTAAAATACAGTGGGCTGTTTTGCAGCACTGTGTAGATTACACAATAATGTATGTACATACCATAACACTCTGGGGACTCCATGCGGGCACCAGCCTAACCCAGATGAGTGGCCATATCTTAAAACATGTCAATGATTGTTTTTCTGAAAATCTACCCTTTTGTAGAAAGGATCAATTTTGATCAATAATAACTGCCGTTAATTCCAGAGTTCTGTGTCATCAATGGATTATTTCAGGCGGCTTTATTTAAACATTAATTTGCATTAATAACTTTTACAACTTGCACACGATTAGCAGCGTAAGTTTGTCATAATCATACAACGCCACACCCCAGTGGAGCCGGCTAGCTCCTGTGCACGTAGCTATAGGAAAGGAAAGTGTCAATGGAGAGGATCGCCTGGAGTCTCTCATCCTCCTTCAAGCTCATCGTGACCGTCTCCCAACCACCACTCGGGTTATTGAGTACTTCGCCACAAGCGGTGTCCATCGATTGAACTTTAGTTTCTTGCTTTAACTGATTGTTGTTGTTTCCTCCAATCGCCACATTTTGCCATACAGGTATTTCAACGACCATTATAGGGCTCATATACAGTGGAAAAAGCTAATCTATTTATGAATAATATTTGTCCGCTCAGAGCAACCAGAAGCTAAGCATTTCCGGAAACCCTGCATTAGTCAAGTGGTTAGACCGCAGGACCTAGCCTACAATCACAAGGTTGCGGGTTCAAATCCAAAGCTTATCACTGAAATTTCATACTAAATCAAGTATTGTCGTCTAGACCCACAAAACAAACAAACCCCACCAGAAACGTTTTGCGCTCGCAAATACGCCCCTCCACTGAGCATTTGGCCCCCCCTAAACTTTGGGCCTAGATCCGCCGTTGATGCTGTGGCTGTATTTGCTACCATTGCTGCTGTAAGACCAGACTGCCTCAGCATAATACCGTGGTTGTTGGCAGTACTCAGCAGTCCGGAGGCCAGATGATTTACAATCCCGAAGCGCCACCACCGGCCTACAATCAGCAGCCACCGATAGCCATGCAGCCTGCACCATACGGCCAACCAAATGAAGTTAAATCCTAAAATGTAGGCTATACACTGTTTATAATTTTCACAACATTTTCTCAAATTTAAGAATATTGTATTGAATTCAATTGGACTTTTGAATTTAATTCAATTGGACTTTTGAATTGAATTCAATTGGACTTCAATTTCAGGTTCCTGTAACTTTGCTGATTTTGAGTGCGACAATGGCCTATGTATCGACTATGGTCTCAAGTATGACGGAAACGATGACTGTGGTGATAACAGTGATGAAAGAGGCTACGGTAAGTTACTAGTAAATTATAGCACCACCCACCCCCATAAAGCAAAACAAAAACACATGCGAATAGCCAGGAGGTTTTTATCATTATTATTTTGATTGTATATTAAATGATCCTCAAATAAATTAATTCAATTGGAATTCAATTTCAGGTTCCTGTAACTTTGCTGATTTTGAGTGCGACAATGGCCGATGTATCGACTATGGTCTCAAGTATGACGGATACGATGACTGTGGTGATAACAGTGATGAAAGAGGCTACAGTAAGTTACTAGTAAATTATTGCAGAAGTGGAACACCACCCACCCCCATATAAAGCAAAACAAAAACACAGGCGCGTAGCCAGGAGGTTTTTATCATTATTATTTTGATTGTATATTAAATGATCCTCAAATAAATTGAATCAAACAATTTGCCATACAGTGAAACATTTGATACCATTTTTACTCTTAAATGTGAGGTTTCTTTGTCTAGCACATAATGGAGACGTCAATTGCTGCTATTTCGGCCTTCAAGTTTAGGCTCACAGTTGTGAATAGGTTCATTCTGTGATTTTCATTTAATGTTACGATTGTTCAATTCAAAAGATATCGACTTCAAGGTTAATTTTCTCATTTGAGATCACACGATTACGTCGAGATTTGTCAAAAGTATTTTCATACACTCTTAAAACTAAAGTGTTGAATCAACATTTTAAAGAGTTCGGTCAGTGACAACTCTTTATAAAGTTGGATTTAACTTCTAATTAAAAGTGTTGAATGAACATTGATAAAGTTAGACTTAACTTGACTCCGTGTTAATTCAACACATTCTTTGAGTTGAATTTAACTTAATAAAGTGTTGTCACTCACCGAACTCTTAAAAGGTTTATTCAACACTTTAGTTTTAAGAGTGTACATGCATATTAATGACATTTAGATTTTGTGCTACGTTCGACTCACAGATGACGCCTTAAACACCGCCACCGGCCTTCTTCAGTGGGGTATAGGGGTGCTAGTCGCTATCATCATTGGCATCATTGTCGGTGTAGTCCTATTATGTGTATGCTGTGGCTGTATTTGCTACCATTGCTGCTTTAAGACCAGACCGCCTCAGATTAACACCATAGTTGTTGCCAATACGCAGCAACCCGTAGCGCCGATGGTCATGCAACCGTACGGACAACCGGCACCGTATGACGTGAACTACTAAGACGAAGGGTACTCAAATGACATAATTTACATATTATGATCTTAAATTTAAGTATCAAACATCCTGAAAATATTCTGCTTGAGGTACTCTCACTATAAATATAGGCTAAAACTAAAGTCGAAATTATAAAAATACTGTCCACCTTGGGAAAACAGTGGTGGAACTATGGGGGCACGGGGGCACGTGCCCCCCCACCCCGCCGAGGTCTGTGCCCCAGGTGAAAAAATAGGTCCCCATTTGAGGCTGCATGATACAAAATGTTCATGTATTGACCTTCCACCCTAGAAAAAGTGGTGCACCCCCTAGTGCCGTCCTGAAAATTGGAGCCTAGTTACGCCACTGATTGGAAAGAATACTTCCCACTCTTGAACATTTTACTTTCTGTCTGCACGATTAAGGTTATTAGTAATACCAGGCACGTTTTGACTTTTTTCTTCATAATTTGTAAAAGTGTTTCCGTGACACACTGAGATGGGATGGCGTGAATGTAAATACGTCTTTCTTGAACTTTCTTGAACCACGATTCAGCAAAACCAATCACCTCTTTACCTATGTCTGTCTTTCTTTGTACCTCGTGTCAACCACGATTCAGCAAAACCAATCACCTCTTTACATATGTCTGTCTTTCTTTGTACCTCGTGTCAACCACGATTCAGCAAAACTAACCACCTCTTTACATATGTCTGTCTTTCTTTGTACCTCGTGTCAACCACGATTTATCTAAACCAGTCACTTTTTATATATGTCTGTCTTTCTTTGTACATCGTGCCCACCACGATTCAGCAAAACCAACCACCTCTTTACATATGTCTTTCTTTGAACATCGTGTCAACCACAATTCAGCAAAACCAACCACCTCTTTACGTATTTGGCAGATCCAAATGGGGGCAAGGGGGAAAGTGCTGCCATATGGATTGCAAGTACATTTACCATACGTTGTTGTTTGAGTGCCTCTCCTTTTTCCCATGTGCCCCCACTTTTCAAGACCCTGGATCCGCCCCTGTTTATACCTCTTTCATAAAAGGTATAATAGATGCTAGAAATAATGTAAATAATGTTTGCGTGTGTTATACAGTTTGTTTTATTTATACAGATATCGTGTTGTGTCATCTGTTATATATTAAAGGAATGTACTGCGGTCTTTACTGTGGGATAATGACCGGCCACGAGCCTTAAAACTTTGTGTAAATTTTGTTGAATAAAGTCAAATAGAAATGGGCAAATTCACGTTTTGGGGACACACGAAAAACTTTCAAAGTACATGTACACGAGTCAGGCGCGTGATGCAAACAATCTTCGTCACTCTGATTGGTTCAAATCCACGTCTCGCGTCGCACAAAACAGTTGGCACATACGCGCTGCTTTGATTTTGATAATCCATGTCTTTACCATCCGTTAATACACCCCACGTTATTACGTTTTGTCCAATCAGATTGTCTAATCTGTCTTGGGCATTTATGAATATAACATAATGGACCGTTATGCTTTTTAGACTCCTTATACACAAATACAATATGATAATGCTGATTCTCAATACATAAAAAAGGGGCCAGACTATTGGATTGCAAGCCTCAGTTTGACCACGTGGATATGAATTGATCGATCCTGGATCGACCAAGCAGTATTCTTGATTATAAGACGTTGTTTCTGTTTACATTGTACGCGCCGCTATCACCACACAATCCGCTTTTACAGGATCCTGCGAGCGGACGACTGGATCTAGGACCGGTCATGCACTTACATTGAAGCCACTGTATGGCACGTTACCACTCTCATAAACCACACCTTGCAATGCTACACATCAGGGAAATCATCTTTCCATTGTATGTGCTTTCTTGCGTGTATTCCTTTTGTGTTTGTTTTGTATGCAAGTGGGCAAATGGCCCTTGTGATGGCTTCACTAATAATAACCCTTATCGGAATTGTGCGCGCAATGAATTATGGGAGTTGGTTTTTGGAAAAAAAAGTTGTAAACAAACGCACACGTTTGTGCACAACGTCAATGGAGGACAAAGGTGGTCGGTCAGAAAATTTACGTTTTTTACGTATTATAGCAATATTATGGAGAATGTTTTTAAGAAATAAGTTAAACTATAAACAACATTGAATTGATTTTTCCCACGGAAGCTACGCAAATGGAGGGATTCTCAGCTGATTTCTGATCCCCGGGTGCGACGACCATATTTTAGTCTCTTATGCATTTTTTTCTTCTAAAAAAGGGGTAAATTGCAGATAATTTCATCGTATTTAAAAAACAAATTAAGCATTATGTTCAAACCGTGGTCAAACCAACAATAATGATGATTATAAATTCGGGGTGTCGGTTGACCGTAAAATTAAAAACATTTAAAAAAAATTAAATAAACAAATAAATAAATGAATACAAAATTGCTGCCACCCAAAAAACAAACCATTTAAAAAATAACAAATAAATCAAAATGCTAGTTCCCCGATTGTAGATTGGGGACACGGATCGCTGCCCATCAGATCTGAAATGAGACTTGCCTATTTTAATCCCCTTGGGATTAATATTGTATTAATTATAGCTTTTATCAAACACCAATAAATTGTTGTTTCTACCGCTAATTAGATTGTACAAAAAATAATAACAATTGAATATTCAGGAACATATCAAAAAGGCAAGTGGCACAATGCACTGTTTTCTCCTTTTTACCATCCATTAATTTATATGCAATATATATTTTTTGTCGATGAGGAGAATATTTCTAAAAGAAAATATGTTCCGAAAACCGAATTGAAGAGCTTCTCGGCCGTTAGTAGTGACCGACTTTGCCTAAAAAGTACAGTCAGACGAGCAATTTAGAATAACCGTCATTCCAGAAATCAGCTGAGAAATACTCCGTTTGCGTGTTTTCTGGGAATAAAAAATGATTCTTTTCTTAATTATACAAATGTTCTGTATGTAATTTAACTAATTCTTAATAATTTCTTCCATAATTTTGCTATAATACGTAAAAACGTAAATTTTCTAACCGACCACCTTTCATGTGCGTTTGTTTACAACTTTTTTCCCAAACCCGACTCCCATAATTCATTGCGCGCACAATTCCGATAAGGCTTATTATGCACCAAATGTGTCAACCCTCTATCCACTCAGTAACAATGGTCTGATATACCATGGAGGAAGAAAGAGATGCAGCGCCCGCTAGCAGCTGTTCCTATGAGAGCGCATTGATGTTGTTAATGTGTGTCACAGAAACTATTACCTTATTTTGGTGGAGAATAAGTTCTTTGTCATTAAACCGTAGTCTGTTTATTAAAAGAAAACATTTTTGTGTTTGACCAAAACTGAAATTGTTAAATCATATGCATAACCACACGTGATTAATTATTGGTTGGCCTTCTCTCAGAAATCTGCGCAACGTTTTCTAACCATTATTGTTTGATCATCATCTTTTTTATATATTTATGTTATTACATTAAGGATTCATCAAAAGCACCTTTAGCACTGTAGCTCATAAGCCTGAGGATAAACTTATCAAGAGAAGATGATTAAGAAAATAATGTTAAATTTTAGATGAGGGGAAAAAACAGCCAAATAATGTTATCACACGTTATCATTGAAACATTAATTGAAAAGACAATCCACGTTTCAACTTGGTCCGAGTGGGTTTCGAAACCGGGACGTCAATGCTGGTGATCTTCCAATTGCATTATGATTGCACGTAATAACTTTTTGCCGAAAGTGTATTTGAGATTTATTATGTTTGAACCAAGATGTGTGTTTTTATCAGGAGTTTTATCCTAATTTTATACTTTAAGAGAGAATATTAAGAGAGAATGTCAAATAATAATGTTCATAAATGGTTAACGTTTTGTAATGTTTTACCCTTAAAGTTGCTAATGTGCAGTTTTAATTAACCATTTAATTAGCTTTTCTGTTTGTTATTGAAACTTTTTGCGCAAGTACGGTGTCAGTGAACACTGCTTTTGAGCATGACTGTGTAGAATTTATAATTGTAAGTTTCATCGTGCCGGGTGCGCCTTGAGATAAGACTATGTGTTGGAACATTTCTTTTAAGGAATTAATATTCTATTGTTAAACGCGGCTTATCATGTACTCAGCACCTTTAACATATTACTTGTGTTGAAAATTCATATACGCGTCACCAAGATTTTTTATTTCACGGGATGTTGGTAACTGTATAAAAGCGATATTAAAACGCGATTGATTTGGATTGATAAACGCGCTGGCCAGTTTGAAGACAGCACACGCCCTCATGCAAGCTGAGGATTAAAACAGTGGACCAGCATTTTATTAATTTCAGTTTTTAATTTCAGTTTTACTGTTATTTATCCTTTAGGGATTTTTTAGTTTAATGTATCAAATGGAAGCTTATAATTTCCTTAAGGCCAAAAAAAAGTCTCCAGTTTCTGGTCATCGGTCGGCTTCAAAATCGGTGCGGTGGGGCGTTTTTTTTTTTTTTTTTTTTCGACCATTCTTTCTTTTGCCAGGGAAATACGTGATTACATTGTATACGCGGGGACCAAATTTACTATTTTTGTATTAGGCCAAAAAATAATTTTTTTGAGTTGCTCTCCAGTGAAAATATTTGAAGGGGTCGGTCGGTCGGGATTTTTTTTTTTTTTTTTTTTTCTTCTCCTTGACTGTCATTTTAAGATTGAAATGCATTGGAACTGAAACCACATACCATGTTTTTCATTTATATACCTATCAGCAAGGAATTTTGCTTCAGAATAAAAGTATCCCAAGCATTTTTGTTGTACTTTTCGCTGTGATTGACACAGCAAATTCATCCATATTGCATGCAATGCTCAACATGCAACATGTGAGTGGCCATTCGATTTGAAAACGTGTAGATTGAGTCGCAATCGTTGACACACGTACAGTGCGGGGTGCCAGTGCACAACGTGTAAGGGCCATTTGATTTGAAAACGTGTAGATTTGAGTCGCAATCGTTGGCACACAGTGTGTGCGAAGGCAGTGCACCATGTGAGGGCCGGGGCCATTCGATTTGAAAACATGTAGATTGAGTCTTGGGTACCGGTAAATTTACCGGTAAAAAAAGTGGAAAATTTCACAAATCAAACGTATTATGTTTTATACAAAGAAAATTGGTAAGTTTCATTAACAAATAGGCCTATGAATGACAGGAAAAAAAACAAAAAGAAAAAAAAAACCCGACCCGAGATTTCAGCACTTTTGGGTCGGTCGGTGGAGGGCAACTCAACATCTTTTTTGTTTTGGCCTTATACAAAATATGGTGGCTAAGAGAGGCCTCTTAAATCGGCAAACGTACCCCTATGTGAAAAGGTCGTATAAAGCACAGCACGGCAGAATTCCAATCAATCCAGCAATTTTGCAGGGCTGCAATTGGACATCGTTTCATAGCAACAACAAACAAAAACAAATAAAAAATTAAAAATGCCGACGCGCGGGTCTGAGGCGACGCGCGTGGAGACCAGAAACCAGAGACTTTTTTTTAGCCTAACCCAAGAAAATTAGCAATTCATCATTTAAATCTATTTTGTACCGTCAAATCGGCCCAAACATGGGCGGTATATATCTTTAAGTTTAACACTTTGTGTGTTTATGTTCAGTTCAGTGTTTTCAATATAAGATTATGTTTGTTGGATACAAGGTATATGTTGCATATATTCTAGGCCAATAACACTTTGTGTGTTTATGTTCAGTTCAGTGTTTTCAATATAAGATTATGTTTGTTGGATACAAGGTATATGTTGCATATATTCTAGGCCAATAACACTTTGTGTGTTTATGTTCAGTTCAGTGTTTTCAATATAAGATTATGTTTGTTGGATACAAGGTATATGTTGCATATATTCTAGGCCAATAACACTTTGTGTGTTTATGTTCAGTTCAGTGTTTTCAATATAAGATTATGTTTGATGGATACAAGGTATATGTTGCATATATTCTAGGCCAATAACACTTTGTGTGTTTAACACTTTGTGTGTTCATGTTCAGTTCAGTGTTTTCAATATAAGATTATGTTTGATGGATACAAGGTATATGTTGCATATATTCTAGGCCAATAACACTTTGTGTGTTTAACACTTTGTGTGTTCATGTTCAGTTCAGTGTTTTCAATATAAGATTATGTTTGTTGGATGCAAGGTATATGTTGCATATATTCTAGGCTAATAACACTTTGTGTGTTTATGTTCAGTTCAGTGTTTTCAATATAAGATTATGTTTGTTGGATACAAGGTATATGTTGCATATATTCTAGGCTAATAACACTTTGTGTGTTTATGTTCAGTTCAGTGTTTTCAATATAAGATTATGTTTGTTGGATACAAGGTATATGTTGCATATATTCTAGGCTAATAACACTTTGTGTGTTTATGTTCAGTTCAGTGTTTTCAATATAAGATTATGTTTGTTGGATACAAGGTATATGTTGCATATATTCTAGGCTAATAACACTTTGTGTGTTTATGTTCAGTTCAGTGTTTTCAATATAAGATTATGTTTGTTGGATACAAGGTATATGTTGCATATATTCTAGGCTAATAACACTTTGTGTGTTTATGTTCAGTTCAGTGTTTTCGATATAAGATTGTGTTTGTTGGATGCAAGGTATATGTTGCATATATTCTAGGCCAATAAAAAATATACACACAACAAAAGCTTTTCTTTTTGTTTGCCTTCTTATAGTTTCATAAAAAGCCCTGAAATTGTGCCTCATGATTTCACATTGTATATGAAGCAAGTACGGATTGGGTCATGTATGACCCTGAGTTCATTTAAGAATAAGATATTGATACTTAAACATTGATAAATACACATAACGACGATATGTAATCAATATCGGCCTCTATACACATATTGGTAACATAAAAAAACAATAACATGAATTTTACAAAACACTTACTTTGTTTTATACAAAGTATGTTGATGGTGGTATCAAACATTCCTATTGAAATATTTCTGTCTCCTGTGCTATAATTTTAGTACAAATCTAAAAAATAATTTTCAAAATAATTTCTGTCATCTTTAGACAGAAATTCCACATTGAATTTTATTAAGAACAATCTGAATGCATTTTCACTATTTTTTACCAACAACCTATAGAGCGGAATGAACTGAAACCTTCACAGCTTGGTATTAACACATAGGTCTGTCCCTCGATTCTTATAAAGTATGGATGAATTTACTTGATTAAGGGTGTTGCTGGTTTTCAAAATAGCCTCCTAAATCATTATTTCTTTTTCGCTCTTAATTTGAATTTTAAAAATGCATTACAGGTAAGGTATATAGGATAGGATAGTTCAAATTATGACAAACAGTTTAATTTGAATGTTAGATGTAGTGTACTCCTGCTAAATTACATGTTGGAATAAATATACGAAATCTTAACAAATTTTGTCTATTAGCTGAAACTTTCAAAGGTTGGTAAATGCATACTTTGATGGTCGAAAGGTTTAGCGTAAAAAAACACTTTTGCTTACATTACCAATGGTGATCTCCTTACATTTAACTGTTGGAAACAATGTTTGTGTAAAACACTATGCGGTTTTTGTAAAGACTGCACCGTGCAAACCTACAAACATTACCTGTGCAGTGTTTGTCAGAATTCTTTGAAATATTGTCACAATTACTTCTCAGATAGCCGCCTACGTGTGGAACGTTCATAGGTTGGTTTATGGTGATATCTCTTTATTCTGTATTGTTGGAGACATTTCAGCGCCACACAAACGTCAGGTGTTGATGTCACAGTATACATAAATGTACATAGAAACCATTGTGACTGTATTATTTTAAAGTAATAGTTTGAACGCATCGAATAACTTTTGTACAATACAGGTGGCATAACAACAGCAAATGTTCGTTATGATTGAAATAACGCAATCATACGCAGCCAGATCTTAATATAATCTGCGTATACAAAAACACAACATATAAACGAATAGATAATATTAGTATTCTTCATTCTAACGTGGAATTTAGCAAACAATACTCTTTCCTAAATTTGAACTGGATATTACTTTACTTTTCATTAAAAGAGACATCACCTCAGACAACATCATTTCTAGTTTAATAGTTTCACATTACACTTCAAAAATTTGCGTTATGTTTTATTGATGAGGCGGCCGAATGCGCAGAATGAAATAATTCCGAGTGTAACGACCAAACATGGTGGGCTTTGTGACCCTAGATCTCCTGATCTAGCACGGGTTACCCCGGTTTTTGTTTGTTTCTTCAGTTTCTTGTTTCTTCAGTATATTGCCTTTGTACACTCACCCATAATGCATTCGAAAACAATATACTGAACAATTATTTTAACATTGGTCATATTTCTTGTAATCAAGATATGCATAACAAACAAAACTACAGCCAGTGAAAGTTTCAGCTCAATTCGTAGATTTAGAAATAATATTTTGTTAACTAAAACATTTACAATGTGTTTTGGTATAATAGTGAATATTTGGAGCAAGTTTGTTTTATTCTTCTAAAATGAGAGCACTTCATACTGAATAATGTTTAGGGATGATTGCTGCATTTACCAACTTAACATCAATTAAGTTACCGTAGCTTTCGAATAGTTCAGTACTTTTGAAATCAGGTTTCCTTTAAAAAAATCATCTTCATCCACAACCTGGTTTGCTTTTCTCAGACAGGTTTTGCCTCTGATTTCATTATGTGATTTATAAAAGGTAAAAATAAAGAAGAAATGCGGTCATACGTGAATCTAACCCAGTCCACGTCTTTGAGAGTGTATGCCATTATAGCACAAACAAGTAGGTATTTGGATATTATAATAATGATAATATTGTTTTCCATTTCGGGCCCACATTTTAAAACATTTTTGGAGTATATGGCCTAGAAATAAAGGCGTCAACCGGCGAAAAATCGTACACCTTTCCTGGTCGGAGAAAACCCTTCCTTTAAGGACTTGGTTTATGAATATATAATAATTCAATGTAAAAGCGAGTGTTTGCCGACCCGGATGTGTGTGTAGGTCAAGTTCACCGTTCCAGATGACGACAGAATCAGACACCCTGTGTGATCGAGAGGGAAAACGAACACTGGAAGCGCATCTTGGCAAGAACAAAAGTATCCAAAAACGTCAGAAAAAGAATAACACTGCATGAATTTATTGCTTCCAATTATAATTAAGGAAGGTCTACGTGTTGTACACGGCGAATATGGCGGACGGTCTACAAAGAAGTGTGGTTTCTTATCAATCTGGTGTAAATCAGATTGGGTCTTGCTGGAATATGCCTGACATTTAATGGGAGGTACAAGCTAGCTGCTATACTGATAATTATGCTTACTTGAAAACAACCAAACTGTGAAGTTTCAGGTTATCAAGTTGTGTTGTTTTTTACACCAACAGTGTAGACTTTGAGGGGCTTTAAAACCCATATACACTAATGATAATCTCGAAACACATTATAAGATCACTGATGTACATGAAACGTACTCTCTCCATGGTGTAACGTTGATGATGGTATCAAACATCCCATGAAATATTTGAGGTGCTATCATTTTTTGAAATTGAACAACATGCTTTTGCAATGAAAATTTATTCAAATCGTTTGTATTCACTGGGCTCAGAACATAAACAATTTGTGTCAGAAATGTATGACCCAGATTCTGGTTCATTCTCCCCCCCCCCCCCAACATACTTTTTGTTTTATAGATAAATAAATAAATAATAAAAACATATAAAACAAAAAACAAAACAAAAAACCCGAATTAACCCCCCAAAAGACAGCCTGATAGACAAAAAAAAAAATTGATCTCATCTTATGTAAATTTTCTCCTGAGAAAATCCTGCTGGAGGTACTCTCACTAATATAGGCCAAAACTAAAGTCGAAATTATAAAAATACTGTCCACCATGGGAAAGAATACTTCCCACTGAACATCAGTGCATAATCGGGACACTTTATACTTGGATATTAAGAGAGAATAATAACTTTTACTTAGTACCTTACTTAGTACCTTCGCATCACCAGGATTTTTTTATTTCAGGGATAAATTTGTGTCTGTATGTCTGGAGTTTTAAGCGTGCACGATATGTGCAAGCATTGTTGCATGGGATTCGGGGGGGGGGGGGGGACTGACAGGGGCCTTCGACAGTAAAGATTCGACATACGGTTCAGAGTGCAAATTATTATTTTAAATAATAGAACCGCAATAAAGGTGGTGCGTTCGCATCAACCCGGATCCCATACCCCTCAGTGACATGAATGAAATAAGATAAAAATTAACATAACATTTGTTGTGTTAAATCACAGATCCACCTTAGCCTTCGACTTTGTATATTTATTTTGAGATGCGAATATGTGTAGTTATATTATTATGATGTTTTAATACACAGAAAAATGAAATATAGGTTTTTCCGGTCAATTTCGGTAAATAAGCAGCCAATTTAAACACCGCGTCATTCTGTTTCGCGCGAAATTGAATGCTGCTCAAAATCATCATTCAATTTCGTTTTATGAGTAGGCAATAGTATACTCTTGCGTCATGCGATTTAAACAAAATAACCATCCAATTTAACAATCCACTCGAACAACATTCAAATTCGCAGGAGCTTTTCGCCAAACGCATTTGGTCATTCAAATTCATTATTGGGCAGACATTTGTGAAATTTGTGCAACTTAATTCATGAATGGACATTAAGAAACCAGGATAAAAAAAATCATAAAGACACACTCTGCAAACAATAACACAGGTTATAATGTAAAAGTCCAATATAACATAAATGTTACAAAAACACATGACAGAATTAGGCCCAGGTCGGAAATCAGAGAATAAACCAAACAAAGCGTGATAAAAAAAAAACAATAGGCCCTATAATACAGTGTACGAGAAACGCACATGAATAAAGAAAAAAAATAAGTTTAGTTATTTATTTATTTACGTCATCTTTAATGAGGGTAAACTCCGATCAGTGCCCAGCACTGCTTTCCATGGAGGCCCTCAGTACAAATACAGTGATAATAAAAACAAAACGTACATCATACAAGCTAAAAACATCAAAAGCACATTATACAGAAATTATCAAAAGGTACAAATTACAAATTATTTGAACTTAAAATATGCTCCTTGACATGCTTTTTAAAAGTCAAGATAGTTGGCAAGCTTTTAATGGCAAGTGGAAGATTATTCCATGACCTGGCTCCAGAGAACTTGAAGGAACGTTTACCAATTTCAGTTCTTATAGCTGAGTGAGAAATGTTATTACTGTATTGGATCTAGTATAGGTTTTCCCGGTCATTTTCGGCAATTGAGCGGCCAATTTAAACGCCGCGTCATTCCATTTCGCGCGAAACTGCAAGCACCTCAAAATAGTCATTCAATTTCACTTAATGTGCAAGCAAATGTTCACTTGCGACAGGCAATTAAAAAGAATCACCATTCAATTTAAAATTCCATTCGAACAGCATTCAAATTCGCAACGGCTTTTTGCAGCGTGCGTATAGTCATTCAAATTCGTTTTGGGGCAGGCATTTCTGAGAATTGTCCAGCTGATTTGGCGTTTTGTTAATCTGTAATTATGGTTGCTACCGCAAGATTGTAAAATGTATAAAAAGGGTTCACTTCTTGTATGAGAATCACTTTGCTGATGTCCCCTTCGATTGCTTGTAATTGAAGATTGAAAAAATGGCAGCTCGTGTTCGCTACGCGAGAATATCTAATGTTGATCGGGAACGGCTGATTGATGCATTCGAAGGGAATGATTTAGATTACCTTGAGCTTGCAGACAACTTGAACATCAACAGGTCCACAGCTAGATCGATTGTCGCAACTTATTTGAGATCAGGACGAAGAGAGAGGTTGGACAGAGGAGGGGCAACTCATTTCAGGATGGATGATGAGATGCGACACCATTTGCACGACATCCTGGACACCAATCCCCTCTTGACACTTAAGCAGATGGAAGCCAGTCTGATTGAGCATCTACCAGACAAGCCCAGGGTTTCAACTACCACCATAGCCAGGGCCTTAGATGGAATGATGATGACGTTGAAACTTGTGGAAGATGTTCCTGATGCCAGAAACTCCCCTGCAGTTCTCGATCAACGAGTTCAGTATGCCGAATGGTTCCTGGAGCATGGTGTTCTGGCACACCTTATATTTATTGACGAGACAGGATACAACATCTGGACCCGGCGATCCCAAGGCAGAGCCCCACGAGGGATTCCAGCAAGACGAGTCGTCCACAGACAACGAGGGAGAAATTGCAACGTCATCTTTGCTGTTTCCAGTGAAGTAGGTTTAGTGCACCATCGAATTGCATTTGAAACTATGACACGAGAGAGATTTGAGGAGTTTCTTGCTGCCACAATCGAACAATGCGCAGATCTGTTCCCAGAAGACGAGCCCTGTAATCCTCATTTGCGACAATGCAAGGCCTCACGTTCGTGCCCAACTCCTGAAGATGTCAACCCAGTGATCTCTCTGAAGCGACTCCTCCATATTCCCCTTTCCTAAACTGCACAGAGATGGCACATTCTGCATTTAAGGCTGCAGTCAAGCGGACTCTTGGGCTACCAGAGTGGCAACAACGAATCGGAGACAGACAGGCTGCACAGGCAGGAGGGATGAACATGCAACAGTGGAGATGTGAGATTCTACAACAAGCAGCTGTACAGAATGTAGATGTCATCACCCAAGCAAAATGCGCGCAGTGGTATAACCATAGCCAAACCTACATGCCTAGATGCATGGCACACCAACAGATAGATGGTTAAGAAAACACACTAAATAAAGAAATAAAGAAGTAAAGAAATAAAGAAGTAAAGAAATAAAGAAGTAAAGAAACAAAGAAATAAAGAAATAAAGAAATAAAGAAATAAAGAAGTAAAGAAACAAAGAAATAAAGAAGTAAAGAAACAAAGAAATAAAGAAATAAAGAAATAAAGAAGTAAAGAAATAAAGAAGTAAAGAAATAAAGAAGTAAAGAAACAAAGAAATAAAGAAATAAAGAAGTAAAGAAGTAAAGGAACAAAGACATAAAGAAATATAGATGTAAAGAAATCATAGTGTGCATTTGTTTGCTCATTTTGCGAAATTGGTTGTCACAAAACGAAAACGTAAGTAACAAACTGGTAGAAATCTTTGCTTGCGCCTACTCTGCTAAATTGAATGCCGATTTCGCATGGCTAAACTGAACGACTGTTAAGTTCAATTGAATGCAATGCTATATAAATTCGGATGCATCAAAGTGAAATTGAATGACGGTTTCAACTGAATAGGCAAAATCACTTAAATACGAATGCATGAACACGAAAATGGCCGCTCAATTGCCGAAACTGACCGGGAAAACCTATATTATAAGAATGAGTATTCATCTGAGATTGTATACCAATTGACAAATACTCCGGAGCCAGGCCATGGACACACTTGTACATAAGAATAGTTTTAAAATACTCAGCCCGCTGAATTAAAGTAAACACATAAAAAGTATTCGCTTGTCTTGTACAATTAATCTAGGCCTATTTGTTTGCATTTTTTCTCGTTTTTTTTTTTAAATTCTCATTTTGCGAAATTGATTGCCGTTATACCAACTCTGCTAAATTGGATGACGAATGTGCATTAAAAAGAACGACGTATATGCTAAATTGAATATAATGCTAAATGAATTCGCATGCCTGAAAATGACATTGAATGCTTGAATTCTTAATTCGAAACACAATACCAACTGCAGAGGCAAAATCGCTTTAATATGAATGTATTAAAGTGAAATTGGCTGCTTATTTGCCAAAATTTACCGGAAAAACCTATAGTACATAATTTCAGTGAAATTGCATACAATAAAAATAACATTTTCGCAAACATTTCCGATACGTCACATCGTACAATAGAGGATTATATGCCTATAGGAATGAAGAAATCAACAATTTAAACAAATGTTTACACCCATTCTAGGCTAGACTGAAATGCTTCCTTTAAGGACATGTTTTATGAAGTTCAATATCAAGTCATGTGTACCAACGTCACGAGACAACTATGCGGAACCTGACGCCCTGTGTGGGTTAATAAGAAATCCGAACTGGTGTACACTGGAAGAGCATTGTTCCAATGACGAAAGTATCCAGATTCTTCTCCGTCAGATCAAGTATAAAACTAGCAGTAGTTGGGCAAGTGAGCATATTTGTTAGTTCTTTGTATAAGAAGGAAGGCCTATCCGTTGTACACAACAATGGCGGAGTCTACAAAGAGGTGTGGTTTGTTATCAATCTGGTTATTGGTGGTCTTGCTGGCAAACTGGGCCAAAGGCACAGGTAAGGAATAGGCCTGACATTTAATGGGAGGTACAGCAGTGGTAAAGTTAGCAAAACTGCTTCTTATGTGCTTACTTGAAGAAAGAAACTGTGAAAGTTTGAGCTTATTACGGCTGAATGGATCGTTGTCACTATATGGTACTCCGCAATGGCACCCAAGCAATCTCAATCCTATCTACTTAAGAGGAATTTATTGATTGACTGCATGGTGTACCCTTGAGAAGTACCCTGGGTAACAACCATCCCTTCAGCCTTATAACGTCATGTTGTTTTTCGACAATACTAATAGTGTATAATAAACATAAATGATCAAAGATTTATATGGTATTTACTTGCGGAAGGTGACTGAAGAGTTGATGATGGTATCAAACTACTTTCCTTGAAAAATGTCTGTCTTGGGTATCATTTTAGTATACTGAATTAAAACGTTTTTGCAAATGAATAAGAGAGATATCTCTATTTCGGGATTCAATGTTAATTTTGCACGCCATATAGGTTGGTCCTGTGGCTTTGACCCCTATTGGATTGTGACCTATGACCTGATCGGGAATCTGCGCAACCAAAATAGTGGGTGCATTCGAATAGCTTCCCCGAGGTAACCCGAGCAAGTCACACGCGTTAGCCCCGAGCACAAACTAATCAAACGAACAACCCATCGAACGTTCGCCATTGTGTGGTCTCCAGCGATGTGAGGAATGTCAAAGGTCACACGGACTTTGTAAACAAAATATTGTACAACAGAACGATTGAAAAATAATTATTTCCCGGGTAAAAAAAGAAGAACACGTCTTTGTAGTACAAGAACATTCTCTACTCACAAATTAATTGTTTAAGGGGTGAAACTGTCAAACTTCACAAAATTGCCACACTGAAAACAACAATGGCTACCATTGCAGAATATTCTCAAAGTTACGTCATGCATGTCACTTACCCAGGTCAGTTTCTTGTGTACCTCATATAGAATAAGGCTTTTTGGAAATTGTTTTGCTGGTTAGAGTTTGTGTACAATTTTCACAGTTCACACTATGCAGAAAAAGTCACACAAAAAAGACAAAAAAGAAAGACTGTTAATACATAACCATATATTTCTAATTCAGAAACACTACCCATAAATCCAACATCAATCTGGACCTAGGTCAGAGACAATCTGACTGACCCAAAAAGTGCGGTCAGTAATTTATTAATTTGTTAAATTACAAAATTACTTCAAAAGTATAGCCTTTCTGTATAATACTAATTCGCTACTTTGGCAGATTTATCAATTCATATTTAAACTGTTTTTTTCCTTTCTTTTTTGTGTATTATTTTGTAGTAACCAATCAGCACTGCAGTCTGTGGCTGTAAATAACTATAGCATTTTCAATACCTTAAATAAAATGGAATTTTTGTACGATAAGCTGAACATTGAGCATCATATCCGTGTTTTCTTTAACGAAACAGAATACCTTGCTAGCCGTTGTGGTGAGACAATCAACATTGGAGATTCTGACGGAACTCTCGATTCTCAACTCGGACTAGAGTACGACAATAACCTGGACTGCACTGTCACCCTCCAGACCTCGGCCGATCGCCAAATCCGACTTAGCTTCACACGGTTTCAAACCGAGGGGTTCATTGGGTCCTGTTCGGATGACTATTTGGAAGTTTATGATGGTTCGAGTATTACGTCACAGAGACTGACGCAGATATGTGGTTCGAATGTACCAAATGACATCACGTCTTCATCCACTTCAATCACTCTGAGATTCAAGACAGATTCCTTGATTACAAAACAGGGATTTATTCTTGCATATACATCCTTCTCTACATTCGGTAAGTATTTACTATTAAAGCATGGAGGTAACGTACAACATTTGTAATGGTAATTGGCAAAACTGCTTTTATATGTAGTTTCTTTGAATCAAGATAAACATTGAAAAAAACATCTTGTGAAAGTTGAAGTATATTTCAATATATCGTTAACGAGAAAATCACGAAAATTCATTCATATTATTTGATAGTTCAATATTTAGGAATTTAGGAAAAACTTGAACAGGAAATTTGTTCTTTTACCTTTGTTCCTTTACCTTAAGAACTTCGGAATATATAATATTTAGCCTTAAAAACTTTCACAAAGTTGACTGTAAACTTTGACTGTAGACCAGAGTTGTAGTCAAGAACTTTGATTAGAGCAGTCGAAACGTACAGAAGACTCCAAGAATACCACGCCATGGTTCTTCCTGAACCACTCAGTGATAGTAACGAGTTACCTGATATTAGTTCTTCCTGAACCATAATCTCACTTAGCGACAGTTGAGATAAAATGTGCCTAAGAAAGGTTCTTTTTGGAACATTGTACTGCACTTAGCGATAGTTGAGATAAACACATGGTGTTATCTTAAACCGAAACGATGCCATAATAATTTGCATGTTATGAATTCGTGTATGATGTATATATGCCTGGTTTAAAATGTATTTATGCACGAAACTAACTGAAAACAGGACTACGGGTGTCGTTAATAGTATTCATGCATACTCACAAATGCTTTCAAGTGACTACCTGAATTGGTTGTTACGACAGAATGTGTGTATGCGAATACATGTACATGTGGACTCATACTTGGGGTACGTGCTCTGTTACTGTCCGCTCAGTACACATCGTAACCCTCTGGCAGTGAATTTGCACCCAGCGTACACTTTATTATGTTATGGTACTTTAATTAAGCGCGCGTGTACTTCTGCCAGCCAATGATCGCTGGAGATATTCCGTGCGTAGGCAGATCACTTGCAAAATACGCCAAACGCAACACGCTATCGCTGCCCTTTCGTCCACAGTGATCTAACAACATGTGTCCTCAACAGTCAAAGGTGTATACATTAAGTGTTGGGGGATATTTGCAATATTAATGATCACCACTAAACGTCTTAAGCTTTCTTACATACCCAACATTCGGACTGAAAAATAAATAGATATATTTTTGAAAAAATGTATTGAAATATTGGAGAACATGCATTGAAGTCACAAATTGAAGGGCGTCCTTGCTCGTACACAAAAAAGGAAGGCCAAATATTTTGTTAAACTGAATTTTTTTTTTACAGCACCTCATAATGAAATGACACCCTGAATAGACCTTATGCATATGTCACAAACTGAATATCGCCCTCTATCAGAGGCTAGTGAAGGTCACTAATTGGTTCATGTATGTGCGCTGTGCGTATGCGCACGCACAGCGCGCATACATGAACCAATGAGTGACCTTCTCTAGCCTCTGATAGAGGGCGACCTTCTGTTTGCGACGTCATATGCGTAAGGTCTATTGCAACAAAAACAGCGTCACCGAACAGAAGATTTTGTAAAATGTTACCGTTGACCCTCTGACTTTTTCTCTTAATCTGAATAAATAATGTTGATTTACCTTTCAAGAGAGTAAACTCTGTCCGTTGACCCTTGCCGATATTTCGGGATTTCTAATGTAAATGATTCAGAAAATGTTGTCGCCAGCGATGTGAGGAATGTCAAAGGTCGCACGGACTTTGTAAACAAAATATTGTACAACAGAACGATTGAAAAATAATTATTTCCCGGGTAAAAAAAGAAGAACACGTCTTTGTAGTACAAGAATATTATCTACTCTCAAATTAATTGTTTAAGGGGTGAAACTGTCAAACTTCACGAAATTGCCACACTGAAAACAACAATGGCTACCATTGCAGAATATTCTCAAAGTTACATCATGCATGTCACTTACCCAGGTCAGTTTCTTGTGTACCTCATATAGAATAAGGCTTTTTGGAAATTGTTTTGCTGGTTAGAGTTTGTGTACAATTTTCACAGTTCACACTATGCAGAAAAAGTCACACAAAAAAGACAAAAAAGAAAGACTGTTAATACATAACCATATATTTCTAATACAGAAACACTACCCATAAATCCAACATCAATCTGGACCTAGGTCAGAGACAATCTGACTGACCCAAACAGTGCGGTCAGTAATTTATTAATTTGTTAAATTACAAAATTACTTCAAAAGTATAGCCTTTCTGTATAATACTAATTCGCTACTTTGGCAGATTTATCAATTCATATTTAAACTGTTTTTTCCTTTCTTTTTTGTGTATTATTTTGTAGTAACCAATCAGCATTGCAGTCTGTGGCTGTAAATAACTATAGCATTTTCAATACCTTAAATAAAATTGAATTTTTGTACGATACGCTGAACATTGAGCATCATATCCGTGTTTTCTTTAACGAAACAGAACACCTTGCTAGCCGTTGTGGTGAGACAATCAACATTGAAGATTCTGGCGGAACTCTCGATTCTCAACGCGGACTAGAGTACGACAATAACCTGGACTGCACTGTCACCCTCCAGACCTCGGTCGATCGCCAAATCCGACTTAGCTTCACACGGTTTCAAACCGAGGGGTTCATTGGGTCCTGTTCGGATGACTATTTGGAAGTTTATGATGGTTCAAGGAATACGTTACAGAGACTGGCGCAGATATGTGGTTCGACTGTACCAAATGACATCACGTCTTCATCCAATTCAATCACTCTGAGATTCAAGACAGATTCCTTCGTTACAAAACAGGGATTTTTTCTTGAATATACATCCTTCTCTACATTCGGTAAGTATTTACTGTTAAAGCATGGAGGTAACGTACAACATTTGTAATGGTAATTGGCAAAACTGCTTTTATATGTAGTTTCTTTGAATCAAGATAAACATTGACAAAAACATCTTGTGAGAGTTGAAGTATATTTCAATATATCGTTAACGAGAAAATCATGAAAATTCATTCATATTATTTGATAGTTCAATATTTAGGAATTTTGGAAAAAAAACATCTTTTCCATACTTGAACAGGAAATTTGTTCTTTTACCTTTGTTCCTTTACCTTAAGAACTTCGGAAAATATAATATTTAGCCTTAAAAACTTTCACAAAGTTGACTGTAAACTTTGACTGTAGACCAGAGTTGTAGTCAAGAAATTTGATTAGAGCAGTCGAAACGTACAGAAGACTCCAAGAATACCACGCCATGGTTCTTCTTCCTGAACCACTCAGTGATAGTAACGAGTTATCTGATATTAGTTCTTCCTGAACCATAATCTCACTTAGCGACAGTTGAGATAAAATGTGCCTAAGAAAGGTTCTTTTTGGAACCTTGTACTGCACTTAGCGATAGTTGAGATAAACACATGGTATTATCTTAAACCGAAACGATGCCATAATAATGTGCATGTTATGAATTCGTGTATGATGTATATATGCCTGGTTTAAAATGTATTTATGCACGAAAGTAACTGAAAACAGGACTACGGGTGTCGTTAATAGTATTCATGCATACTCACAAATGCTTTCAAGTGACTACCTGAATTGGTTGTTACGACAGAATGTGTGTATGCGAATACATGTACATGTGGACTCGTACTTGGGGTAAATACATGCTCTGTTACTGTCCGTTCAGTACACATCGTAACCCTCTGGCAGTGAATGTTCACCCAGCGTACACTTTATTATGTTATGGTACTTCTGCCAGCCAATGATCGCTGGAGATATTCCGTGCGTAGGCACATCACTTGCAAAATACGCCAAACGCAACACACTATCGCTGCCCTTTCGTCCACAGTGATCTAACAACATGTGCCCTCAACAGTCAAAGGTGTATTAATTGTTGGGGGATATTTGCAATATTAATGATCACCACTAAACGTCTTAAGCTTTCTAAGTTTTCTTACAAACCCAACATTCAGATTGAAAAATAAATAGATATACTTTTGAAAAAATGTATTGAAATATTGGAGAACATGCATTGAAGTCACAAATTGAAGGGCGCCCTTGCTCGTACACAAAAAAGAATGCCAAATATTTTGTTAAACTGAAATTTTTTTTTTTACAGCACCTCATAATGAAATGACACCCCTGAATAGACATTATGCATATGATGTCACAAACTGAATATCGCCCTCTATCAGAGGCTAGAGAAGGTCACTAATTGGTTCATGTATGTGCGCTGTGCGTATGCGCACGCACAGCGCGCATACATGAACCAATGAGTGATCTTCTCTAGCCTCTGATAGAGGGCGACCTTCTGTTTGCGACGTCATAATTTTTATGCATAAGGTCTATTGCAACAAAAACAGTGTCAACGAACAGAAGATTTTGTAAAATGTTACCGTTGACCCTCTGACTTTTTCTCTTAATCTGAATAAAGAATGTTGATTTACCTTTCAAGAGAGTAAATCTGTCCATTGACCCTTGCCGATATTTCGGGATTTCTAATGTAAATGATTCAGAAAATGTTGTCGCCGAGCCGTTTAATACACGTATGTACGCGTATACGTTTGCAGCGCGCCAGAGAATGTTATTGACGCACACTATCTATAGACCATTGAGATCCATTATGTTGACTGGATTGGACATAGTTTGTCACGCGCATCTTGCGTGTGCGTTTTATGAAACGGGTTTTAAAAAGGTGTATGGCCCCAAAAGATATTAAATGAAGACTTGTACACAAAGACAAAAGAAAAAGGCGATGGAGCCAGAAGATCAAGAAAAGGCGATTATCTTGGCTAGGTCACCTTTTGAGACTACCTGAAGACACACCAGCTCGGAAAGCCTACCTATAATAATGTATGTTACCGAGATTCAGCTAACCTTGCGCGCGATGATGGGCGTCCACGCGCAATATCTCCAGCGATATTTGACAGAAGTAAGCGTAGTCATGTTACATTCGTAGTCGTGTTACATTAGACTGGTTCCCTGTCTATATCCTATCAAGGATACAGACAGGCTCCATGCATACCACTTAAAGGATTTCATTGGATATGTTAACGCGTTGTGCTGAAGATCTGACGTCACGCTTCGAGGCTCGCGTGCTAGCTACCAACCAAGGTCAAAGTTGAGCATCGGGAAAAATATGGCGGGTGCACGGCCATGATCTGGCGTAATTCACTCGCCTCTAGCTCAAAGCGTGACGTCAGATCTTCAGGCTAGTGTTACATTAGCCTTGGCGCAATGTACCCAATGAAATCCCTTGAATGGTACGGCTGGAACCTGTCTATATCCTTGAGGATGAAGACAGGGGACCAGTCTAATTGATTTCTGTGGGTGCTGAGCGTATGCGCATTTAAAGGTATATGAACCATTTAAACAAGTTAAAAATGTCTGAAAAAAGCTCTACTTGACGGAGGTATGCACTCTAAGAGATTTTTTCTAGTTAGGTCTATTGAATTTAATTTAATTGGATTGGATTTCAGATACAGGTTTCTGCAACTTTGTTGAGTTTAGGTGCAACAATGGCCAATGTATTGATAGTAGTCTGCAGAATAATTGATACGACGACTGTGGTGATAATAGTGATTGGCACAAGTAGTTAAGCGGGCTGATATACTGACGGATGACCTTTGACCTCTAAATTTGCATAAATTTGCATAAATGAATAATAATGAGTTGAAAAAGCGTGTGGAAGATAGGAAAAATTTATACCGACGGATGACCTCATTTGCATAAATTATGAATAAATTAATAAATTATAAAGGGGTTAAAAGATAATAAGGCGCTTAAGCGTGGTGGAGATAGCAAAAATTTATACCGCCGGATGACCTTAGGGGGCGGGAACGATTGAATACTAATGAGAAAGATAATGAGGCACTTAAGCGTGTGGAGATACGGAAATTTTATACCGACGGATGACCTTTTTTAAAATATGTAAATGAGAAAAATAATGAGCAAAAGATAATGAGGCGAATAAAGCGTGGGGAGATAGGAAAAATTTATACCGACGGATGACCTCATTTGCATAATTTGATAGGATAATAACGAGAAGAGATAATGAGGCGACAAAGCGTGGTGGAGATAGGAACAATTTATACCGACGGACGACCTCATTTGCATAATTAGATAGGATAATAACGAGAAGAGATAATGAGGCGACAAAGCGTGGTGGAGATAGGAAAAATTTATACCGACGGATGACCTCATTTGCATAAGTAGATAGGATAATAACGAGAAGAGATAATGAGGCGACAAAGCGTGGTGGAGATAGGAAAAATTTATACCGACGGATGACCTTAAGGTCACAGAGGGGGATCACTCTCGAGAGAGGGCTACTGTAACGTATGACGTAATACAATGAGGGTTTACTACGTCAAGATGGCGCTTGGATGCGTTTAATTTATGGATGTAATAATGTATGTATCGAAGAAACAAAGGAACAACGTACGGTGCCTATTGGAACATTCGCGAGCGCAGTTCTTTGTTCGGTGAGCGGTACTTTCCCGCGCTTTGAGTGACCCTTAGTCTTTGTTCTTCTTTCGCAACCCGTATATCCCACCCTCAACGTTTATACATCCCAAACCATTAAACGGCACCAGAGTATACTTGCGTAAACAACAGTGTAAACCAAACCTTCGTGTTGTGACACGTCCGTCCCGTAGTTTCTGCCGTTGTTCAGCGACTGGATCCTAGTCCGTTCGACTGTCGCAGGAATAATTATGCGAACAAGACTCAAATAGTAATAATTTTCAGAATTGTCAAACGAATGTTATTTGACGATTAAGTAGATGATTTTTTTTAAACATGACAAGGTGATCACTTGTATACAAGTCGGCATCCTGATGAACTCGTCGTGTGCGAGCAGTGACTCAATTGGCGTGGAGTGTGAATGCTACCCTTTGAAATCTTTAAGAAAGATATATTTGCATGTGAGAGGGTTACATCGAGTATGTAAGAGTATAAACAAACTTTAGCCCCATCGATCGATGACCCTCTCTTTCGGCTCCGAGTCCGATATGCACCTGTGTTTGGTTGGCAAAGTAACCACACCATTGCTAATGATCTACCTGCATTATATATAATAAAATAAATGCGTTTTAATGATGCGAAGCAGCGATAAAGGCTTTATGTTTATGCGTGATGTTGTTTTATGTATCAAATTTGGCCATTGCGTCACGGACCCCCTTTGTTGACGAATCGATCGGTGGTCAGTCCTCTTTGTGTAAAGGATTTATTCGTATAGTACTACTGGTACACGTTCACAGTTGGTTTTCGGGCTTCGATTTTCCAATGCTGAATGAAACATCCCATGAACTTAATGTAAAGTTCATGTTACTTTGAATGCTTCAACGTTTCAACAAATACAGTATTTTCTATGATAAAACTGACTGCGTCTTCATCCATATTTTAGAGACGAGCTTGTCTTGTCTAATTAATTTCAACTCTGTTTTTACGCTAACATCAGATACATCGCCGCCGAGTTAGAATTTTGGTTGATACTTCATTTACTCAGTTTAATTATAAACAGTGCTGCTTTACACTGTAGATGGGATCATCCCACAATAACATCAAAACACATGATTAAGAGTAATAATTTTTCAACTATTCTTCAATTTTACAGTTGTATTATAACGTTGTTTTTATTTTTTATATTTCTATTTAGCATTTTATTTAGAAATTTGTATTATTCTATGTTTTATTTTATTATATTTTTAGGTCGTGCGTACTAAAGTTTGGTAATTCATTTTAGGATTAGTTGGGGTGATATTAAAATAAGGTTCGTTAATTTAAATTCTTATATATTTATGGAATCAACAAAAGTAAGTAAATTGAACACAACAAAAACACTACCCGTTAAACGAAACAAACAAAACAAATACATAAAAAGTCAGATATTGCAACATAAACCAAACTTAAGTATATAAACAATAAATTTGTTTCAAGTAATAAAACAAACAAAAAATATCGAAACACATACATAAAATTTACAAAAAATATATATTAATGTTAAACGAGAAACTAGAAAAAAAACAGAAAAAATACTACCCCCTCATGAACACAAGCCTAAACAAAAATTAATTTACGAACGAAAATGTGTATATTTGTATACCATCTTTCCATTTTAAAAGCAATTTTGTTTAAGCATTTAGATTTTTTCTTCTTTAAATATTCAATTTTTGTTTCTTTGGATGGTCTTTGCGCGAATATAATCACATCACGTGCAACGTTTTCTATATTTTTCCGTCAGATCAAATTTTGTATTAAGTGGGTTTTGTTCGTTGCCTTTATGTTAAACCATGAAGTAGTGCAATTTTATTACCACTCGTCCATAGTTTTCTATTGATTTGTCGGATCAAGACTTTTACTTTTACTTTGTCCTTTTGATTCGCCCATAGAATTGTCGGATTAAGATCCCATTACTTCTTTCATGCAACATCTAAGAATAACCCATGCGACCCGTTGGATCCAGTCATCTGTTGTTCTCCCAAAAGATTAAGATGTGCGTTCCCATCCCTTCATTTGTTAGATCTCCAACTCAGTCTGGTCACTAAATATTTTCCATATATACTTCTTGGCTATCAAGGTCTTAGATTTCTGCCTGTCATTTAGTTTTTCTATTCTAACCTTTTCGTTTATACACCATTGCTGTAAACATTTGATTGTTTATTAGGATGGATGACGTCTCCCTTTTAATAATTAATTTTCATCAATCAACAAATTAAACTTCAACAAAATAAAAAGTACACTTTCCTTCGTACAAAAATCGTTGCGATTGAGGCGAAGTGTTCAAGACGGATACGGATGTACATATACTTGCAAACATACGTCACGTGTTGCATTTGCCCCTTTTCACAGAAAATAATGCCTGTGCATCGAATAAAACAAAGTATCAAAGTATCAAAGTATCAACAAATTGTTTGATTAACGTATCATGCAGTCTGTGTCGATTGTGTTACTTACTGTGCTCCGTATTTTGCACAAAGTTATTTTGAACAGAATTGGGTTTAGTTATTAGCCTTATATAGTAACATAAATATACGTTTTGAAGTCTGGATCAGCGCTCTTCACCGGTGTGTTGGTTCTCCAAGACATCATTTCTTGTTATAAAGGAGTGCGTTCGTCAGTAAATCTAATCGCAAGACTAGATCTTTCAGGAGATTCTCGTAACTTCCAAAAAATGATAAACATTACATAAGTTTGACTGTGGAAAACTAAACGTTTACCGCATAACGGGTAAACGAGTCAGCATTTGGTACCTAATCCATATAGGACTGAATTACTAAAAATGTCTTAATGTTTTAGGACAGGGAGGGATCCTGCTTTATCATGAATATTTCCCGTTTAATAAGGGGGGCCGTGGCAAATGTCTTGTTGGATAACAACGTTTCTATAAATAAATTAACAGGGGCATGGAATATAATTAGATGGTACCTAAGTTCACTGATCAGTAATCGATTGATAGTAGTATTGTTATGTAAATCCAAACTTCCATTATGTGTCCCAAATTTCTTTTTACTCAAACAAAGGAAATGGCGGAACACGTAGGGCAGTGAAGGGGTGCCTGTATAATCACATCGGTCAATGAACGGGTCGGTATTTTACCTGCACACAGAATCATAAACAAGCTAGTGACGTCATAAGTCAACAACATGGCTGAGTGACCAGCCACTCGTTGGACGTGTCTGAACAGGTTTTTCAGATAAGACGAAATGTATCTATTAATAAAAAATGACATCATTCATCGTTGCAAATCAATAAACACGTCATTATTATTAACCAATCACAGACCAACAACCTTTTTTCTTTATATATTATATGGACCAATGATCTATTTTTATTTGAAAGACTTAGAGTTGATGGAATGCATTAATCTATAATGGAATAATAAATACTAAAATAAAAAGAGAATTTCTTGAGCAACATTTGTTGATATGATGATGATGATGATTCAAAGTATTAGCGTCTGTTGAGAAGAAGTGTTTGGGTGGATACGGTTGTCTCAATGCTACATATTTGCTTCTTAAATATATGGTCTGGATAATTTTGAAATCGAACATCCTGATTCAACGCAAAATCCCTAATACACTAATAAAATACGAGGAAACTTTTCTTGTTTTCATGACCTCAGCTCTTGGCTGCTTTGTTCAACTTCTCAATGTTGGAACATTTAGCAAAAGTTACAATGTATTACTCCTTCAATTCGGTTAGTTTAATTAAATTAAAAGGTAATGTTGAAAAAATATTGACAATTTATTTACAATTAATTATGTCTGTATTTTCTTTTGACAGAAACTGTATGTTTTACCTAAACAAATAATAATAATACAAAATAATAAATAAAAACAACTGGTTAGGCCTTGCAAGTACAAAGTTACTGAAATTACGCACATATGTGAAATACAAGTACACTTGTTTTCATTTGCCAGATCAGCACTTAATGATAATTGTTCCAAAAAGGAAAAAATAATAACTAGTATGAAATAAATAAAGTTGCATCGCCCGATTTTCGCAAAACACGAATAGATTGATAAATTTAGAATCTATTTCTCTTAACGTATTCGATGCTGTTTCAAAACGAAACACATACAACTTTCGCGAATGCCACGCACCATGAACAAAATACATGCAACATGCAAAATTGTATGCTACGTGTGATAATGTCCCGACAATAACTCGTCTGCATCTATACTGCCGGTACTAATTGTTGATGAATGTTATTATTTTTTTTTTCAATATCTCAAATGAAAGTATTTAAATTTCCCGACTAAAGAAAATTTAGCCTTTTTAAATGTTTAATTCAATTATTACCTTAAAAAAAAAAAATTGGGATGCATTTTTAAATATTTTTTAATTTTTTTTTAATTTATAAACAAATGCAATGGAAAAATTAGTCCAGTGTTAAACAAAGACGATTAAACTAACGTAATATTTAATACATTTTCATCAAAATAAGTGGTAATAATAATAAAACCACAATATTCTCTCAGACGAGTCCCTTCATCATTTCAGGTATTTCAGTATGTAAAGTACAAAATAAGTGTTCTGCATAAAATAAATGTTTATCTTTATTAACTGTACCGGTACTAGATATGTTTGTTATGCAATAACGAAACTTGTTCATTTCTAACTGGTCTGATAGATTAATATACATATGAGTCCAGAATTAATCCTAACCAGAGAAACAAGCTCAGGACTTACCGTACCGTGAAAATAAATTTGAGTTTGAGTTATATTTGTATTGTGATAATAATTCATCATACCGTCATTCCACGTTCCGCCCATTTTAGATGCTCTTAATTCACACAAGCTGTTTATTGAAACAGGGAAATAATTGGTCAAGATTCCAGTCAGAGAGAATTTGCCCACGCTGTCACCTTGATGTTGAATCAGAAATTTATTTTGTTTTATTGTCCACTATACAAGGACTTTAGGAAAATGTATGTTTATTGATATTATCAAAACAAATGATCACTTTGAATTTTAAATGGCAAAGAAAGACAGAATTTCCTTATGAACTCTTCAGATGAAGCTAACATTAATTGCGCTGCCAAATATATATTTTCTTTGTAAATAAAAATGAAAGAGTATGCTCTTTGTAACACTCCTTCAAGTGCGATTATTATTATTATTGAACGGGTAAAGGGGTTTGTTTCAGATTCAGGACAAAATATAATACAATACAATTAATAATATTATTTGAAACTATATGTTACAGCTTTAACTAAGAACTTAGGTCACCGAATTATGCAGGGAAAATGGCTTATGAGACAGGAAAACATAAGGGTACAAATTGAAAACGTTGACACTGTTCCCTCCGGTTATTGAACACCATCGTGACTTAAAGAAACACTCGATCGCAAAGAGCCTTATTATTATTATTACCACTTATTTTGATGAAAATGTATTAAATATTACGTTAGTTTAATCGTCTTTGTTTAACACTGGACTAATTTTTCCATTGCATTTGTTTATAAATTTAAAAAAAAATTAAAAAATATTAAAAAATGCATCCCAATTTTCTTTTTTTACGGTAATAATTGAATTAAACATTTAAAAAGGCTAAATTTTCTTTAGTCGGGAAATTTAAATACTTTCATTTGAGATATTTAAAAAAATAATAATAACATTCATCAACAATTAGTACCGGCAGTATAGATGCAGACGAGTTATTGTCGGGACATTATCACACGTAGCAATGTAGATACAATTTTGCATGTTGCATGTATTTTGTTTATGGTGCGTGGCATTCGCGAAAGTTGTATGTGTTTCGTTTTGAAACAGCATCGAATACGTGAAGAGAAATAGATTCAAAATTTATCAATCTATTCGTGTTTTGCGAAAATCGGGCGATGCAACTTTATTTATTTCATACTAGTTATTATTTTTTCCTTTTTGGAACAATTATCATTAAGTGCTGATCTGGCAAATGAAAACAAATGTACTTGTATTTCACATGTGCGTAATTTCAGTAACTTTGTACTTGCAAGGCCTAACCAGTTGTTTTTATTTATTATTTTGTATTATTATTATTTGTTTAGGTAAAACATACAGTTTCTGTCAAAAGAAAATACAGACATAATTAATTGTAAATAAATTGTCAGTATTTTTTCAACATTACCTTTTAATTTAATTAAACTAACCGAATTGAAGGAGTAATACATTGTAACTTTTGCTAAATGTTCCAACATTGAGAAGTTGAATAAAGCAGCCAAGAGCTGAGGTCATGAAAACAAGAAAAGTTTCCTCGTATTTTATTAGTGTATTAGGGATTTTGCGTTGAATCAGGATGTTCGATTTCAAAATTATCCAGACCATATATTTAAGAAGCAAATATGTAGCATTGAGACAACCGTATCCACCCAAACACTTCTTCTCAACAGATGCTAATACTTTGAATCATCATCATCATCATATCAACAAATGTTGCTCAAGAAATTCTCTTTTTATTTTAGTATTTATTATTCCATTATAGATTAATGCATTCCATCAACTCTAAGTCTTTCAAATAAAAATAGATCATTGGTCCATATAATATATAAAGAAAAAAGGTTGTTGGTCTGTGATTGGTTAATAATAATGACGTGTTTATTGATTTGCAACGATGAATGATGTCATTTTTTTATTAATAGATACATTTCGTCTTCTCTGAAAAACCTGTTCAGACACGTCCAACGAGTGGCTGGTCACTCAGCCATGTTGTTGACTAGCTTGTTTATGATTCTGTGTGCAGGTAAAATACCGACCCGTTCATTGACCGATGTGATTATACAGGCACCCCTTCACTGCCCTACGTGTTCCGCCATTTCCTTTGTTTGAGTAAAAAGAAATTTGGGACACATAATGGAAGTTTGGATTTACATAACAATACTACTATCAATCGATTACTGATCAGTGAACTTAGGTACCATCTAATTATATTCCATGCCCCTGTTAATTTATTTATAGAAACGTTGTTATCCAACAAGACATTTGCCACGGCCCCCCTTATTAAACGGGAAATATTCATGATAAAGCAGGATCCCTCCCTGTCCTAAAACATTAAGACATTTTTAGTAATTCAGTCCTATATGGATTAGGTACCAAATGCTGACTCGTTTACCCGTTATGCGGTAAACGTTTAGTTTTCCACAGTCAAACTTATGTAATGTTTATACTTTTTTGGAAATTACGAGAATCTCCTGAAAGATCTAGTCTTGCGATTAGATTTACTGACGAACGCACTCCTTTATAACAAAAAATGATGTCTTGGAGAACCAACACACCGGTGAAGAGCGCTGATCCAGACTTCAAAACGTATAACCCGTTCATTGACCGATGTGATTATACTGGCACCCCTTCACTGCCCTACGTGTTCCGCCATTTCCTTTGTTTGAGTAAAAAGAAATTTGGGACACATAATGGAAGTTTGGATTTACATAACAATACTACTATCAATCGATTACTGATCAGTGAACTTAGGTACCATCTAATTATATTCCATGCCCCTGTTAATTTGTTATCCAACAAGACATTTGCCACGGCCCCCCTTATTAAACGGGAAATATTCATGATAAAGCAGGATCCCTCCCTGTCCTAAAACATTAAGACATTTTTAGTAATTCAGTCCTATATGGATTAGGTACCAAATGCTGACTCGTTTACCCGTTATGCGGTAAACGTTTAGTTTTCCACAGTCAAACTTATGTAATGTTTATCATTTTTTGGAAATTACGAGAATCTCCTGAAAGATCTAGTCTTGCGATTACATTTACTGACGAACGCACTCCTTTATAACAAGAAATGATGTCTTGGAGAACCAACACACCGGTGAAGAGCGCTGATCCAGACTTCAAAACGTATATTTATGTTACTATATAAGGCTAATAACTAAACCCAATTCTGTTCAAAATAACTTTGTGCAAAATACGGAGCACAGTAAGTAACACAATCGACACAGACTGCATGATACGTTAATCAAACAATTTGTTGATACTTTGATACTTTGATACTTTGTTTTATTCGATGCTATATACACAGGCATTATTTTCTGTGAAAAGGGGCAAATGCAACACGTGACGTATGTTTGCAAGTATATGTACATCCGTATCCGTCTTGAACACTTCGCCTCAATCGCAACGATTTTTGTACGAAGGAAAGTGTACTTTTTATTTTGTTGAAGTTTAATTTGTTGATTGATGAAAATTAATTATTAAAAGGGAGACTTCATCCATCCTAATAAACAATCAAATGTTTACAGCAATGGTGTATAAACGAAAAGTATATATGGAAAATATTTAGTGACCAGACTGAGTTGGAGATCTAACAAATGAAGGGATGGGAACGCACATCTTAATCTTTTGGGAGAACAACAGATGACTGGATCCAACGGGTCGCATGGGTTATTCTTAGATGTTGCATGAAAGAGGTAATGGGATCTTAATCCGACAATTCTATGGGCGAATCAAAAGGACAAAGTAAAAGTAAAAGTCTTGATCCGACAAATCAATAGAAAACTATGGACGAGTGGTAATAAAATTGCACTACTTCATGGTTTAACATAAAGGCAACGAACAAAACCCACTTAATAAAAAATTTGATCTGACGGAAAAATATAGAAAACGTTGCACGTGATGTGATTATATTCGCGCAAAGACCATCCAAAGAAACAAAAATTGAATATTTAAAGAAGACAAAATCTAAATGCTTAAACAAAATTGCTTTTAAAATGGAAAGATGGTATACAAATAATTATACACATTTTCGTTCGTAAATTAATTTTTGTTTAGGCTTGTGTTCATGAGGGGGTAGTATTTTTTCTGTTTTTTTCTAGTTTCTCGTTTAACATTAATATATATTTTTTGTAAATTTTATGTATGTGTTTCGATATTTTTTGTTTGTTTTATTACTTGAAACAAATTTATTGTTTATATACTTAAGTTTGGTTTATGTTGCAATATCTGACTTTTTATGTATTTGTTTTGTTTGTTTCGTTTAACGGGTAGTGTTTTTGTTGTGTTCAATTTACTTACTTTTGTTGATTCCATAAATATATAAGAATTTAAATTAACGAACCTTATTTTAATATCACCCCAACTAATCCTAAAATGAATTACCAAACTTTAGTACGCACGACCTAAAAATATAATAAAATAAAACATAGAATAATACAAATTTCTAAATAAAATGCTAAATAGAAATATAAAAAATAAAAACAACGTTATAATACAACTGTAAAATTGAAGAATAGTTGAAAAATTATTACTCTTAATCATGTGTTTTGATGTTATTGTGGGATGATCCCATCTACAGTGAAAAGCAGCACTGTTTATAATTAAACTGAGTAAATGAAGTATCAACCAAAATTCTAACTCGGCGGCGATGTATCTGATGTTAGCGTAAAAACAGAGTTGAAATTAATTCGACAAGACAAGCTCGTCTCTAAAATATGGATGAAGACGCAGTCAGTTTTATCATAGAAAATACTGTATTTGTTGAAACGTTGAAGCATTCAAAGTAACATGAACTTTACATTAAGTTCATGGGATGTTTCATTCAGCATTGGAAAATCGACTCTAAGCCCGAAAACCAACTGTGAACGTGTACCAGTAGTACTATACGAATAAATCCTTTACACAAAGAGGACTGACCACCGATCGATTCGTCAACGGCAAAGGGGGTCCGTGACGCAATGGCCAAATTTGATACATAAAACAACATCACGCATAAACATAAAGCCTTTATCGCTGCTTCGCATCATTAAAACGCATTTTTTTTTAGATATGCAGGTAGATCATTAGCAATGGAGCCGAAAGAGAGGGTCATCGATCGATGGGGCTAAAGTTTGTTTATACTCTTACATACTCGATGTAACCCTCTCACATGCAAATATATCTTTCTTAAAGATTTCAAAGGGTAGCATTCACACTCCACGCTAATTGAGTCACTGCTCGCACACGACGAGTTCATCAGGATGCCGACTTGTATACAAGTGATCACCTTGTCATGTTTAAAAACAAATCATCTACTTAATCGTTAAATAACATTCGTTTGACAATGCTGAAAATTATTACTATTTGAGTCTTGTCCGCATATTCCTGCGACAGTCGAACGGACTAGGATCCAGTCGCTGAACAACGGCAGAAACTACGGGACGGACGTGTCACAACACGAAGGTTTGGTTTACACTGTTGTTTACGCAAGTATACTCTGGTGCCGTTTAATGGTTTGGGATGTATAAACGTTGAGGGTGGGATATACGGGTTGCGAAAGAAGAACAAAGACTAAGGGTCACTCAAAGCGCGGGAAAGTACCGCTCACCGAACAGAGAACTGCGCTCGCGAATGTTCCAATAGGCACCGTACGTTGTTCCTTTGTTTCTTCGATACATACATTATTACATCCATAAATTAAACGCATCCAAGCGCCATCTTGACGTAGTAAACCCTCATTGTATTACGTCATACGTTACAGTAGCCCTCTCTCGAGAGTGATCCCCCTCTGTGACCTTAAGGTCATCCGTCGGTATAAAGTTTTTCTATCTCCACCACGCTTTGTCGCCTCATTATCTTTTGCTCATTATTTTTCTCATTTACATATTTTAAAAAAGGTCATCCGTCGGTATAAATTTTTCCTATCTCCCCACGCTTTATTCGCCTCATTATCTTTTGCTCATTATTTTTCTCATTTACATATTTTTAAAAAGGTCATCCGTCGGTATAAAATTTCCGTATCTCCACACGCTTAAGCGCCTCATTATCTTTCTCATTAGTATTCAATCGTTCAATCGTTCCCGCCCCCTAAGGTCATCCGGCGGTATAAATTGTTGCTATCTCCACCACGCTTAAGCGCCTTATTATCTTTTAACCTCTTTATAATTGATTAATTTATTCATAATTTACGCAAATGAGGTCATCCGTTGGTATAAATTTTTCATATCTCCCACACGCTTTTTCACCTCATTATTATTCATTTATGCAAATTTATGCAAATTTAGAGGTCAAAGGTCATCTGTCGGTATATCAGCCCGCTTAACTACTGGCACATATTATAGACTCATTATCATTGTGAATTGGTAAGAATTTCTCAAAAACGTGAGGTCTCTTTGTCTAGCACATATTGACATACAGGTTTGCTATTTAGGCCTCCATGACACGGCACAGTTTAGCTGAAGGGGTTGTTGTCACTCAGGGTACTTCCCAATGGTACCCAGGTAATCATAAACGTACTCTTAAAGTACATAGGAGTAAGATTACCATGAAGGGTACCATTGTGAGTACCCAAGGTGACAACGACCCCTTCAGTCAAAGCCAAAGAGTTGCACCATGTTAAAATCCATTTAATGTTATGATATATTGACTTCCTTCAACAGATAATTATCGACTTGAACAGATAACGTGAAAAGGCCTATTCATATCATTTAAAGAAATATCGCCGTGTTTTGGGCCCGGCTGATTTGACGGTAAAATTAGATTTAATTGTTGAATTGCCATTTTCTGGGACATTGAACGAAAGCATCTATAAGGATTAGTACCAGTACAATAAAAACTCAAATTAATAAAATGCTGGCCAAACACGGGCGATATATCTTTAAGATAAATCGTTTACACATTATTCCAGGTTTTTTAATAGTATCTCGAAACATATTTTGATGATTTGGTGACATTTTTATTTTGTCTGTTCATGATTTACTCACTTCAATGTAGGTGATAACAATAACAATGTCGATGACGCCATAAACACCGCCACCGGCCTTCTCCAGTGGGGCATAGGGGTGCTAGTCGCTATCGTCATTGGCATCATTGCCGGTGTAGTCCTATTATGTGTATGCTGTGGCTGTATTGGCTACCATTGCTGCTGTAAGACCAGACTGCCTCATCATAACACCGTGGTTGTTGCCAGTATTCAGCAGTCCGGAGGCCAGATGATTTACAATCCCGAAGCGCCACCACCGGCCTACAATCAGCAGCCACCGATAGCCATGCAGCCTACACCATACATACGGCCAACCAAATGAAGTTAAATCCTAAGATGTAGGCTATACTGTTGATAATTTTCACAACATTTTCTCAAATTTAAGAATAGTGACGGGTAATGAGAAATCATTATACAATGTCTTATGCTCTCATTAATTGGTCAAAACTAAAAGAATACTGTCCTCTTGTTCTCAGAAACACGACGACCAAAATCAAAAATTTTCACAGATTGGTTTCTTTTTAATTACTTTTGACCAAAAGTGTATTTGGGATTAAATTGCTCACTTCGTTATGTTCTGTCATATCTTCAGACTTCAGATACAATATTAATAATGTTAGCAAAACTGCTTAACAACCAACCTGTGAAAGTTTCAGCTCAGTGCAGAGTGTAGGGTCATAACAAAAATTGTTTAAAAAAGCATTCATGATTTGTTACAGAGAACACTTAGCAAAAAGACCGCCACATTGCCGACATTGTTAAAATTCCATTTCTCAAGATGATTACTTATATACTGATTCGAGATTTACATATTTAAAGCTGAACATCATTTCATGAACACTTTCTGCCTGTACAATTTTAGGTATCAGTAATAATATCAGAACGTTTCGTTGAAATTTTTTCTCATAATTTGAATGTTGTGTTTTTACCAGATATTTTCAAATAAATTGCCCGTGACGTGGTCACGTTAGCATGGATAAACTACATCTTTATTTGTAACTATGTATCATGACGTGAACCACGATTCAGTATAATAATGGACAAGGGAAAACAAATGTTCCTTCTTCAATGGCATAACCAATGTCTATAACTGAGAGTACTCAATCTCCTGTTTATCTCTTTAATAAACCGCATAACAGAAAATATAGAGATATTTAAATAATGTTTGCATGTTTTATAAAGTTGTTTTATTCGTGGGGTGCCGTGGCCGAGTGATTTAGTGCATCAGATTTGTGTTCTGATGACGGAGTCGTTAGAGATTTTGGTACTACTTGTGTACTTAAGCAAGAAACTTGACATTATTTATCTTCGCACATTCGTATAAATGAGCACTTGTGAGTGTAGAGGTTGATATTGGAAGAGTATCGTATGTAAAGTGAAATGCACTATATAAGAATTAAAAATTGAGTTTTTTTCATCTATTCTGCATTCTATAGACATTTATGGTGCGACCAACTTTGTCTGATTCCCTGTAAACAAATATAATATGATACTGCTGATTCTCAATAACTAAATAGGGGCCAGACCATATCTTCAAGATGCAGTTTGGCTGTATGGATTAAAGGGTGCATACCCCACTAAATAGTGAGGAATTCATGCGCCTAGCTGTTTATCATAATGTGTATGTCCTCAAATATTTCAGAAAAACAAAGTTATGAGGCCCATTCATTTGAGAGATTGTGTAAAAATGGTCCAATATCGTGACCTGGGGGTCCTTGACTTCCAACTTTGAGTATTTGGGATACACTTGGCCCTGAAAAAAAGTGGTCCTAATTTGATTTCAAACGTAAGGTTTTATTTCCAAAATGCCTGCTTTCTAGAGTTTTCACTACTGTAGAGGGTTGTTTCCATTGGGATGAACTCGACGGGCGTCTGGACTATCCACAATAAATTGAGAAGAAAATAAAAGGTTAGATATCAAACAATGTTTTTCTTTTGCTTTTAAAAATTGTAGGGCTTCGAAGTATTTTTTTAAAATGATTTTTGAATATTTTGTATTTAGCACTGGTTACTATGGGAGTTTATTTATTGGGGTGTACCTATGGATCCTGGATCGACCGGACATTGATTATGTAACACAATAACCATACAGACTTAAAGGGACAATATTGTCACGATCATAACAGACTTTCAACAGGGCATGGAATCAGTGTCCTAGTTAAAGAACACAGTGACTGAAAATTACTGGTTCATTTAACAGTAATGACCTTATATGGTGGGGGTATTGTGGCCACTGAGTTAATCTAAAACAAGCACTCTGATCCCATGCCTTGTTGATCATAACGATATTGTCCCTTTTTGTAGTTAGTAGGCCTACGCGGTAGGTAGTACGTGATTTTGATGGAAATTTAGCTTTCAGTGTTTATACCGTAAAACTTGGGGTAGGGCCTGGAAATGAAAAGTGAACGGTTTTCTTTATGTTTTATCAATGATTAATGGTTTTTTGCTCTTTTCAAAGAAATCTATTTCATAGTTTTGTTTTCTAACCATAAATTGCAGAAAGTGTATTTGACATTTATATGTTTGAACCAAGATGTGTGTTTTTATCAGGCAGGTTTATTCTGATTTTATACTTGGATATTTAGAGAGAATGTCAAATAATAATGTTCATAAATGGTTAACAAGTAAAGACTTGAGTTGTAACCTCCAGTTCATTTCAGAACTAATTACTAATCAATCGAGAATTTCACACGGTGTCACCGTATTTAGTCTTTACTTATCCTCTTCACCATGTAAATCTACAAGTTTTACTTAATAAATGGTTGACGTTTTGTTGTGTTTTGCCTTTAAAGTTGCTAATGTGCCGCTTTAATTAATCTTTTAATTAGCTATTATTGACGGAGTTTTTCTCATAAAATGTACGCAAGTACGGTGTCAGTGAACACTGCTTTCGAGCATGGCTGTGTATAATTTATAATTATAATTTTTATCGTTCCGGGTGCGCTTTGAGATAAGGCTAAGTGTTGGAACATTTCTTTTAATGAATTAATGTTGTATTGTTAAACATGGCTTATCATGTACTCAGCACCTTTATGTAGGACCCGCCCCGATAGAGGGGGTTTAGACGTTGATCTGATGAAAAGAATAAACTAGGACTTGATCAATACTTGTGTAAATGTAGTGGTCTTATTCAAGAATCATAATCTACAATAACTGTAATATTTCTGTAATATTTCTTCTCTGCTCTATTTAAATATAATTTATAAAAAGATAACGAAAACGACTTCAAATAATGGTAAAGTAAAAGTTCACTACCTATATGTAATTATACCTTATCGCTTGCTTAATTCTCTTGGAGCATTAATATTAAAATATTGGTACCAGTCCAGATTTAACTTAACAACCAATTGAAAACAATATAAATGCAAAATTAAATCAATTTTGTTTCCTAGTTTTTAAACTTTGTTTTAAGAAAGGTGTAGGGGGGGCCCTACATATATTATTTATGTTGAAAATTCATATGTGCGTCACCAGGATTTTTTTAATTTCGGGAGTAAATTTGTGTCTGTATGTCTGGTGTTTTAAGCGTGCACGATATGTGCAAGCATTGTTGCATGGGATTCAGGGCTGCCAGGGGTGGGCCTATGGTTGGGTCGACGGAGACGAAGTTCTGCGATTTTGAAGATCCAACATACGGTTGAGAGTACAAATTATTATTTTAAAATAAAAGAACCACAATAAATTCCAACCATAAATGGGGTTCATTCGCATCGGCCCGGATCCCATACCCCCCCCCCCCAGTGAGGCGAATGAAATAAGAGAATAATTAACATAAGATTTGTTGTATTAAATCACAGATCCAGCTTAGCCTTCAACATTGCAATATTTATTTTGACATGTGAATATTTTCAGTTATATTATTCTGATGTTTTAATACATAGAAAAATTAAATAGTACATAATTTTAGTGAAATCCAATAAAAATAACATTTTTTCGCAAACATTTCCGGTAGGTCTACGTCACATCGTGATACAATAGAGGATTATATGACCTACAGGAATGAAGAAATCAAGAATTTAAACAAATGTTTACCCCATTTCTAGGCTAGACCCAAATGCTTCCTTTAAGGACATGTTTTATGAAGTTCAATATCAAGGCGTGTGTTGTTAGCCTTGACCAAGGCGCGTTGCGGAACGGTTTGGTCGCATAATTTTGCCCCATTTAGCTATCCAAACTCCAGCGCACATTGTACGGACTCTTATACATACTTTCATGTATGTAGTACACTGTACATTACTATATATGTACATGTACTGTACATACAGTGACCATTCGTCGTCGCGCCTTGATGCTTCTGTACATGTCAAAATTTATGGCGAAGCTCATTAATGCTAACATACCAAATTCAAAAACCAAAGACGTACATTGTTTACTAGTTGGCCCAGCAACTGCGTGATTGCTGTGCGCGATATACATGATTGTACTGTACATAGCAACAAGCCCAGGTTGGAATTTGACCTTTGTTCATGTTTACTCCGTTTCACATGTATACAGAGACGGAGTCCATTGGGCTAATGTACGACGTGAGTTTGCGTGCATTGTATTGTGCTGTGTGTGTGTGTGTGTGGGATCAAATGGAGTCTAGGGCTAAAATGAACCGCCCACATCTTGCATCCGACTTTCTATTGGAATTCCAATGGGAAAATAAAGAAACACATAAGCTTTCGGTTACAGAAGGATCACAGTCCATGAGCCAGCCGATTTGTTGGTACCAAATTGAGGGACTAATTCTAATGTACCTTTTCTGGTCACAAATAATCTATAAATCACCAAACAATATGATAGCCTTTCTAAAAAGGTAGCTTAGTGTTAGTTTCCTAGTGATTTTTACCGTAAAATGTGGAAGTACTTAGCCTCTTGCCCCTGTCAAGCTGCGCATGCCCATTCATATACCTGATGTCTGTTTAAAGACATTTGCCAAAAGTACAATTGAAAGTTTCCTTGTTATCACATGGAGTAACAAAATTGGTTCCAGTCAACAATGAACAGCCGTTGTATATTCCACATGTTAATGTTTACACTAGCCTTGACTCAAGGCTGTTGTCGTAGTGTGCACTTACCACAGTATTCCCACCCCTGGCCCGTACCGATTGCTAGCCTGAGAAATTCAGAACACACACACACACACAGTGCGCCGTCCCGGCCCCGGACACGTACAAATGTACAGCGATATCAATAACTAAGTCGTGGATACGGTTGTGCATTACGACCCTTCTGTAACCGAAATGTGTTTCTTTGTTTTCCCATTGGAATTCCAATGGAAAAGTTGTATGCAAGATGTGGGCGGCTCATTTTAAATGATGGCCAATCACAGGCCCGAGCTTTGACCCCGTTTGATCCCACACAAAGGACAATGCATGCAAACACACGTCGTACATTAGCCCAAATATGGACTCTGTCACTGTATATAATGTGAAACGGAGTCCAACCTCGTTCTACTTGTACAGTACAATCATGTATAGCCCTTTTCACACTACAGATCTTATCCCCGGGGAATACAACCCCAGGGAGGCCCCGGGAGTTGTTTTACTCCACGGTTACGCTGGTGCAGTTTCACACTGTCCCCACCCGCATACATGTGTGTATTCCCTGGGTCCTTATTCCCCAGGGTTCCACACGCACGTTTCACACTATGATAAAATCCCAGGGCAACCGCGCTGTATTTTTTTGTCTAACGGAAGTCATGAATGTAGCTAACCGGAAGCCCACAATCCCAGTATGCAATGCGTGCACGTACTCGTAAACAATCAAAATGGCTACGCATAACATGAACGACGATGCAGCTCAACAAATATACATGTGTGTTTTAATTTACGCATATTTGTGTATTTTACGGAGAAAGGGTGCTCATTTGGTACAGGCAATACTAATTTTACCTCGTCCAAAACAATTTCACATTTAACCTAGTACAAAATCATTAGTTTGGGAAATTAATAAATTCTTCAAAAAATATAAAGTGAAAATAAAATGTTTTCGTTGATATTTAGTTTCTATAAAATACTGTTGCATTCCCCACTATTGTGGGTCAACAAAATAATACGGCGGACACAAACTTTGTGACAAAATGAAATGGGGTTGGTTTATTATCTTTTCTGCATTCAACAACAATAAAAGGCACTAATGACATATAAAAAGAGTGGTAGCGTAGTTCAATAATTAGACTTAATAGTTAGACATAATACGAGTTCCAAATGGTGTGTACGGGTAATACCAACTACAAAGGGGTCGGATACAGCCAGGACCATCATTCGTTCATGCGGCTTGTCACTCGGTATACGGTACGGGCACTGCTACACCGAGAGACGGACGGCTGGTCAGTATCGACGACGGGGACCACCAGGGCTTGACTACACGGGGTGTCTGGACGGGGCCAGAGTGTGTATTTGACCGCACTAGCTAGGCGAACCAATGGTCATATCGACGCACTGCACCATTGGTTCAACGAACGAGGCACTGCACTGTAATAGTTCGGTATATCGCACTGTCATGGATCGGATCGAGTCGCACAGATATCATTCAGAACCGCACTTCCCCGAGATGAGGAAATCTCTGGGTTTATATAGAAAGCTGGGGCCTAGGAATGAATAAACCATTAGCCTAGTTTAGCGTCTTAGCCAATGAGAAGCTGGCCTTCCGCGTCTAAGGGTAGAAACGTCTGCAAAATCAGGGTATACAACAGGTCCTTGTTCCACATAAGGAAAGGTATTTGACGAAAGTAAAGTGAGTGACAACTCAGAAAGGAGGGCGTGTTCTAGGGGACGATGCTTACTGGGGATGCTGAGCTATTGCATGAGGGGAGCAGCGGTTGCGCATGGGAGCACGGCATACGGACTAAGGCCTATGACTGAGCGAGCCAGTCACGGTGACTGTTTGGCCGTGCTACACCCATGAACCGTGTTCGGCGTGTAGGGTGGACTCCGAGGAAAGTAGGAGAAAAATAGACTAAGTCCAAAGGACGGCTCTAAGCCACGTGGCGGGAGGGTGTGGCACGCACACAAGGCTCTCGCTGGTGTTGCATTATGCATTGCGTTGGCGCTGGATATGCATGAGCAAAAGTAGCGGCCTTGTATGGATTGCATATTCATAGCGGACAATCGAGGGTCCTGGGAAACAAACCCTGGGACTTCAGCGCTAGAAATTGCATCGTAAGCAAAATATTAGAAGTGGAAGAAGTAAAATAGAGGGCGCTAATATTTACCAAATTAAAGTGTAAGATTCGTAACAATACAACAAAACTTTATAAATACTTGGATACAAATCTGTAAAAATAAACAGCTTGAACTGAGACCGCGCAATTTATTAAGCGCGCATTTCCTGACCTCGATTGTTTATCTCTCTGACCTTTCACAGTTTACGTTATGTGTTTACGTTATCTGTTTGCCACGTAAACTGGGATAAGCACAACCCACTTTCGTTTCCCACTAGCCGTTATTCCCCGGGGGATTCTTAAGTCCCTGGGGTTTTACTGCTACCCCTACTCCAGAGCAGGGATGGCTATTCCCCGGGGATGACCATTTACCGGGGCAGACTGGGGGTAAAGTGATATAAGTGTGAAAAGGCCGACCGTAATTCCCCGGGGATTTGACTAGTGTGAAAAGATTGCGCGCAGCAAGGATACAGTTGCTGGGCCAACTAGTAAACAATGAAAGTACGTCTTTGGTTTTTGAATTTGGATATTAGCATTAATGAGCTTCGCCTTAAATTTTGGCATATGCAGAAGCATCAAGGCGCGACGACGAATGGTCACTGTATGTACAGTACATGTACATGTACATGTACAGTAATGTGTACAGTGTACAGTGGTGTGAGTCCGCACAATGTGTGAATATGCGCAGGAGTTTGGATAGCTTAATGGGGCAAAATTAAGCGACCAAACCGTTCTGACGCGCCTTGGTCAAGGCTACTGTTTACACTGAACTGTGTGTGGCGTGATAGCAATGAACGATCGATGTTGATGTGTCTGGAAATCGTACGTTTTTTCCCAAGAATTTTAGTCAGGATTTGTTATATTTATGTCGGACCCTGTTATAATTTCAATTATAACCCATTTAAGGTGGTCCGACGAATGTTACTTTAAAGGCGATTTCTGCTTCTTGCCTTTGTGTGAATCACCCGAGGCTGTATTTTACCCCTCACGTTTTTTTATTATAATGTTTCCAAACCAAACTCGTGGAAAAAGGGTTTAACTGTTGTTCCCACGATGTTATCTGCTGACGACGACATTCTTTCGTGTCCGGAACTACCCCAAGGACATTACGTAATTCTGAAAGCTTGATCAGTAGTTCCTTTGTTTTAGTGATGGGATTTTTGACCACGCCGGCCAACGTGGCATAAACACCCCTCCAGATTGGTCAATATCTAGTGTCCACGCTTTCTTCAAGAGTGCTGTCCACTAATCTTTTGCTGATTGGTCCCAATTCCTCTGAAGGCGAAATTGCGTCATTGTTTTAAATTTTAGACCAATCAAATTGTTAAATCCCGCCTGTCCAAGTGCGTGACCAGCATGGTTTTATCCCTTGTCCCGCTCCTGTCTCCTCAGAAGCGAACAAGACCTAGATGTGAGAAGAACCTATTCTCGAAAGTGCCCGATTTCGCACTTTGCGTAGTTTTCTTTAGGAACGCGTTGACTTTCCCTAAAGTATGTTCCTAACATATTCTTCTTACGTTCTATACCACGTGCTCTGTTGATACAGTGCTCTGTTGATACAGACACTAGTCCACCAGGTCTCGCTTGGTGGAGTTGACCCGGTTCATCTCCCCACACTGCCCCGCTTCTCAACCCCCTTTTGTCGCCTCTTCTGGAGATCGCCAGGACGCCGCACTCGGAGCCAACCTGAGTCGTCTTTAAAGATTTGCGTCCTTTTCCAAGACCCAGTTGAAGCGCGAAACCCAGCTAAGATCAATTGTTATATCCATATGTTGAACATTTTATTCATTGTTGATTAATTTCTCCAGTGGTTTACTCTTATTAATTCTACTTTTATGTTGATTATTTTTTACGGTTGATTATTTTTCCATTTAATCCTACAAGATCCATTGTCGCTTGACACTAGCTGTAGAGGGAAACCACTGTAGGATTTGATAAGCATTTCGTATATTTTTTCAATATGTTTTCGTGAATTTTCCTTGTTGATTTGTTGACAACTCAGTGGTCTAATTTTATCCTTTCTTTTATAATTCATATTTGATCGTACTTCCGACTGAAGTTGCCCAAACTCAATTTGTGAGTTATTACCGGTATTTGTTGTTTATTTTATGATCAAGGTCTTTGGTAGATTGCCAAACTCGAATTCATTTATTACACCACTGAAGTGTCTTCCTATGCTTTCATCCAATTACACTAAATTTTAATGATTTCTTACCGATACTGTTTTGTTGATTTTTTTTCTTTGACATGATCACATAATAATAATAAATATCTTGACAGCCGGTAAAAGAGGATCAAACAAATTTCGCTGTCCGCTGTGTTTCCTTAAAGAGCAAAGCTCCGTTTTTTTCAACAATCGAACCCTTCGCAGGCTCTTAATAAAACAGAGGTACAACCTGTGACATTTATAATTTCAAAAGTGTCACCTGCATAAGAGGAAATTATAAGGTCGGTTGAAGAATTTTGATTGTATAATTTTGGGCTGGTTTTCATCGTGTTTTCATGCAAAACATTTGACAGAAAATGTGTGCTTTACTATTACATAAACTAACGTTACAACCTACATGTATCATGTTGAATACAAACATATTTGATCCAACACTGGACATTTTGGACAAGTATTTGTGGACAATAAATACATGTATACATGTATTTGTAACAAGATGTTTGTGACTGGCAGTTTTTTCAGTGAATGAAACTGAGCAGCGTAGGCCTATGTGTATTATTTTATTAGTCTGCATCTGGTCTGGTCACTACTGCTACTAAAAAAGGCCCCAAATAGATAGTGTTCATGTATCCCACGAGATAGCTGGACTGGTTCAACTTCGTTGCATTTTCCTATGCTTCAGAAGGTTTGATTGGTGAAGAAATTGATAGGCTGAGCAATTACCGTCGATTTCATATCTTTTCAGTGGCATGTAAATTCATTTCTGAATACCTTTTTTGGCTTTGGTAAAACTTGTTCAAATTTCTCTGCTGTTCTGATACACATATATGCCTATATATGTAAATATTTCTAACTTTCTCACATTATGGAGAATTGCTACACCGTACATGCCCATTGATTATGTTTAAAGAACACAATTACTCAAGTGTAGTTATTCATGTTATCCACCAAATATAATTTCTAATGTTTATGCAGGAAATGATATTTTCAAGTGCATATATAATTATTTCAACAAAATAATAAAAATGTAAATGTACAAGATTGCATAATCTCAAAGCAATTAGTGTTAACCAAAATAGTGTAAATGTGTATTTAAATCATATTGAGAAGGGGCGTGTATATGGCACACTTGAGTGCATGAGAATCAATTCTAGGATCCAGAAAAGGGAGGAAAGTACAAAGTAAATTAGTTACGATACACTTTATTATACCAAGTATAACATACTTTAATAGAAAAGTAACATACTTGTGTCAGACTCACCGCATGTATTTTTCAATTAACGCACACTCTTATTAACACGGAGTCAAGACTTGATTCAACACTTTTAAAAGCTAATTCAACTGTATAAAGAGTTGTCACTGACCGGACTCTTAAGAGTTCATTAACCGCATTTCCTTTAAAGGTGTCCCTTTGGAACAAATTAGAATGCATACATGTTTAGGCCTGTTGGTGGTAGGGAATACCAATGCACATGCCTGATGAGGAAACAAAATACTGAGGCTTTTTGTATAACATTTCTTTCGACGACAACAAACAACCATGAATAACTATTCTTAATTGACATTCACTAAATTAATTATTTTTATTTTCATTGGAACATTGATAATTTCCTATTAGAAAGTAATACAAATACTTTGAGAAGAGATATTTCACAAGATATTTGTCACAAGCTAGGTTTAACAGTAAAAAAGTGAAAAAATAATAATTTATGACGGGACCCACCAGAAATTCAATTTGGTACATATTAAAATAGCGAAAAAGGCAATATTTTTCTAATTACTATAGACATATACCAACGCAAAAATCACAATAAGAATTAGTCCCTCGAGATGGTACCAAAAAGTGAAATTTCAGCCCCTGGCTCATGGACTATCAAGGCTGTTGCACGACTTAGTTATTGATCTTGCTGTACAGTGTATGTGTATACGGGGCCGGGGACGGCGAACCGTGTGTGTGTGTTCTGAATTTCTCGGGCTAGCAATCGGTACGGGCCGGGGTGATGAGAATACCGTGGTGTACACTACGACAAGAAGGCTAGGCGTGGAGTGTCGTGGCCGAGCGGTCTAGCTTACCGGACTCAAATTCTGGTGTTAGCAGCAGAATGTGGGTTCGAATCCCGGCCGTGACACTTGTGTCCTTGAGCAAGACACTTAACCATAATTGCTTCTCTCCACCCAGGGGTTAAATGGGTACCTGTGAGGGCAGAGTTGGTTGATTAGCCCTATATGCGCTGTAATGGCAGCAATTGAGCTGTATACTCCCCAGGGAGCTGAGATGGTTTCAGGAATGATTTATGAGCCTTATGAGCCTTATGAGCAGGGGTAATAATATAATGCGCCTTGAGCACCACTCAGTTGGTGGATACGTGCGCTATATAAGTCCACACATTATTATTATGTAGGCCTACCTATACCAACGTCATGAGACAACTACTAGTATGCGGAACTGACGCCCTGTGTGCATGGTTTACAGGAAACGCGAACTGACGTGTTCACTGGAAAACGCATTGTTCCAAGGACGAAACTATCCGGTTTCTTCCACATCAGATCAAGTATAAAACTGGTGTATGTGAGCATATTTGTTAGTTCTTTGATATAAAAAGGAAGGCCTACGTGTTGTATAGAACAAATATGGCGGAGTCTACAAAGAGGTGTGGTTTCTTATCAATCTGGTTATTGGTGGTCTTGCTGGCAAACTGGGCCAACGGCACAGGTAAGGAATAGGCCTGACATTTAATGGGAGGTACAGCAGTGGTAAAGTTAGCAAAACTGCTTCTTATGCTTATACTTGAAAACAACCAAACTGTGAAAGTTTGAGCTTATTACGGCAGAATGGATCGTTGTCACATTGGGTACTCCGCAATGGTAGCTACATAAGAGGACTTTATTTATTGCCTGCATGGTATACCCTTGAGAAGTACTCTGTGTAATAACGACCCCTTCACCCTGATAACGTTGTGTTGTTTTTCGGCAATACCGACCATTCCTATAGTGTATATTAAATAAAACATAAATGATCAAATATTTACATGATATTTACTTGCGGAAGGTGACTGAAAAGTTGATAGTATAACTACTTTCCTTGAAAAATTTCTGTCTTAGGTATCATTTTAGTATACTGAATTAAAACGTTTTTGCAAATGAATAACATTTGTGTCATTGAGTTATTTGAAATAGAGATATCGTTATTTCTTGATTCAATGGTAACTTTGCACGCCATATAGGTTGGCCCTGTGGCTTTGACCCCTATTGGATTGCAACCTATGACTTGATCGGGAATCTGCACAACCAAAATATTGGGTGCGTTCGAGTATAGCTTCGCCGAGGTAACCCGAGCAAGTCACATGCGTTAGCCCCGAGCACAAGCTAATCAAACGAGCAACCCGTCGAACGTTCGCCCTTGTGTGGTCTCCAGCGATGTGCAACAAAACGATCGAAAAATAATTATTTCCTGAGTAAAAAAGGAACTGATGGTCGTATTACTTCTCAAGCTCGTACAAAACTACACGTCTTTATAGTACAAGAACATTCTCTACTCACAAATTAATTGTTTAAGAGGTGAAAATGTCAAACTTCACGAAATTGCCGCACTGAAAACAACAATGGCTACCATTGCAGAATATTCTCAAAGTTACATCATGCATGTCACTTACCCAGGTCAGTTTCTTGTGTACCTCATATAGAATAAGGCTTTTAGGAAATTGTTTTGCTGGTTAGAGTTTGTGTACAATGTTCACAGTTCACACTATGCAGAAAAAGTCACACAAAAAAGAAAGAAAAAAGACTGTTAATACATAACCATATCTTCTATAAAAAAAGAGGACGGTGTTTTCTGTCCATCTGTCTGTGACGCCCATACACGGGTGCGTTGTTTTCAAAGTTACGGAAGAGTTGCAAGCTGTGCAACCTTTCTTATCCTGCGGTAAAAAGATAGGTGCTCAGAGTGTGTGCGGTTTCCCAGTATGGCAAAGTGAAATTCCGTGCGGCCTTTCTTATCCTGCACAAAAAATCTGTACATGTGTCTTATACGTGTGCATGGTACCACACACGCGCCATACAAGCACACGCATACTACCAAGCGGTGCCTGGCTACAGTAATCGTAGTACAGACGTATGCCGTAACCACACACAGCGGCATTCAATCACTCACACACACGCACCATCGTTGAACACACACCAGGTAGGCCTAAGTCAGCCCATTTTCATTATTTTAGCTTGCAGAGTGAATTCTGGAATAGCCACATGCTTACTGAGAATAGAAAGAATATACACAGCCTAATTTTAGTTTAGGCACACTAAATAATACACTTTGAAATCTCTAAGGCTAACTTCCCTCTTGCTGATCGTTTAATATTTTTTTACTTCCAAAACAAAATTTCATATATATTTTTTTCCTTTTATATTTCATTTACCTTCCAAGTTATATTTTATAGATCGTTTAGGCACACTAAAAAACACACATTGAAAACTCTAACGCTAACTTCCCTCTTGCTGATCTTATACTTTCAAAACAAAATTTCATATATTTTTTCCTTTTATATTTCATTTACTTTCACAATTATATTTTATAGATCGTTTAGGCACACTAAAAAATACACCTTGAAATCTCTAACGCTAACTTCCCTCTTGCTGATCTTTTAATATTTTTTTTTACTTTCAAAACAAAATTTCATATATATTTTTTCCTTTTATATTTCATTTACTTTCCAAGTTATATTTTATAGATCGTTTAGGCACACTAAAAAAAAACACACATTGAAATCTCTAAGGCTAACTTCCCTCTTGCTGATCTTTTAATATTTTTTTTTACTTTCAAAACAAAATTTCATATATTTTTTCCTTTTATATTTCATTTACTTTCACAATTATATTTTATAGATCGTTTAGGCACACTAAAAAACACACATTGAAAACTCTAACGCTAACTTCCCTCTTGCTGATCTTATACTTTCAAAACAAAATTTCATATATTTTTTCCTTTTATATTTCATTTACTTTCACAATTATATTTTATAGATCGTTTAGGCACACTAAAAAATACACCTTGAAATCTCTAACGCTAACTTCCCTCTTGCTGATCTTTTAATATTTTTTTTTACTTTCAAAACAAAATTTCATATATATTTTTTCCTTTTATATTTCATTTACTTTCCAAGTTATATTTTATAGATCGTTTAGGCACACTAAAAAAAAACACACATTGAAATCTCTAAGGCTAACTTCCCTCTTGCTGACCTTTTAATATTTTTTTTTACTTTCAAAACAAAATTTCATATATTTTTTCCTTTTATATTTCATTTACTTTCACAATTATATTTTATAGATCGTTTAGGCACACTAAAAAATACACCTTGAAATCTCTAAGGCTAACTTCCCTCTTCCTGACAAATCAACAACCTCAGATTCGCCCCCCCCCCCCGCCCATCTAGACAAAGAGCCTCTCCAATTTCAGTTTTCCGGATAACACTTTTCACTTAACCAACAAAACAAACAACTGCTTCTACATTTACCATCATCACTCTTTCACAGTACCTTGCCAAAGAAACATAATCACAACCCTTTTTTTATATAAAATAACATGTTTTTTAAAACTATATCCTCCATGTTTTACTGCCATCAAGTCGCCAATAAACAAGTATCTTTTACATACAAATTTTAACCACTGATATCTGTATCATTAATTTGTGTTCAAACCAACTATCTCTACCTCTTATTCCCCATAACTGTGCTCCCCTCGCAAATTGTGCTCCCTTTCTCAAATTGTCTACATAGCAGATGTCAGGACTACATCAGATCTGTAAAACGGGTAAACAGCTAGTATTTCTAATACAGAAACACTACCCATAAATCCGACATCAATCTGGAACTAGGTCAGAGACAATCTGACTGACCCAAAAAGTGGGATCAGTAATTTATTAATTTGTTCAATTTGTTAATTTACAAAAGTAAAGCCTTTCTTTAGAATACTAATTCACGACTTTGGCGGATTTATCAATTCATAATATTATTTAAACTGTTTTCCCCTTATATTTTACATATTATTTTAAAGTAACCAATCAGCATTACAGCCTGTGGCTGTAAATAACTATAGCATTTTCAAACAAAATGAATACCTTAAATAAAATGGAATTATTGTACAACAATGGAATTATTGTACAACATTGAACATCATATCCATATTTTCTGTAACGAAACAGAATACTTTGCTAGCCGTTGTGGTGAGACAATCAACATTGGAGATTCTGGCGGAACTCTCGATTCTCAACTCGGACCAGAGTACGACAATAACCTGGACTGCACTGTCACCCTCCAGACCTCAGCCGATCGCCAAATCCGACTTAGCTTCACACGATTTCAAACCGAGGGGTACTATGGGTCCTGTTCGAGTGACTATTTGGAAGTTTTTGATGGTCCGAATATTACGTCACAGAGACTGAGACAGATATGTGGTTCGACTGTACCAAATGACATCACGTCTTCATCCAATTCAATCACTCTGAGATTCACGACAGATTTCTCCGTTAAAGGTGTGGGATTTAGCCTTGCATATTATAAAATATCCTCCTCTACCTTCGGTAAGTATTTACTGTTAAAGAATGGGTGTAACGTACGGTATAGGACATTGGTAATGTTGGTAAAACTGTTTACAGGTAGTTTCTTTGAATCAAGAAAAACATTGAAAAAACATCTTGTGAAAATTTCATATATTTTTTCCTTTTATATTTCATTTACTTTTACAATTATATTTTATAGATCGTTTAGGCACACTAAAAAATACACCTTGAAATCTCTAGGGCTAACTTCCCTCTTCCTGACAAATCAACAACCTCAGATTCGCCCCGCCCCCCCCCCCCCCCATCTAGACAAAGAGCCCCTCCAATTTCAGTTTTCCGGATAACACTTTTCACTTAACCAACAAAACAAACAACTGCTTCTACATTTACCATCATCACTCTTTCACAGAACCTTGCCAAAGAAACATCATATAATCACAACCCTTCTTTTAATAAAATAACATACTTTTTTCAACTATATCCTCCATGTTTTACTGCCATACATACCAATTTTAACCACTGATATCTGTATCATTCATTTGTGTTCAAACCAACTATGTCTACCTCTTATTCCTCATAACTGTGCTCCCCTCGCAAATTGTGCTCCCCTTCTCAAATTGTCTACATAGCAGATGTCAGGACTACATCAGATCTGTAAAACGGGAAAACAGCTACCGGTAGTATTTCTAATACAGAAACACTACCCATAAATCCGACATCAATCTGGAACTAGGTCAGAGACAATCTGACTGACCCAAAAAGTGGGATCAGTAATTTATTAATTTGTTCAATTTGTTAATTTACAACAGTAAATCCTTTCTTTAGAATACTAATTCACGACTTTGGCGAATTTATCAATTCATAATATTATTTAAACTGTTTTTCCCTTATATTTTACATATTATTTTGAAGTAACCAATCAGCATTACAGCCTGTGGCTGTAAATAACTATTATAGCATTTTCAAACAAAATGAATACCTTAAATAAAATGGAATTATTGTACGATACGTTCAACATTGAACATCATATCCATATTTTCTGTAACGAAACAGAATTCTTTGTTAGCCGTTGTGGTGAGACAATCAACATTGGAGATTTTGGCGGAACTATCGATTCTCAACTCGGACTACAGTACGACAATAACCTCGACTGCACTGTCACCCTCCAGACCTCAGCCGATCGCCAAATCCGACTTAGCTTCACACGATTTCAAACCGAGGGGTACATTAGGTCCTGTTCGAGTGACTATTTGGAAGTTTATGATGGTTCGAGTATTACGTCACAGAGACTGGCACAGATATGTAGTTCGACTGTACCAAATGATATCACGTCTTCATCCAATTCAATCACTCTGAGATTCACGACAGATTCCTCCGTTGTAGATCTGGGATTTAGCCTTGCATATAATACATCCTCTACCTTCGGTGAGTATTTACTGAGAATGGTTGTAACGTACGGTATAGGACTTTGGCAAAACTGTTTACAGGTAGTTTCTTTGAATCAAGATAAACATTGAAAAAAAAAACATATTGTGAAAGCATATTTCAATGTATCGTTTACGAGAAAATAATGAAAATTCATTCATATTATTTGACAGTTCATTATTTAGCAATTTAGGAAAAAACATCTTTTCCAAACTTGAACAGGAAATTTGTTCACTCTTCTTAAAAGTGATAGCACAAAAGAAAACTTATTTTTAGGGAAGATTGATAAAATAATCAGTAATTTCAGTTTCACATTGCTATTCAACATGTTCGTTATTTTGATTTACCAATCCTTTACCTTAAGAACTTCGCTACCAACGCAGCTATTTGTCTCATTCGCAAACGCCGATGCGCGTGTAGACTGGTCCCCTGTCTATATCCTATCAATGATATAGACAGGCACCAAGCGTACCACTCAAAGGATTTCATTGGATATGTTAGCGCGTTGTGCTGAAGACCAGGGTTGCGTTCCACTTGCGCGAACTTTGCAAACGTTCGCCAAGGTTTGCAAACAATTTCGAGTGCCAATCAAGTGCACCGCCAACACTGGCGAACGTTGGCCAACGTAGTTTTTATGTGTTTGCAGTTGTGCGAACGTTGCGCTCACAATCGGTTCCACTTTGACCCATCCGTCCCCAAACGTTTGCGATACATTCGCGCAAGCGGAACGCAGCCCTGACGTCACGTTTCGAGGCTTGCGCGCTAGCTACAACCAAGGTCAAAGTTCAGCATCAGGGAAAATATGGCGGCTGCACGGCCATGATCTGGCGTAATTCTACCAAAGCGTGACGTCAGATCTTCAGGCTAATGCGCGGTGAATTTGCTCCCAATGTCTTGATGATAGCCACTTTCGCGTCGTGTAAGCGTTGTGCGTACACTTTGTGCGTATTTTATGGTACTAAGTGCGCGTGTACTTCTTCCAGCCAATGATTACGCACATCAACTGCAAAATACGCCAAATGCGACGCACTATCGCTGCCATTTCGCCCACAGTGGTCTAACATGTGCCCTTAACATCTCATAGACGACGGGTACATTGGCTGTGTGTAAGCACCATTGATCTCCATTCCAGTGACTGGATAGGCTGAAACGGCATATTTGTACACGTTTGTCCGGCTAGCACTTGGACGCGCGCGCTACGAGCGAAACGGGTACGTAGGCCTTTACGCGCAAGGAGTGCATTCGTTTCAGGATGTACCAAAAATCATGTATTTGTTGACATAATACATTCCTTTCCGAATTGTTTGATGTAGGGGGCCCATGCAACCCAGTTAAGTGTCTCTGCCTTGAATGGTATTATTCAGGGGGAGGAAGGGTCTCACGTGATCCGAGGCTTGACGCGCATTGTAGGCCATACCATTAATGTGACAGGGCAAAAAAAAAAAAAGCGAAACGGTTTAATATTTAAATGTTCATACCTTTTATCATAATTTAATTAACCATTAATAATCACAATGAAAAACAACTCTCACATTTTTCAAAATATTTTGTAAAACTTAATATTTTACAGAAAGTGTTATTGACGCACACTAGCTATTTGAACAGTGCATACATGCTTACACACAGTCAATGTACCCGTCGTCTATACGCGCACCACGATGTTCACCATGCGCATCGGCGTTTGCGAATGAGACATGTAGCTGCGTTGGTGGCGCACTTTTGTCCCAACCCTTCCTTCCCCACCCCCTGGTATTATTCTTGATAGGATAAAGACAGGGGATCAGTCTAACTGGTCCCCTGTCTTTTATCTATCACGAGCACTGATCTCCATTATGTTGACTAGATAGGAGATCAATGATCACGAGCCCAGAAATCTCGATGGGTGCATTTAAAGGTACGGCACGCGTACGCGCAGCGCACAGACATGAACCATTAAAAACTCGGAGTGATGGCGCCCTTCAGTTGGGGATATTCATTAGGTCTATTGAATTGAACTGAATTGAATTGGATTGGATTTCAGATACAGGTTTCTGCAACTTTGGTGAGTTTAGGTGCAACAATGGCCAATGTATCGATAGTAGTCGGCAGAATAATGGATACGACGACTGTGGTGATAACAGTGATGAAGACAACGGTAAGTTACTGATCACAATAACGAATCTATATCAAACTTGCACAAATTATATACTCATCTTCATTGTGAATTGGTACGAATTTCTCAAAAACGTGAGGTTTCTTTGTCTAGCACATGTTACATACAGGTTTGCTATTTAGGCCTCCATGACACGGCACAGTTTAGCTGAAGGGGTTGTTGTCACTCAGGGTACTTCCCAATGGTACCCAGGTAATCATAAACGTACTCTTAAAGTACATAGGAGTAAGATTACCATTAAGGGTACCATTGGTGAGTACCCAAGGTGACAACGACCCCTTCAGCCAAATTTTAGGCTCAGAATTGTAACATGTTATCTCTGTGATTTCCATTTAATGTCATGATATATTATTGGCATTTAAAGATATATCGCCCGTGTTTTGGGCCCGCCTGATTTGACGGTAAAAATAGATTGAAATGTTGAATTGCTATTTTCTGGGACATTGAACAAAAATATCCGTCAAGGATTAGTATCAGTAAAACAAAAACTCGAATTAATAAATAAATCACACAGCTTAAAGGGGGACTGACATGGATTTAAATCAAACAGTTAAATATGTGATCGGTTTATTCTTTTATATCAGTAAAAGATCAATACAATTTTTGTTTTGTGTTTTTATTGTTTTTGAGAGTGTTATTTTACCATTGTAAAAATGCCCCCCACTTTTACGCCCTGCACGGAGGAGCTGTTCGTGACGTCATGTCGGGAAGAGAAATTCGGCTCAAAACTCGGCTCAAAATGATCGCTGCACAAAACTGTGTGAGCCGATGGACCTGACCACTTTACTCTTGTCAGTCGAACTTTGCTCGTCCAAATACGGCGATTTTTGGGTCACTTGGGAAAAGATGAAGGCTAACACCGTCTTTGGTGGTATTGTTGCATCCTGCAGAAACACATCTACCCGGCATTTTATTAGTTCCGGAAACAAAAATCACGGAAGAAATGAAATCGACGCTACGTGTGTGAAACGTTTGTATGTACATGTACATCATGTACACATCGGATCTTCCCGACCTTACGTCACATATCTTATGCAAATGAAGCTTCCACCATGGGCGGGGTTGCATCCCCCAAACACTTCAAACATTGTTTTAAAATACTTGTACTCAGAAATCAATGATTAAATAGACACAGGTGGGTCTCACAAACAATATTTTATTACAAAACGCCTTAAGTACACACACAATAAAGGATGTCAGTCCCCCTTTAATGTACTTTTTTTTTTAAAACCTCAACACGTACATTTAACTAATAAAGCCAAAACCTGGACACGGTGTACATGTAATATTATAACATATGTACAACCATGGAACTGATGGAATAGATACCATTAACAAGTTGACAATATTCACATAATTCATAAACCTTGTTTATTTTTTCATAAAGGCAAGTACATGTCAATAAATATAATGGTGACACTGCAAGTGTTGGCATCTGTAAATAAATTAACTTGCGTATTTATACATTTGCTCTTGAATATAGAAACCTGAAAGCACCCTTAAAAATGGCAATATTTATGTAAATGGGTGTAAATGGGTGTAAATGGGTGTACAATTGAACATTTCAAATGCAAATTTCTAACTTTAGTTAAAGAACGAAATTAAAAGACTAACATGTACATGCATGCTCATACATTTCTCAATATTATCATTGACTTTACACTGCAGTGATGCATGTTTTAATACAGACTTTACATTATAAAATCCACCTACATCAAGCAACTAACAGTATAGGCCTACACAAAATTTGCCACTTTATTAGACTATGTGTAGAGATATCCCCCACTTGAACTTCTTTAAGTTTTTAAAATATAATATATCTCATTTTGTATTATTTAATTATAGTACACTAATAATGAATAAGTTGAATAAGTTTTATTCATGGGGAACCAAGGCAAAGTCTAAAGTCAAAGAATGAGGGGAATAATTAAGCAACTGTATGTGTTGCATTCATGAAGTTACACAGCCTTTTGCACAACTTCTGAAAAAAAAACATAACGAAACCGCACCCAATGGGAAAAAAGAATTTCACAACGATCATCATATCAAACAAATTTTGACTCTCACTTTTTTTCACTTTCACTTTTTTCACTTACTTTGATCACGAAAACCCCCTTCCTTTTTACTTCTACACAAAACAGTACAGGACGCTCAGAAACAAGCCCAACAAAATGGCTACACTCTTAGTTTCTAGCCTTTTTACGTACCGTACATGTCACAATTTCAATTCTTACAATTGAAATAGTTACACAGTCCCATAACGGGGACAGTGGCTATGGCTGGAGTACTGGTTGTTGAAGTCACTTGATGATTCAGACACGGCCTATTATTCAGACAGCCTACTTCGATAATGCCTACTAACTTACAGCCAATTGATGTGCAAGTCTCGCACGTATTTGAACGTTAAAGTGTGCGATTTTGTTTCCTTCACGCGTTGAAGCAATGTACGTGGGAACCAAAGGTTCCCAAAAAATGTTCAAATACGCGCGAGACTTGCACGGTCTATTACTCCTGAAGTATCATTGCGCTAAAACAACAAATAACCAATAGAGGGCGCTAACAGTTATTTATTACGTCCATGTGCTTAAAAATTATAATGTAGTATCACGAAAATTACGAATTACAACAAATCAAATTTTAATATTTCACAAATTCCACAAAAGATAAATTCACAATCTTTGCACCATTTTATACATCGTGAAAAACTTGAAAAGTAAATGTAAAGCGATGACAACGATTTGACCCTGGTCAAAACCAGAAGTGGAAAGTTTGAAAATTCAGAAGAATAATAGATAATTTCACAATCTTTGTACCATTATAAATCGTGAAAAAACGTGAGTAATATGTAAATTCATGACACCGCTTTGACCTTCACTTCCAGTCCAAACCGGAAGTTGAAGTGAAAAATATTCTGGAGCCATTGTGTAATTTGAACATGGTCTATTGCATTCCAAAAAACTTATGAATTCAACGAATCTTAACGTAAGAGTTTCTCCAACAATTTCAATTCATGACGCCGTTAAATAACGTCAATCCCGAACACCTAGTGTTTGTCATTGTACAAACACCAATTTCTAGTTGAATTCTATTTTGGGTCTCTTGAGCCAAACACTGGCGATATATCTTTAAGATAAATCGTTTACACATTATTCCAGGTTTTTTAATAGTATCTGCATACACATTTTGATGATTTGGTGACATTTTGATTTTGTCTGTTCATGATTTGCTCACTTCAATGTAGATGCAGATGATTACAATAACGGCATTGATGTCGATGACGCCATAAACGCCGCCGGTGGCCTTCTCAAGTTGGGCATAGGGATTATAGTCGCTATCATTATTGGCATACTTGTCAGCGTAGTCCTATTATGTGTATGCTGTGGCTGTATTTGCTATCATTGCTGCTGTAAGACCAGACCGCGTCAGTATAACACCACGATTGCCACTACCCAGCAGCCTGGAGGACAGATGGTTTACAATCCCGAAGCGCCACCACCGTCCTACAATCAGCAGCCACCGATGGCCTTGCAGTCTGCACCATACGGCCAACCAAATGAAGTTAAATCCTAAGATGTAGGCTACACTGTTGGTAATTTTTGGTTTCACAACATTTTCTCAAATTTAAGAATAGTGACGGGTATTAAACAGCCTGAGAAATCATTATATAATGCCTTATGCTCTCAATAATTGGTCAAAACTAAAACAATATTGACATGTCCTCTGGTGTTAATGTGACCATTTTAATAGATTTTAAACTGAAATTTCCCAAAAGTTCTCAGAAACACGAAGACCAAAATCTTTCTAAAATTTTCACAGATTGGTTTCTTTTTAATAATTTTTTACCAAAAGTGTATTTGGGATTAAATTGCTCACTTCGTTATGTTCTATCATATTTTCAGACTTAGGTACAACATTAATGAAAGTTTCAGCTCAGTGCAGAGTGTACGTCATAACAAAAACTGTTTAAAAGCATTCATGATTTGTTACATAAAACACTTAGAAAACACTTTCTCAAAATGTGAATGTTGTGTTTCTACCAGATTGTTGCTAATAGATTGACGTGCTCACGTTAGGATGGATGTAAACACATCTTTCATTGTATAACTATGTATCATGATGTGAACCAGGACCGTAGCGAGCGTATTTATACATTCGTATAAAGGAGTACTCGTGAGGGTGGAGATTGATATTGGAGTGTCGTGGCCGAGTGGTCTAGCTTACCGGACTCAAGTTCTGGTGTTAGCAGCAGAATGTGGGTTCGAATCCCGGACGTGACACTTGTGTCCTTGAGCAAGACACTTAACCATAATTGCTTTTCTCCACCCAGGGGTTAAATGGGTACCTGTGAGGGCAGAGTTGGTTGATTAGCCCTATATGCGCTGTAATGGCAGCAATTGAGCTGTATACTCCCCAGGGAGCTGAGATGATTTCAGGAATGATTTATGAGCCTTATGAGCAGGGGTAATGATATAATGTGCCTTGAGCACCACTTAGTTGGTGGATACGTGCGCTATATAAGTCCACACATTATTATTATTATTATTATTATTATTATTATTATTATTATTATTATTATTATTATTATTATTATTATTATTATTATTATTATTATTATTATTATTATTATTATTATTATTATTATTATTATTATTATTATTATTATTATTATTATTATTATTATTATTATTATTATTATTATTATTATTATTATTATTATTATTATTATTATTATTATTATTATTATTATTATTATTATTATTATTATTATTATTATTATTATTATTATTATTATTATTATTATTATTATTATTATTATTATTATTATTATTATTATTATTATTATTATTATTATTATTATTATTATTATTATTATTATTATTATTAATATAGTAATGCACTATAAGAATTAAATTGTTATATCCTTAGATTTTTTTTCTTTAAACGAACCACTTATAACTGATGGGAGTTTTGTCATCTGTTGGCTGATTCCCTGTACACACATATAAAAAATGATAGTTCTGATTCCCAATAAATAAATAGGGGCCAGACCATATCTTCCAGCCTGCAGTTTGGATCGACCAGACATTGATTATGAAACACAATCCATTGGTGGATCCAGGGGGACTAAGGGGGCTGTAGCCCCCCCCCCCCCAAAAAAAATCGTACCCAAAAAAAAAAAATTAAGAGAAAAAGAGAGGGGGAGGAGAGGGGAGAACGCACTCCCATTACCACAGTGTGCTTTGTTTTTCTCTTCCTTTGATTATTTCATTGTAATTTTTGTAGTACTGAAAAATAATTGTTTTTGATTCTCAGCCCCCCCCCTAAAAAATGTTCTGGATCCGCCCATGCAATCACCGTACAGACTTAAAGGGACAATATTGTCACGATCATAGCAGACTTTTAACAGGGCATGGAATCAGTGTCCTAGTTAAAGAACACAGTGACTGAAAATTAATGGCTCATTAAGCAGCAACAACGGTAATGACCTTATAATGTAAGGTATTGTGGTCACTGAGTTAATCTAAATCAAGCACTCTGATCCCAGGCCTTGTTGATCGTAACGATATTATCCCTTTTTATAGTTGTCGGTGAAGGTAGTACGTGATTTTGCTGGAAATTTAGCTTTCAGTGTTTATACAGCGTTTTAATCAGGCAGCTTTATTCTGATTTTATACTTGGATATTTAGAGAGAATATCAAATAATAATGTTCATAAATGTTTAAAGTTTTATAATGTTTTACCCTTAAAGTTGCTAATGTGCCGCTTTAATTAACCTTTTAATTTGCTTTTCTGTTTTTTATTGACGGAGTTTTTCTAAAAAATTTCACTTTCAATATAATACTTCTTAGAACAATTTACAATAGAAACAAGTTTTTATCAAAGTTCAAGGTAGCCTTAAATCATTGCGCACACGGCAATGTAGAACGAGTATATATCTAGAACGTGCTAGGCGTTTGAAAGCAATTAATAGTACTATTTGTAAGCATTTTAGTATGGGGCCAGGGGTCCACCTAGTACCCCTGGTGGGCTCGAGGGAGTCGAGGTTTTTTTTAAGATCCAGCATACGGTTCAAATTATAAATTGTTATACCAGGAGCCCTCCCCCAGTGACGTGAATGAAATAAGAGAAAATTGACATCAAATTTATTTAGATTACAGATCCAGCTTAGCCCTCAAGATTGTAATGTTTATTTGATATGCGAATATTTTGAGTTGTATTATTATGAAGATTTTAACAGTTGTTTTAATGTTTTAATACATAGAAATATGAGATAGTAGATACTTTTAGTGAAATTGTATACAATAAAAATGCATGGTTTATGACAAATTAATGTTATGTTTGTTTATAATCACAGTGTGGAGCAACTGAAGGTTTTGTGGATCGACATCAATGCGATCCGGTTCGCTTCACGCAAAAGCGAAAGTTACGTCTTCATTTCGCGCAACTTTGCGGCGAAACGGTACAATAAATTCTGGATCCCCCATCCGCCTTTAGAAAGTCAGTGCCCCTGGTTCCCCCTACTAATTGATAATTCCAATGTATTCATAGACCTAGGGTTCCCATATTAATGCCGCCAAAATGCTGCTATAAAATCATTTCCACCACCCACCCACCCCACCACCTACCCACCCCACCACCCATTATCTCGAATTCAAACAAGCCTGAGGTGAAGTACATGTAAATGCAGGTAAAACAAATCGCCCTCTAACGTTTATAAATAGCCTTGAGGTGCATATTTCTGAATACTGATGGAGATATGGTGCCTGATCATGGAGATACGAGGAAGTGTGATGCCCATGATGTGAAGCCTAACCGGAAACCAGTGCAAATTACGTAATTTTCATTGGTAAGATTTTACCTTGGGTTAAGATAATAAAACGTATATTTGTTTAATTTCCTTCCTAACGCCAAAATAGTCTCCGGTTTCTGGTCTCCGCGCGCGTCGCCTCAGACGACTTTTTCACATGTGCATTTGCCCGATTTGTGAGGCCTAAAAAAAATAATAAATAAAAATGCGCGTCACCGCATCGATTTTGAAGCCGACCGATGACCAGAATCCAGAGACTTTTTGTTTGTTTGTTTGTTTGTTTGCTTGTTTGTTTGTTTTTTGTTTGGGGGGGGGGCTAAAAGTTCAATTACTGATATTTAGCTTAGAGCCCTCTTTAAATGTCGATCATCGATCATTGGTTATGGGTATGTTGGCAAAATTGCTTTTATAAGAATGCTTGATCTTTTTTTGAATCAAGACACACATTAAAGGGACAGTTTCGTCACGATCAGAGCAGACTTTCAACAGGGCATGGAATCAGTGCCCTAGTTTATGATGAACGATGAACACAGTGACTGAAAGTTACTGGCTCATTTATGCAGCAGCAACGGTAATAGTACACTGTAAAAACGTTCGGTAACATGGTGTTGGGTAAGGTTATTTCTCCCAGAATTAGTCAGTATTTACCACAACTGTTCACATATTTTGGCAATTTTTTTTCTAACATTGGGCAATAGTTAACCAACTGTGTAACCTGTTGATATGTTGACCAATGTTGGGCAACATATCAACCGTGTTTGCCCAATATTTCTTACAGCGTATGACCTTATCACGTGGGGTATTATTTTCAGTCACTGAGTTAATCTAAAACTAGCACTCCGATTCCATGCACTGTTGATCGTGTTGATATTACCCCTTTAAACAACAAAATATTGAACAATTCATTTTGAATTGTTCGTATTTATTCTATTGCTGAATTTAAATTCAAACTGCACATTATTTCACTTTTCTCAAGTGACATCACCTCAGACAAAGTTAGTGACGTCACCTCAGACAAAGTTATTGATACATCATAAACTTTACATCAAATAAGTTTCACATTACATTTCGAAAATGTTATTTTTATATAACCTTTTAAGTAAAGTAGCAATGTTCCGCTTGAATCATAAAATTCAGTGCCGATAGAAAATATGAAAACACGGATACATCAGGGAAGGTAACTTTACACCAAGAAAGTTGTTTAGATATTACTTCGTTAATTTGATAACCTGGTAATACCAATGTCTTTATACCTTCCCTTTAAGTTATCACTTGAATATTATAATGAGTCACCATGTTGCGTACGCCACATGGTATAATCGTGTCAGTGTCAACGGATATATCGAATGTTGCTTCCTGTATAGTTGTAAGGTCATTGTTCTATTCGATTTACATACGCCTACTATGTGACACATAACATGTTTACCGTCGTGAAAATGCACATCATTTCTGAAGCGGGTCTACTTTGTTCTCAATATATATATTACAGAGCAGTGCACTCCAATTGGTTCGACGGTAGCACTGGTATTTTCAGATTGTGAATTTCCAGATATTGAAATATATGATTCAGCATTTCATCAGAGAATTAATTTATGAAATTATTTATTTATGTTATCTTTTAAGAGGGTAGTCAAGTTCATTGTAAAGACAAAGCTTTCAACTAGAGTCCTCTGCACAACACACGCCTTCCTGTAGTAACATCAAAAAGATACAATATTAATTATTACAGAAAGCGAAGTGAATTCAAAATCATACACGTTAAAAGGAGGAGGCAACAAACAAATAATTAGTTTAAAAATATACACTTTGTATATTTTTCAGCAAACTTGACAAGAATATGGTTCTGACTCACAAATAGAATAAATAAATATACACCAACCGCCATCGTTGTGAAAAGACCCACATAAATATTGCACTAAATGAATTCTGTAAAATACAATAGACAGGTTATGCATGTAGGATGGTTTGTCCAAATTTTTACCCTTTGTGGCTGTGCCATCCGTCTTTGTATATTCCGTTCTTACTTTATGTGCAATTTTATTCTTTTGTTTTGGCTGGACCATCACTTTCGTTTTTCTTTCATTTTTAACTGTTTAGTATTTTTAATGTTTTTATTGTAACATTCTTGTAATTTGGCCCTTGGGCCACGAGAGGAATGCAAATAAACCAATAATAATAATAATAATAATAATAATAAGTCAGTGGTTTGTTTTGTGCACAAATAACCTTCAGGATGTTACCACGCGCATCGGCGTGCGCGACCTACACTTCAACGTGTAATCCCAATCAACATTGGGAATTCCCTGTTCTTGAAATTCCAACTCGAGTAAACAGCTTAGCTGGCAGCTAGAATTGAATTGTTATTAGTGGTAAGCTTCATACGACAGCGCCATCCGGGTTCGTTGGTAACGGCATGCACACGGTCGCATCTGTGTAGTTGATTTTGGACTCAATAGGAATGTTCCCACACGTACATACACAGTCAGTGCAGCAAAACACGATATACAGTTGTATCAGGAAACGACAGACAAAGAGTAAAACTGCGATTGATTTAACCAATTGAATCTGTTAGGTGTACCACAAATAAACATGGCGGCGTTTAGAAAGAGTATTGGTGTAATCTGGTTGTTGGTGATCCTTTTGGTTAACTGGACTAAAGCTTCTGGTGGTAAGTAGAAATGTTTAAAATGAACCAATTCCGTGGAGTAGTGGCTGTAAACGTAACATGCCCTACTGCGGTACATCCAGAGTTCAGCTTGCTTTGAATGCCTTGCTTGGTACCATGAGTTGATGAGGGCAGAGGAGTGAGAGACAAGGAAGCTACTCCAGGGGGACATAAGTTATCCTCTTCCCATGTTACTCGACACCCCCTTCAATGAAGGCATCAACATGGTCCGACGGCAATTCGATAATCAGTTAGGACTTCGGTGACCTGATCCTTCTGTTTCCGCATTTGATTTGTTGGTACATTTCTTGTGAACATTTGCTAAAGGATTTATTAAGCACTATTTGTAACCAGCCATGATGTTGCATCAGATCCCACTGTGTATTTCAGTTATGTGCTCATGAATAATAATATGCATACATCTAGCTCTATGAACTTCTTCCTTTGTATACACTGCGTTAGAGTTCTACCGATGAAACCTCATTTTCCCCCCGTACATGCAATATGTTGAATAAAGTGATGCATGTTTACCACCATTTCCCTTCCGTTTTCGCCCGTTAAAGTTACACTTTGACCTTGGTTGGTACGCCTTGGTTGGTAGCTAGCGCGTGAGCCTGGAAGCGTGACGTCAGCCTGTGTACACGTATATCCTTGATAGGATAGGGGACCAGTCTAATTCGCACATATACTACAGATGGAAATACGCTTGCGCGCAAACTTTGTACATGTCTGACAGCTGCCAGTACGTTAGCCACCGATGCAAAAACAAGTTGGAACTAGACGGAAGTGTTTGTGATATTACAAACACATAGGTGTTCGAGTTTTGTCAGGGCAGTGATAATGACGTCAGAATGTTTTTTTAAAGAACCTTTGCATTATTATTTTTTTCATATTAAAGAGTACCCTGTAAAATATGATGTGGTTACCAACGATAATTTGTTTGAAGTCAATTTCAATGATTTGAACTTAATCACATTATTTATTCTTGAAAAAACAGTTCAAATGTGAAAAACAACTTGTTCTGCTACATAAGGGTCAATTTTGGTACCGAAATTCTTTGAGAGAAGGCATTTATTTGGCGAGTTTTTACAACCCGTTTTCGTGTAGTTCCAGATACGAATTGTGATTTTGACGAAACCGTCGTCCTCACTAATAATGTACGGTTTTGAAAATATTGTTTTAATATTAAACTTTGACTTCCGGTTTGGACAGGAAGTAAAGGTCAAATTGGGGTCACCTTTGTGTAAATATTTTTGACAATTAACAATCTATACAATGGTGGAAAGATTGTGAATTTACCCCTTGTAGTTGTTGAGATATAATTTTAACTGGTTAGTGGTTGCAAAATAATATTTAAAAAAACCTTAAAAAGTGGCGGTCGGATACAACATTCTTTCCATCATATCATCCAAAAGGATTGTTTGCTGGCAAAGTTGGGCAGTGACACTGTTATTATCTATGACCACATATTTGGGTAAGTTCGTTTTTAATATTGTTCACCATGCACTACAGGGTGTTTCAAAAAAAGGTAATCCTACTTTAAAGGGTTAATATGGCCAGACTATATGTTTACCAGCAAAAAGCATGGTATCATCTTAAAGCAGAAGCTATGTGCTTTCCAATGATACCTTGGGTTACATTCCAGGGTCACGCATCATTGAGCACCACTGTCTTGAAATTGTGGTGCACAATTGCAGTTGGTTCACTTTCCTGCTGAACAAAATCGACACAGATTTATGTTCAATCATTGGATTTTATTCATGATCATGAGTAAAACATTTAACAGTTGACATCGACGGCGCATGTCGTCCACAGCTCGTCTCATGGTACGTGGATCTTGTCGCAAACTGTCCACCTCACGATGAATCCTTTCACGCAAATCCTGCATGTTGTGTGGAGGGGTGCTGAAAACTTTGTTCTTCAAATGACCCCACAAAAAGAAGTCGCAGGGGGTGAGGTCTGGTGACCTTGGGGGCCATTCAACGGGGAGGTTCAGAGCAATCACGCGTTCGTGAAAGAGTTCTTGGAGGCGATTTCGAACATGAGACGATGGGCTGGTGCACCATCTTGAGCCCACCACACATAACGGAACATTCCATTTTGCTGTCGCTGGAAGTGGATCTCCATCTGTGGCACAACCTCCTCGTTGATCATTTGAAGATAGGCCTGACCATTGACATTTCGCTCAATCCAATGATTGAACATAAATCTGTGTCGATTTTGTTCAGCAGGAAAGTGAACCAACTACAATTTTGCTGGTAAACATATAGTCTGGCCATATTAACCCTTTAAAGTAGGATTACCTTTTTTTTTAAACACCCTGTAGTATACTGTATATCATGAAATTTCCATGGGAGGAACATTGTATTTAACATGCCTTGAACTTGTTATCATCTTAAACATCATGAATTATTAACCCACTGGTTACTGTCATAGAACTGTAGTTTGTACAATCACGATGATATAATAGTAATAATAAGAGAAAGATAATACAAAGTTGGTAGTTCAAAAAATAAATTTAAGGTTTACAACTGTGTAACCCCTGAACCTTTGAAGTTGAAACCTAGCTTAAAATAAAATAGTGGGATATGGGATTTATTATTTGAATGTTTTTAAGGGATGAATAATGTGTTACAATATTATCTTTCACTTTCTATAAATAAATTGTGTAATAATAGATTTGTTAGTTCACACATAATTAATTACATGTATGTATTTCTAATTTGTTTTAGGTAATAGCTACATCTACAAGAATGACACAAGCAAGCCCAAAGATCTAGTGATCAGGACTCCTCCACCGAGCTACTTAAACCCCTCCTGCACCAGCATTCTGGCCTTTCTCCAAAATGCGATCAAATCATACGGATCGAAATGTTGAGTTAACCAAATGTTCTTCTCAGAACTCTTACTACTAAAAACAGATTATTTCAACATATGGTGTCATTGCAAATGTTACTATCTAAAGATGGTGCTTCACATCTACTACTAGCAGAACTTGTTCAAGTGCATTAGGTCTACTGTATCATTTACAGAAACACATCTTGACATTATACAATCCAAAATCCCTGTAAAACCATGAAATATGTTGTTAATGTTAGTGTTTATGTATAAATCAATGTTTGTACTATTTTATAAATAAAGAATTGGCTGTTGCAAACTGCTTACCAACCTGTAGTATATAAATGCAAAATAGTAGTTACTGGCCTTAGGTCTCTGAGAAAGAACTTGCTTGGTTCAAAACACGAGGCCAATAACTACTATTTTACATTTATACTATTTTATTAATTAATTCTTTTCTGGAAAAATGTAAAGAATAATAAATTGTATACATGTAGTATTCTAGGATAAAATAAGTTTGATACAATAATGAAATAAAATATTCAGTTGCAATCCATATAATCCCACAGGAACAATGTGTTTTATTCATATAAATGTTACTTTTTAATCATATTTTTTGTTTCATAAGTCAATTGAAAGGTTGTCATGGAATAGTATGCTAAAATTTCAACAGGTAAACATGAGAAAGTACTTTAAAATACTTGTGATTTTCTCTTCATTGCTTCCCTATCATTGTGTTTTAAACAAAATAGACTGGTGCCCCACCAACGGTATTCAAGTATTCTGCACAAGAAGACGGGATGCCATGCCGTTTCACAAAAACAAATCTTCAGGGGGCATGTACAAGGGGTTAACGCTCTGAAATGATTTTTTTGATGTTTTTTCCTTGTTTCTTATAGGTTGGTACATATTTTGAGGGGGATCTAAAAAAAAAAATTGTTTAATACCCACGGTCACCCCCCTCCCCCCACTTAAATGTTCAGTCGGGTAACTGGAACGTTTACGGGTAACTGGAACCGAAAAATAGAACCGGGTAATGACAGTTTCGGTCGGGTATCCGGATACCCGGCACTGCCTTAACACATTGTAGTTAAATTGACATGGTGTGGGGAAACACAAAATATGATGGCGTTGTTATTCTCAAACTATAGCAGCTGCAATTTTGTGATGATATGGGAGAATGCGTCGGTGGAATCTGACTTCACCCTGACCATCCCCCTTCCAACCCCCAGTTATCTTTTGTTATTTGATATTTTTTTTAATGCCAAATATATTCTGGAATTTCTCAGTTTGTATTAACCTCTTTTTTTGGAAAACGCACTATATGTTACTGGGGCGTATGTGCATGAGACGATTGTTTTGAAAAAAAATACACCCAAAAGTCTAGGAATTGGGATGTGTGTAGTCAAAATAAACTGTATGTGCTTGCAATTAATCTTTTTGAGAGATAATAATTATTGTGGGGGACATTGCCATAACCGTCCCCGTTACAAATATTTCGGACACCCATGGGTTAATAAGATGTAATTATTTCTCAGAACAGAAGGGGGAAAAGTAGCAACAATTTGGGCGGGGAATTGTTGCCCCGGGAAATCTTCGCCCCCGGGGAATCTTCGCCCCCGGGAGTCGCTGCCAAGTACATTGACCAAACAAAAATGTCTCCAGTTTCTGCTTATAGCATTCAAAATCGGTGCGGTGACGTGCTTTTACTGTTTGGCCTACATGTGAATTGGGCTACGTGACACATGCATACAGCGGTTATTGGAAGTTTGGAACCAGACCAAATTCCCCATACACAAAGTATAGTGTCTAAAAGAGGTCGCTCAAATTGGGCAACGTTCATACCCCTATGTGAAAAACATGTTTAAAACACAGCGCGGCATATTTCCAATCGATCGAGCAATTTTGGCTGCAATTGGACATCGTTTCATAGCCAAAAAAAATAAATAAATGCGGGTCTGGGGCGACTCGCACGGAGACCAGAAACGTTTTGGCCTTATGAAGCTAAAACTTTTTTTTTATAGATTATTGGTATTATCAAACACATTCTGGTACATTTTAAGCGTTTATTGTATAATTACGTAGTATAGGTTTTCCCGGTCAAATTCGGCAAATAAGCAGCCAATTTAAACACGGCGTCATTCTGTTTCGCGCGAAATTGAATGCTGTTCAAAATCATCATTCAATTTCGTTTTATGAGTAGGCAATAGTACTCTTGCGTCATGCGATTTAAACAAAATAACCATCCAATTTAACAATCCACTCGAACAGTATTCAAATTCGCAGGAGCTTTTCGCGGCGCGTATTTGGTCATTCAAATTCATGATTGGGCAGGCAATTGTGAGATTTGTGCAACTTGACGGTTAAAGGGACAGTATCATCACGATCAACAGGGCATGGAATTTGAGTGCTAGTTTTAAATTGACTCGGTTACTGAAAATAATACCCCACATGATAAGGTCATACGCTGTAAGAAATATTGGGCAAACACGGTTGATATGTTGCCCAACATTGGTCAACATATCAACAGGTTACACAGATGGTTTACTATTGCCCATTATTACCGTTGCTCCTGTATAAATGAGCCAATAATTTTCAGTCACCTTGTGTTCATCTTAAACTAAGACACGAATTCTATGTTCTGTTGAAGGTTGCTGTGATCGTGACGATATTGTCCCATTAAGGGAAAAACCACAAAACCAGGATCAAAAACCATAAAGACACTCAAACAATAAAACGGGTTATAATGAACCAGTCCAATATATATAACATAAGTGTTTCAAAAACACATTACAGAATTAGACCCAGGTCAGAAAACCAATAAAGATTCTAATCACAGAATAAACAAAACAAATTGTGATAAAAAACACCGATAGGCCCTACATACAGTGTACGAGAAACGCGCATGAATAAAGGAAACAAAATTAAGTTTGAATTAAAGTAAAGATATGAAACGCATTCAGTTGTCTTGTACAATTAATCTAATTTTGTTTGCATTTGTTTTTGCGAAATTGATTGCTGTTATACGAAAATGAAAATAACATTTTAGTGAAAATCTCCAGTCGAACCAATTCGACTAAATTGGATGAAGAATGTGCTTTAATAAAATAAAAAAATGACGTATATGCTAAATTGGATATAATACTAAATGAATTCGCATGCCTGAAAATGAAATTGAATGCTTGAATTCTTAATTTGAAACACAGTAGCAACTAGAGAGGCAAGATCGTGTTAATATGAACGCATGAAAGTGAAATTGCCTGCTTATTTGACCAGTGACCAGGAAAACCTATAGTAAATTTAGCCAAAATATATGCACAAGGCCGTAACGTTATGGGCCACTCAGTAATGTTACAACAAACATATGATGATTTTTGAGGTGTACAATGTACAGTCAATGGTATCTGTGTTTAATACATTTGTTTTATTCACATCTTTCAACAGATATTGAAGATTATATCGATAAGTTTGGGAATGAGGTTGATAACGTTATCAACGACAACTACTACTACAACGGCAGCGGTCTTCTCCAGTGGGGTGTTGGTGTGTTTGTCGCTATCGTCATCGGCTTCGTCGTAGGTGCAGTTCTCATATGTGTGTGCTGTGGCTGTATGTGTTACCATTGCTGCTGTAAGACCACCCAGCCACCATACACCACTTTGGTCGTAGCAAGTAACCAGCCGGCTCCCGTGGCGTATAATCCACAACAACATCAGATGGCCATGCAGCCCGCCTCACCGTATGCCGGTCAACAGGCACCGTATGCCGGTCAACAGGCACCGTATGCCGGTCAACAGGCACCGTATGCCGGTCAACAGGCTCCCTATGTCGTCAAGACCTAAGATGTTGTTGAATCGCTCACTGAATTTACTTCCGTTACTAATTCCAAATAGACACGAAATAACTGGTAACAGTGGGCACAGTGTTTGCTCCAAAACTCACACACTTTCACTGTTATGTAAATATACTTGGCCTTCCCCTTTTTCAAATTCACGGATTAATTGTTTAGGATACCAAAACAAAACTTTGAATGCATGTCCTGGCTTAATCAAGTGTAACTACCTACTGTTATATGCCTTCTGTACGATTAATGATAGACCTATATAATTGTTTACACATTGTTTATCATTATTTCCTTGTGTGCCACATTTGTGCTTGTAATGTTTCTTCTGTTCCAAGGAAATACAAATTGTTGGGATAACAAAGCTAGATGAGAAGTATTTATGTTGGATGCAAAGACTTGAAAACGAAAAACAGAAACTGAGGTCATTGTAGACTGAAGTAATGCTTGCATTTTTATTAAATTTTTGAGTTAAGTATCTGTAGTTTGTTACTACTCTTATATTACCCTCTTCCAAAAAAAAGAAACAAACAAAATGAATACAACATTTCAATTAGAAACCTACGACCGAAATATTACGAACATTTGATGAGATATTTACTTAGATTTAAAATTAAAATTAGTTTATTTCTTAGTTGCTCTTATTTTGGAGGAAAAATCAAATAGTCCTTCAATTAGTCTTTAAAAATAACATCACACGTTGTTTAATTGTGTTTAGAAATTTAGCACCGCACTAGAGTTGTCATGTCAGTAACATGTAGTTGAGATCTTGTTTGTTTATTCCATAAAACGTTTAAAACAGCAATTTTGGCTGCAATTGGACATCGTTTCATAGCAACAAAAAAAGAAAATTAAAAATGCCGACGCGCAGGTCTGAGGCGACGCACGTGGAGACCAGAAAGCAGAGACTTTTTTGGGGCCTTGGCAGAAAAAAATCATAAACAGCAAGTATGACATATGCTAATATGCATGATATATTAATTCAACAAAATTAAAATGGTCGAGTTTTCATGAAAAAAACTTACTTGGTGTAAATTTGATTAATCTTCCCTTGGAACAGTTTTGTCTGAGGTGCCTAAACGTTTTAGAAAAGTGAACTGATTTCCAGTTTGAATTTAGTTAAGAGTACTCTTTTCCTAAATTCCACTTGAGAATACAAGTAATCTTTATGCGTTTTTACTATTTTCTCGTGAATTTCACAGGTTGGTTACTTAATTCTACTCATAGAAGCAGTTTAAAAGCATTACCAATTAGGCTTTGTACCATGCCTTTAAAAGTATTGCAGAAACATTAAGTCATATGTATATGTAAGCCTATAGCTATGCTTACTAATATTATTCAGCTTTTAAAAATATATCTCGAACTTAAAGGGGCAATCAGTAGAAATGCTAACTTAAAGGGGCAATCAGTAGAAATGCTAACTTAAAGGGGCAATCAGTAGAAATGCTAACTTAAAGGGGCAATCAGTAGAAATGCATTATAGATAAATGCGTATTAAATTTATTTTTCATTTATGTATAGATTAGTTTTGTTTAAATGAAGTTTAATTCTACAGTGAGACGCATTTTACAGCTATAGCGATATATTCACAGATTTTCTTCAGTTAAGTTTGTTCTGAAAGTGTTTAATTAGTTATACCATTTTAAGTTTTGATGTTCACTTGTTGATGTTTACAAAGATATTGTGAAGAATAATGGTTCATCATACAATGACGTCACTAGTTCACATGTTTGTGTGTACAACATTGATTATGCATCTATTGAAACCTTTTGATTATTGAACAAGCTGCAATCATTTTGGAATTTTGGAATTTACAGCTTTATAGAAATAAAAACGTTATCAAATAACAATATCAATTTGTATTTGTTTACTGTCGCTCAGAATTTAAATCCCATAAGAAAATAAAAAGAGCTTTTAAAACGTGCCACAAGTGCCCCCCTATTAGTCAAAAATATAAATAATGTTGATTAAGTTGAAACTGTCGAGTTATTAGCATCGCAATGGAAACCACCCTCTACACTAGTGAAAACGCCCACACTGAAAAGCATCCATTTTGGTAAAATGCCTTACGCTTGAAAACAAATTAGGACCACTTTTCAGGGCTTAGTGTATCCAAAATTCTCAAATGATATTGAACCATTTTTACACAATCCCTCAAATGAATGGGACTCAAATTTTTGTTTTTCAGAAACATTTGAGAACATACAAATTATGATAAACAGCTTGGCGCATAAATTCCTCATTATTTAGTGGGGTGCATGCACCCTTAATAGGGCATGCATGGGGGCCAGCCATGTTGTAAAGCGCCACCAGCCGGTCGAGTCGTCCAGGCCTGATTCGCTATTGCAGAGGTGTAATGTTACTGGTTACTAGTTGTTATATCTGCGTTATAATCCCTCCCCGTTACTTGTCCTAGTTACACGGAATGGTACTCAATAATTAAACTACCCTTACGGAATGTAAGGCTGATGTACAAAAATATGCCCAAAGTTGAACGTACGTTAATATTCAAACAATCATATATGTGAATATTTTATAGGAACTTAAACAGAAAACACGCTGCGAAAAATTATGATCAATGCTCGATTATTTGCATAACACCAAGAATTCTGGATTATGTTATTTTTCTACTTGCATACTTACATAATCCTAACAAATTTGCTTGTGATTAACATTTATTGCAATAACAAATATGAATTGGAAAGGGGGGAAACAGGGGCCAAAAAGTGTTACCTTGGGACAAAAAGTGTTACCTCGGATATACGTCAGAAAAGCATTTAAGCTAATGGTATATATAGAACCAATCATGACTAAAGGGAGACGTGGTATAGTTACCAGATTACTGAATTGACCAAATTTACTGAATAATAATCTGAAATGTTACTTCTTGTAATGTTGGTTTACCAAATGTATTGTTTAAAAAAAAGGGTGAAATGTATTACACATTTTTAAATGAATTATCATGCACTGCCATGATCCATTTTTCACATAACAGAAGTAATACAAATCTTAACGCATGAATAAAGAGTTTGTCGGTAATGACGCAATGAAATCACAGGTCGGTTTATATATATATATATAGAATCCTATATATATATAGAATCATTATCTGTCCATTAAATAACATCATCCAAAGTATAGGTTTGGGAAATTCTTGTGTCGGGAGATAAACAATTGATTTAATTTTTGCCCCACACCGACGTGTGTATAGCACTGCATACTCAGTGTTTTCCGAGTGTCTGTGAAAAAACTACACAGGCAACTCGGGCGGGATTCGAACCCACGACCTCCTGCTTACTAGTGCAGACGTCTTAACCTCTCGACCACCGAGCTTGCCCGATGTCGATTGGCTGAACCCGCTGCTATATAGGATTCTAGCCAGCCAATCAACATCGGGCAAGCTCGGTGGTCGAGAGGTTAAGACGTCTGCACTAGTAGTAGTAAGCCACCGCTGTTCAAAATGCTCTGCAGGCGACATGTGGTTTGGGCGCATGCGCGAGAATTTTGAAGGGTCATACAAAAATGCATATTCATAACGTGACCTTTACTTTTTTTTCCGTCGCGGAGTTCATTTATAAAAACGCCTGTTACATACTGAAAATTAATTTCAAAGAGAATTTTTAACCAATAGGATTAGAAAGAATATGTCGTCTGCAAATATTGAACTAACATTACAGCAATATGGGCAAACGCGCGAATTTCCTTGAAGTTTTTTTGTGCACAACTTTGGCCCTTGACAAGAGCGCGCACGCTGAAAAAGGTAATATTTCAAAGCGGATTTTCTTCCTGATGATGAATTTTCCTTGAGACATAAAAAGTATGATAGGTGAAAGAACTCTTATTTTAACTAATTATTACTTTGTTATTTGAGCAAACCCAGTAGCTAACTTTTAAACGGTGGGATTCCCCTGCGGCTTTAGCGTTGTTAAACAAAAGATTTCTGGGGAACCCGTTACGGTTTTTGGGATGACATTGTGTATGCGTGTGCATACACACACGGATTAGATTGTGGGCATTTTCATTGTAAGGGGGGTTAAATAATTTTTTAATAACGTTAGAATATAAAAAAAAAAACGGGGAATGATTTGAGTTTATAAGCCAATATAAACCAATATTTAATACATATATTCTGTTCACTCTTCCATTTTAAATTAATTTAAGGATTTTTTTCCTTTCTATGCACTCCAAATCCATTATTTAAACAGCGAAGATGTAATCAATAGCAATATTTCACCTTTTTTGAATTGCTGCCCAGAGGCCGTTACTTGGGTTTGCTCAGGTATAATCACCATGAAACTGTTCTTCGTGAGTTTAACTACCCTCCTATGCTTGATTTTTCAAGAAAAAAATTCACGAAAGACGTACAATAACGTCAAAAATGGACCAATAATTAGCTTCTCTCGATCTGTAAAATTTAACGGATGCTCAATATTTGATGCACATTGAAGACGCTTTTTACACTTCGCGGGTTTCGATGAATTCACCCAGAAACGTGTCATCTTGTAAAGCCATGACTGTGGATTGATGTGTGATCTTTGTTCATTGAGGTCATTTGGCATTTGCACTCACTTTGATCGTACACCTCCAGTCGATTTGCCAAATTTCAAAAGACGCGACCTTGTTTAAAGTTGGTGAAACAACACCAATAGAGGGCGCTATACAGAGCAGAAAAAGGCGCAAGCGCACAAACCTCTTGTCGCTCTGCATGCAGCGGTGAAGCATGAGGTCGTGGGTTCGAATCCCGGCCCGAGTCGCCTGTGTAGTTTTTTTCACAGACACTCGGAAAGCACTGAGTATACAGTGCTATACACACGTCGGTGTAGGGCAAAATTAAATCAATTGATCATCCAATGTCAAAATGGTGAATGTTTACCGGATACTGGAGACGGATCCTTTGTTAATCCTGTAATTTTAGTCAGTTGACCCACAGAAAGAATCATGATCGACCATACCGTGTGCTCCTACTGTAATCACGGGCAAGTTTGTTTATGTTCGAGGTATCAGGGTCCATGGTTTATGCAAGACTTCGATCAGTCCAGCTGTCGATGCTCAACGGTAAGAGTATTAGGGGAAAATAATATGGTTATAATTTTTATGTTTATCACTCCAAACTTCCAGTTAGCACAAAAACTAATAAAAATTATTATGGCAAAGACTCGTCCTCGGAAAAGTTATGGAAAAACAATCAATCGGCTGCTAGTATTCCTCTTGCTAGTTAACTGTGCGAACGCCGTTGGTAAGTATAGATATATTTATAACTAAGATAAGATTGTATAGCAGTGGGCGGCGATTTCTTGTTAACGATGATTTGGGGGCGGTTGGGAGCATAAATATTGCGGGACATGTCCCCGTCCCCAGATCGCCGCCCATGATATTGGTAATTGGTATTAGATTGGTAATTCGATACTAACCAAATGGCTGTATTGTAATGTCAAACTTACTTAGTGTAAAGCTGATGATGGTATCGATACCTTTACAAAAACCTTAATGTACACTACTCAAAACAATTTAGGGAACAAAACAATTTAGGGAACACCGGATTTACTGCAAGAGGTGGTCACACCCGTTATTGGAATGTTCCATGAACCGGGATTTTTATTTGCAACCCCCTCTCTCTTTCAGTAGTCATGTCATGAAATGTGTAATCACTACATGCATCATTTATCATGAGATTATTCCCGTGTTCCCTAAATTGTTTGTTTCCCTAAATTGTTTTGAGTAGTATATATCTTGATTCACAATAGAGCCTTTCTCTATGAATAGAGTAAAGTTACTCGTAGAAGCAGTGTTCCCAATATTACCAATAATCGGCGTACATTTGTCGTCAGAAATGGGGGATGATTCAAAATTTCAGTGAATACCTCTGAACCTCATATGATCCATTCAGAGTATATGGCTAGCCGTTGTGGTGAGACAATCGACATTGGGGATTCTGGCGGAACACTCGATTCTCAACTCGCTTTCAGCTACGACAATAACCTGGACTGTACGGTCACCCTCCGGACCTCAATCGACCGCCGGATCCTTCTCTCATTTGACCGGTTGGATATCGAGGGATTTGACCACAACTGCGCAAGCATCGACTATTTGGAATTGTTTGACGGTTCATCGATTACTTTATCATCGACACTCGGACCAGGGCAGATTTGTGGTACGACTGTACCGGCTGACATCATGTCGTCATCTTATTCAATCACCCTAAGATTCAAGACAGATTCCTCGGTCAAAGGTCATGGATTTCGCCTCATTTATACATCCTTTTTAACCGATGGTAAGTACAATTCAGTTGGCTTCGAGTACTGCAACCATCAAAAGTAAAAAGGGTTCTGTTTTACTTGAACACACACCTCTTTGTCACACACACCTCTGGTTTCAAAATAATGTCCTAACAAATTCTAAAACCAACAAAATTCAAATTCAAAATTGTTATTTTCTACGAACACTGCCCTCTACCGACAATTGACCGTTTTGGTTTCTGAACGTCCTCGGCAGAAGGAAGTTTACACTGGCAGCCTCATAACAAAATATTTGACAAGATTTGTATTGTACACTTCATATTCAGTGAAACTCTTGCCTGGTAATCGTAAACACTTGACTGTAAATGCAGTCAATAGCGCACGCCAACCAGCCTCATTATATATGCTATTATAGCCGCATAAAAGGCGCCCTCTAAATCGTGCACGCAGTGGGAAACACTCCTGAACAAAAATTATGACAACTGGGAGACCAAAAACTGCAAGGCGAGATAGATCGGTACAGCACTATTATACGGTATTCCGGTGTCGCAGGTTCAAATAGATGTCATTGTTTTTTTTTATTAGACCTAAAATTTGAATATTTTTTTAAAACAATATTCACTCCTTTATTTAGATGACATCATCGACATCACCACAGACCTTGAGTGGGGTATACCGGTGCTGATCACCATCATCGCCGCTGGTATCATTGTCGTTTTGGTGTTAGTTTGTGTAGCGGCGGTGATTTCTTTTACCGATCGAGGAGACGGATTTGGGCAGTCCCCCTGAACGATCTGTTCCCCAGACCAACCTCGACAGCAGACGGCCGACATCCCTCCTTATACTGCTATCATTTGAGAAAAGGTGATATATGTCGCAAAAATTAAAAATTGAGTTTTATATATGGCTGGAAAGCACACAACATAAGCTTTCATTTGGTATATGGTAGAGCTCTGTAGCCCTTACCGTTATGGAGATAATTGCGTATTTGCATATTGATAGTTTCCATGATGACTGATTTACATAACAGAGAAAACGGCCTTTGAAATGTTTTGCGTCGTTGAAAAATTATGCTAAAAAGCTCATTGAAATTTTCGTGGGTGATTTGTTTATATTTTTCCATTGATGTTACAATTTTTTAAAGATTTTACTCATTCAGATCATTAGCTTTAATTAATTTGCATAATCATTAAAATATTGTTTGGTGTAAAATAAAGGAATAGAGTGTACAACTTAGTACTTAGTACATTACGTACCATGGTGTAGGCTTATGATGGAACTTTGTTTGAATCTGGTACTCTATTAATATTTTATCTTATTGCATACATTAAAATTTAATTAAAAAATAAATTAATTAAAAAATTAATTTAAAAAAATTAATTAATTTTCATTTTTTCCCCCGATACCCAAAACTAAATTTTATGAGTTAAAAAAATTACTTGAGAAATTCTTACTAAACCCAAACTAAGTAACAAAGACTATTACTCAAAGAAAGAATATCAAGGAAACAAAAACGCTGGGAACATGGGCCGCCGCGGTAAAGCTGGCAACTGCAGTTGAAATCCCCGGCCTTTACGCAGTCGGCATCACACTCGAGAGCACCATTACTTTCTCTTTCATCCTTGAAGGGAACAATGTCCACAACTAACATTGGTTGGTCTGGGGTCAATTGGGTCATTTTCTTCGTCATTTTCACTAACAGTAACACTGTCAATGTCACTGCCGTCACTCGATTCAGAGGACTCGTCGTCATCGACATCGTCGCCCATGAAATAATCATTCACAAATCCAACGATCTCATCTTCAATACCGTGAAGGTTGGCATCACGAATTTCGTTTAATGCATCGGCAAAACAACGATCCTTTGAACCGTTACGAAGATATACTAAAGAAAATACAAAACTAAAATTGTGGAAAATACGATACTTTGAGAAAGATTGTAACGTTAGTTTCTAAATCGAACAGCCACGTAAACAACGAAAGAGTGAAGCATGCGCTGCAAGCTAAATTGGCACTAGTGCGCATGCGCGGTAGCCAGTATGGGCCGTATTATCCAATAACGGCCCATGATGATTGTACACACGTGTTACGAGATGGCGACACCCGTAGCAACAAGGGGTAGTTTGTTTATCAATTTCTTTTCTTCGTAGCTCATTTGCTTCTGACCTATGGCCTAAAGCATAACCAAATTTGGAAATAGTGGATGTCAAGCTATCAGACGATACCAAACTTTACATGGTGGGTATAGAAGAATTTCGTAATCGAAGGGACAAATCATGGCCTTTTGTCCCGCGTAACGTATTCAGTCTAAAACAAAACAAGACAACAATGCACACAAAATGATGGATTTTTTTCACTTTATTCATGGAAATAAACATTTCTGTGAATGAAATCTGAAAAAATAGAAATCAAAGATGCAATACAAGACAAACAAACAAAATCAAATCTGCAATAATTTTTCACCTTCTCAACATGGAATGGTACACAATTAGTAAAACGCTTGATCCAGTCCATAATAACACCTGTCGCCTCATCACTGGATGCCTCAAGCCAACTAACATCACGAACCTGCACATCCTCGCCAGCATTGCTCCACCCAAGATTAGGAAGGCAGTTGCCAGCCACGCAGAACACTTGAAGCAGACCACTGACACAAGACACCTTCTCTATGGAAGAGTTGCCGCGACCCAACGACTGAGATCCAGAAAGAGCTTCCTCAGTCATACAACAGCTTTGGGTTCAACATCTTCCGAAGCAAGACTGGAGCTCTGGAAAGCCAGCTTGGAAATAAACCCTCCCAGCCATGAAACCCTCCCAGAAGGTCAGGATGCAACTTGGGTCAAATGGAAGTGTCTCAACCGCCTCTGCAGCAAAGATGGTCGCACAGAAGTGGCAATGGTGGAATGGGGGTACACCACAAACCCAACTACATGTGAATGTGACCCCAAGATATGGAACATCTTCTCACCTGCCCTCAACTACCCACACCGTGCTCAACTAAAGATTTGGCAAAGTACAATCCCTGTGCACACTAACTCCTATTGTATCGAAGACACGACACGAAGAAGTAAAATGACTATAAATGAAACCATAATGTAGAAGAGAAATGTATAGAAACCAACTGATTCGGTTGTGTTGTTAACCATCAGAAACTAGTCACAATACACTCATATTTGTTTCTATCCGTAATGTACATGGATCACAAACTTGAGTTTTGAGATTTGAGTTTGTGTTCACGTTTTCTCAAAAATGACGTCAGATGGAATAACTTCTCAGGATGTTTGTACCAATACTGTCAATGTTCTACAATGTCTCTGACATTCCAAACAATTATTATGGTCTATGTTTATTAGTTGATATACACATATACCGTGAACATAATTATACGTATTATAACCAATTAGACCCTACATCCCAATGGGCTGGTTTGAATACGAGTTAATTCTCTTTGTAAAAAGAGAAAATAAAATTCCAGTTTGGTAGAGAACTGTTGTCTTAACATCACAATTGTCAAAACAACAAAAGTTAAGTTGTATGGTTATGTATACATTTATTTTTGCCAAAGCGAAACTCAATTTTTTACCGGGGAGCGAGGGTGCTATGGGACTGGATATCGATGTAAGGTCCACAGGAGGCAAAGGCCCCCTCCCCCCATATTTCGTGCCGGCTCGCCGTCACGCCGTGATGATACATCCAATTCCAAAGCTAATGGTTAACCTGATCCCTCCCACTTTGAAAATTCAGAGTGTATAAAGGCTATATTATAAGTTATTCATGCATGAATAAAATAACATCATATGAGATCAAAAAGGTGACATTTCATAATAGCACGACGAAACATTTGTATTGGATTCATGACAATGTACATGTACCGTATGTCACGTAGACCCGTATACAATTGTGTTTCTAAAATCCCAACTAGCAGAGGTATATATAGTTAGTGATATAGAGCTTGGTTGTAACGGAAGCTTCCCAAGTACCAGACAAAAATTATTCTCGTTTTTGATTTGATACTTTCTGATGATAATGATGATGACGACGATGGTTCGAGGGAGTACCGGTGTCATGCTTGCCTTCTTGTGCCTGGCTACCTTGTTCATCAACGGCGTGGACGCCGTGGTGTATTACGGTGAGTAATCAAAGTTTTGTTTTCATAAAGACAGAGATTCCACGTTGGAATGAAAACAACAGATCTGAACGCATTTTCACTATTTTTCTGTTGACGACACAATGAAATAAACTTAAACCTTCACAGGTTGGTTTGTATACATACTCTTGATTCTTATCAAGTACTGATGCATTTACAGACATTTTACCAAACGTGTATATATTGGCTTGAAACTACCAACCAGTGAAAGTTTAAGCTCATGCGATAAGTGTGAACAAACGTTCACCATTTGTACAGAAAACATTTGGGGCAACTCTGATCGGCTTCATTCTCGACACGTCCAGTTGTAAAACCATTGGTTCTATCAGAACCAACTCGTTAGAGAGATATCACATGGTGCCAACAGGCCCGTACGCAGGATTTTTTATGGGGTGGTGCGAATTTGTACTGATGGGACCAAAAATGCCTTGGGAAACTATATAACGTCGGTTTCGTGCCCTTTCATCTACATGTACAGGTAGGCTATATATAGCGTTAATTGTACATGATTCGATCTGGAAGATACGAAAGCGATTGCGCATACGACATGTAGTTTAGATAAACAACGGGGGGGTGTTTTCATTTTCAAGTAATTTTCAAGTACAGATAACACATTGTTAAATTTAATTGTTACCGTACTACATGTAAAATGGCTGATGCAGACTACAACAGAAACATGAAGGTAACTTGTACAGTGTATAGGCTATGGACAATTGGACATGTACGAACATACGCCCAATGTGTGCATGTACTGTATATGTACATGTACAGTATGTACACGTACACATAATGTACGCGTGTACAGTACGTGTGTTATGTAGCGCGCGCTGTCGAGCGATTATGCAAATTGCGCACCACCTCCATCCGGCCGCGCCCGGCCACCTGGCGCGGCGGCGTATGTGTATAATTTGCATATTTTACGCGCCCGCGTAAAGTTTTTATTTGACATTATTGCAAGGAGGAAGGTCCGAGTCGAATTTCGCCTAAGCCAAGTCCATTTTCGTGTGCCAGTAGTACCGTTATTTCTACATCAAAATACCATTATTTACCCCGGAAAATGTGGACCTTTTAGTAATTTGGGGGGGTGCGTATGCACCCGTCGCACCCCCCCCCCTGCGTACGGGCCTGTGCTAGGCGCAAATTTCCTCTTTTCGTATACATTCGAGTAACAGTGCTTCATACATGTAAGAGCAAAATCAAATTAACTGTTTATTAACCCCCGACGCAAGAATTCCATCGATCTTTAAACTAACTAATTTGTAATACATTTCACGTTTTCTTTTTTTTTTAAATGACAGCATGTCAGCATATCACCAACATCACATCAAGTAAGGTTTGAAATTCGAATTCAGTAATTTTGTAAATGAGTAATTACAAAAGGTGCACACTCTCTTTAATTGATTGGAAAGTATTTGATCATCAAAATATTATTCAATGGTAAGGTATAAAATAACTTTAAAGAAAAGTTAAATAATTCAAATTTAGGAAAGAGTGCTCTTTCCTAATGTCCATGTTAGAATGAATACCGGAACAATCTGAATATCTCGTTGATAAGATTGATAAGGTCATTCTACCGTTGCTGCTGTATAAATAAGCCAGTAATTTTCAGTTACATTAGTGCTCATCTGAAACCAGGACACCGATTTCATGTCCTGTTGAAGTTAAATCTGCTGTGATCATGACGATGTGATGTGATAAATCTCGATAAGAATAAGCATACCGTGACTTATACAAGCATTTCTGCCAATATTACCAATGTTGTACCCTCCCTATAGTTGTTTAATGTGTATCCTTATAGGAGTAATGATTACGGGGTAGAGCACCATGGATAGAGATTGTCACATGGTGCTACCATGGATAGAGATTGTTACATGGTGCTACCACAAACCTTATTCTATACTTTACCTCCACAATAAAAATCTCCTAATCCTATTTAATGTGTATCTTGATTCAAATAGTATAAGCATACTCAAATATATAGAAGCAGTTTTCATTAACAATGTTGTACCCCCCCCCCCCAATAATCTGTATAGCTGATTCACCGGATTTAAACAATTATAGTCTTACTTTACTTTTTGCGACTTCCGTCACAAGATAATCGTGGGAGCATTTTTTGCCCAACTGTCCCGTATATGTGCCTCTGTATGAGGCCTACACACAATAATGTCTGTCTAGTCTATTTCGCTCCGCTGCAAGAGGAAGGCCTCTTCATGAGCTTTCCATTTCACTCTATCCTGTGCTGTCCTCTTCCATATAACGCTGCCATATTCCCTGATGTCATCCATCCACCTTCTGCTTTGTCTATACCTCTCCCTCTGGTATAATGCTCTAGGTGTCCGGTCAGTCAGCTTACGGGTCCACCTGTCATCTTGCCTCCTAGCTAGGTGACCAGCCCACCTCCAATTCTTTGATTTTATTTCCTGTATTATATCTTAATACTTCTGTTTTCTTCCTCAAGTCTTGGTTGCTAACCCTGTCCTTTCTTGTGACACCAATCAAGAACCTATCCATTGCTTTCTCTCTCTGTGACTCTTAACTTCTTCTCCAGCCTTTTAGTTGTTGTCCAGGTTTCTGCCCCGTAAGAGAATACTGGAATAATGAATGCACTGATTGAAAATTTGTTTCTTCAACGTTAGTGGGAGTTACTAATCACGGAATACGAAACTAAGCTTGCCAAATTTCACCGAAGCCAGCTGGATTCTTCTGTTTACTTCCTCTGCTGTTTCATCTTCCAGGGAGATCCTTTTGCCCAATTATATGTAGCTGTTTACCTTTTGTATAGTTTTCCCTTTGACTGTGATGGTATAGTCTTGCAGCCTGTTGCTCATCATTACCTTTGTCTTCTTGATGTTCATGTTGAGAAATAATGTAAACCATGTCTAATGTCCAAGTTCATTTGCATCTTCATAAACCTACACTGATTTAGCTAGAATAACACTAGATGCAGTGACGTCACAGCAGATGCAATGACGTTACGACCAAGGTGCGAATGGGAGTGCCGAACAAAAGACTGTTGTAACTGAAGCGATGGCATTTAACGGCTCACTGGCCATAAGTATTGCAACATCCCCAAAGTTCAGTTTGGAGAACTGTGTAACAATAATTTATTTTATTTTATTTACACTACTTAAAACTTCTTGAAAGTGCCTGTGTTTTGAAGTCAATGTTCTTTTTTACTGTTCTTGCTCGGAAATTATGTAATACACGATCGATGAAATCGGATTAAATGATCATCTCACCTGTTACTTGTAAAGTGCTATTTTGAGCATGTTGCAATACTTTTGGCCAGTGAGTGTAGTTATGCAAGTGATAAACAAGATACATGATGTTACTGAGTTCTTTCGGGTATACCATGTAATGATCTTTTTGGAAAAAGTGATGGCTCTGAGAAGAGCCGGTTGGTTTGTTCTCAACGTTTGTTCTCACTTTACATGGTGTACCCGAAATAACTCAATAACATCTATCTCCACCATGCAATGTCTCAAATCCTACAGCAAGATATATATCGGAAGTACTTCAAAGTATTTCAAGAGTTTTCAGTCATGACACCTCTACAAAGAAAACTAAAAGTAAGATTTGACAGCTCCGTCATTGTCATTAATACAGTTGGCACCTGTTTTGTCGTAAATCGCGAAACTTCTTCAGGAACACGTAGAGGGGGGCGATAGTATACTAAGTCAATGGCGGACAATTGTTTTGGACTGCAATTTTTAAGATGCACACCAAAAAAGCTTTTCAAACGTAGCTACGTGGCCACACCCTACTGGCCGAGGAGGGTTAAAATGCCATTATTTTGTTCACAAACAAATTGTGAGAAGCATGGTTTTACAGTATATATTTTCCGAAGTGAATTTATGATGGGTCCTATCATAAAATTATTTTGGCACAAACTTACTATTAAAATAAGCTTCTGGCAATTATTTTGTGAAAACGCTCTTTTAAAATTATTTGTTTCTTTTTTAAAAGGGAATTAGCAATGACCAGATACAAAAAACCAGTAAAAATTTAAACAAACACTTAAAAGAGATTTCAAGAGATGTTTGATACAATCAACTTTACACCAAGAATAATTTTATGTAAAACCGTGATATTTTTTTCCCCTCAAGATGACCTCATAACCTGAACAAAAATTTCAATATTAGTTGTGGATGTCGAATCTTTACTTACGCTCGGGAATTGCGCCCTCTATAGACAGCAGTTATGTTAACGGGGAAGTACAAGATTGGTAATAATTGCCAAATTATAATCTAAAAACTGTTTTTGTTAACTCGGTATAAGTATCGGTCATCCTGTTTACAGACGTAAGCCAAAATCATAAGAAAACAAACATTTCGAAGAAAAGTATTCAATCGAAATCTTATGCAGAAACCCACTATGATCAATATTGCAAGTCAGTATTTGGCTCATGAATATGCAAGTTGTCTCTTGCATATAATAGATGCCAGATATTTCAATTAAAGTTTTACCATTTAAAACAATAGCAAATTGGGAATTACTGAAGTGATTCCAGCCTGGATACAACGTAAACTGATTTATTGATTCAAGGATACGAACAATCGTGACTTGACGCTTGTAAAATGTATTCCGGACTAATTAGCAATAACAACCACCACCACTAATCTAATACTGGATAGAGGGTCATGGGGTGTCGTGGCCGAGCGGTCTAGCTTACCGGATTCAAGTTCTGGTGTTAGCAACATAATGTGGGTTCGAATCACGGCCGTGACACTTGTGTCCTTGAGCAAGACACTTAATCATAATTGCTTCCCTCCACCCAGGGGTTAAATGGGTACCTGTGAAGGCAGAGTTGGTTTGCTCTATATGCGCTAGAAATGGCAGCAATTGAGCTGTATACTCCCCAGGAAGCTGAGATGGTTTCAGGAATGACTTATGAGCCTTATGAGCAGGGATAATAATATAATGCGCCTTGAGCACCACTTAGTTGGTGGATACGTGCGCTATATAAATCCACACATTATTATTATTATTATGGTTTGCAATGAAGCCACTGGATACCATGCTGGTGCTCGCACAGAGACTTATGTGACTCGGACTCGAGTCCCATTTTTATTGTCTTTTATTGACTGTACAGTGACTTTTATTGACTACTGACTTTTACAGTGACTTTTATTGACTGTACAGTGACTTGGACTCAGAACTCGGACTTGATCCTTGGTAATATCGGACTCGGACTAGGACGGGTTGGACGAGAGAACTCGAGCGTTTGGAAGCAATAAGGCCTGTTCATTATATATTAACCATTCTTAAACCCAGTGAAGATATATACTCAACATGAAAATTAATTCATGTGAAAATATGTTTAAAATGTCTTAATAATTAATCATTATAGCCTATATTTAAGTAACAAATTAGTTACCAAATGCATTATGCAATAACATTTCTCTACCAAACTGATAGAAATATAATTATAAAGAAAAATCTAAGACCGCAACGCGGACTGGTAAAAGCCCTCAGGCGTCGCAACTCGCATGCGTGGTCTTTTTTTCAGGCGTTGTGTTCTGCGTTGTCGCGTGGGCCTTGACTAAAGGCTACAGCTAGCTATACACATGGTATAGTAAAAGAGATCAGTGACCCCACGTGCATTTTACACGCACATTGAATTTAATTCTTTTTAACTTTTATTAATAATAATAAATAATAATAATAATAATAATAACACGCATTTATATAGCGCCCAATCCATGAAGACATGCTCCAAGGCGCTTAACAAGGTAAATGTAAAGTGTAAAAATATAAAAAGTTTCGAATACATACAAAAATGTAAAAATTTACAATTTCCAAAAAGCTAAAATGAAACAAATGTTACAAGGACGATAATGTTAACGTTATTGTTCGTGTATTTTCATTCTTCCTCAGATGGAAACGCCCTGTTCCAATGGGGTGTAGGGGTGTTCGTCGCCATCGTGATTGGCATAATAGCAACTGCTGTGTGTTTCTGTGTCTGCATGGGGTGTCTGTGTTACCATTGCTGCTGTAAGAGCCCGCCCCCTCCACAGACAACAGTCGTATACTCAACTCAGCAACAACAGCCTGCTACAGTCGTGCATGGACAGTATTAATTAAGACATGTTGTTCTCTGCATGTCAGACAAATGGACTTTGTCTCGTCCTTTCTCTATGGTCTCAGCAACCGTTGACTTAGCATCCAACACATGAGCACAAGGCCTATAGGTATTCTCGTAGACATAAATAATGATCACAGACTTACACTAACTTACTCGGTGAATTAAGTTATGCTTAAGTTATGCTTACATATCAGAGAATCCATGTCATTAGCAGTGTTCACTCAGAAATTGAAGTGTTTGTTACTGCAGTCTTATTATATTACTTTATCCATACTCGCTAATTGTTAGCATTTTACTTAGATTTCTCGAGCTGTTTAACATTATGTATCCAGGTGTCTCCGTCGCACTCTTTGTCCTCTCTCTTGTTTTCTTTCTGGAGTCTCGTTCATGTCTTTTGTTCAATAGGATGAACACAAAAGCCACTCTAGGCTTTGTTCAAATTCCAAGGTGTATAGCTACTATTGCCAACCTGTATTTTCTATAATAATGTAATTCTTATCTTTTAATAATTTGCAATTGTTGTTATATGTTGATGTTTTTGTAATTGTGAACGCCAAATGTTTCAAATCATAAATGTTTCAAATCATAAGTTAAGATGAATATCCCTTACAATAAATTTTGTCTCGTGGGGTACTAAAATTGTTTTAGTAAACTTTCACAGCTTGAATTTTAAACATATCTCTTGATTCTTTAAAAAACAGTTATGATTTACAGACATTTTACCCAAAGTGTATGCTTTGAGACATGGTCTATATACTAGAATGATTGTATATACATTATTCAATCTCTGAATGTACACTTTAATAAGCTTTTATGTCCAGTTATGTTAATTTTCGTGTTTTATTTGTTCCCAGATCATTATAAATACTATCCCTTTTATTGTTAATTTTATACTCCGAGTTGTTTATGCTTTTCATAGCGCCGTAATCCTTATAAAAATAGTGCTCTATAGGAACTAATTTTTATTATTACAATATTGTACTTATTGTTAATCTTAATTTGAATGTAGAGCTAAACTCCAACTGTTTACACAAATTACCAAAACATATGGATCACTTATCATGTTAAACAGTAGTAACAGTTTCCATCTTGAAGCACTTTGTGAAATGCACAAATCCATTATTTGTCCGTACACCATCTTTAAATTTTGTACTTTGACATCCTTATCACTAAAAAAAGAAAGGAAATCATATTTGTGACCCAGCATGACAAAACCCACAAAACGTCCCAGAAATAAAAAATGAGTTATTGGTATCATATGAAAGGGCAACTCTTTAGCTCTTCAATGGTGAAAAAATTATATCCATCATGTATTCTGTTGGAAAGTTATGGACTTTGAAAGTCGAAAAACAATAAAATTACGATTTCGAGAAATACAGGATGTTTTGAAAAAGAAACGCACTAACAACCGCAAAACGGTGCTCGGAATTTCGCTTTTTCACACACACATCGATTTCAGTAATTTTGTTTGCAGGAAATTGTGAAATAAACATCCGGGAACTATAATCAGTAAAAACCCCAAAAGGCCGTATAACACCCCATTGGTCGAAAATTGGCTGTATCTTGGATTGGGGTTCAGCGACTTTTTGCGGGTTTCGCCGTGCGGGGTCACATTTGATTTGGGAAAATAACCTAATAGTAAGTTATAACTACAAACCTATATACAACTTGTACTGTGATATGTTCTCATAAAACGGCATTCTTTACAGACATTTAACAAAGCATTGGCCTTCTGGCTTTAATATTGTACCCCCATGATGTAACCATGGAGGACGGATGCAGTGAGATAGAAGAAGTGACCAAGAAAGTCGTCATCAAATCTTCGATTATGATGATGTAAACAAATAAATTCCTTAAGTTTTGGAGTCACCGTATCTCACTGCATCTTATTCATCAACCATTTATTTGATGTTATACGGGACGTTAACGTATGTAGGCCTATACCAAAAAAGAAATAGGCTGCACCAAAATGCCTCTTGCCAGTTACACATGGAATCACTGATACTGATAGAGGGCGCTGTATGCTGTAAATAAGTGGTCTTAAGTCTTGCCCGTCTGCATGACAGTGTGTGCATTATTATAGGGTCAATTATATGTACAAGTGGAGTCTTCTTGTCAACTCATGGCGATGCAAGTGTTTGTGAGAATGAATCATTAGTATGCGCAGTCTCAGACAAATGCGCAGGCAAATTATCCGTCAAAAAACAACTGATTAACGAAGCAGATGTACACTAGCGGCCATCTTTAAAAATGAAGGTCTAATGAGCCATGTTTCACCCGAGTGAGTTTCCCATTTCATCACTTGAACAAGATTTCCCGTTGCAATAATTTCCCCTCACTCGTGGTTTTAGTTATTTAGCTACGGTATTTATTTTGTTATCACAATTATTAAGTTTTAGGAAAATTAAATAAAAAAATTAAAATTCTCAAATTAAGTGATATTTCATTTTTCGAAATACTATCATTTTGTTAGGGCTTTGATGGATATATTATGTGTACATCAATATATTTAAAGACATTGACGTATACACAAAGATGGGTGTATTTTGTGTTTTTGTAATTCATGACATATAACTTGCACTATAAATCAACTCTGAGTATAGAGTTGAATCACACGAAGGTCTGGATATAATTTAGTCATTATTACTCGTTTGAGTAAGCGATCTCTTATCGAGCTGATTGCTCGGTTAAACCTGCATATTATATTACATTACATTACAACAAGTATTTATCATGCGCCATTCCCGAGAGGCTCATGGCGCTTACAAAAGTTAATATGACATAATAAATATGACGATATTACCACCTGGCCAAAGATACATCAACCACTGACCCTCTGCAGAAAATAATCATAATTATAATTTACAAGCTGTTTTAACCCTTTGTTTACCACCACTAAAGCTTATGATCATTTTTTGTTTTTACCTCCACAGGTTACTTTAGTAAGGTATGCATTTGCCAAGTTTGCTTTTTATTTTTATTAATTTCGTCGTTTCCATGGAAACTAGGCTGTGGGACTTTTAAGTCCCGACAGTACATACAGGTACTAAATTACGGTACACAACGTACATACACAATATACAAAACAAGTACACAACAAGTGCTCATGTAGAAAATTCGGTCTTTTACTGTTTTATTGTCCTGAGTTGTTTCATGTACAATTTAATGTTATTTGATGGTAAATTATACAATGAAGTTGCAAGAATACGAATAAAGGGCCTATCACACTGCAGCGATAACAACCTATAGATAGTTCCCGATAGACGCCATCTTTACAGGCAACTAGGGTTTTGGTTTAGAGCTGGGTCAAGCGTTCTATTAATTTTCTACGCAACCAAGTGGTTCAACAACCAATTATAGAAGAAGTTGATACCATTCATGCTTGATTGCCCGTAAAGATGGCTGACTTTACATTGTGTGATTATCAAGTGGGAATTATGTATTATTTCTAAGACATAAAACAATTACATGCAAATGTATAAATACAGTAATATACCAGCCGCGGATCCAGGAATTCTTGCCCGGAAGGGTCAGGCCTTTGTTTTTATTATATCCGATAAAAAAACCTGTAATGTTTTTTTAAATTATTTTTATTAGTCGGGGCGGGGGGGGGTCGACCCTAATTTATTCATTAGGGTCATACTGGTTCTGCATGGATAGTACATATTCTATACCCCATGAAACTCTAAGAAACAGTTCTTCTTCTCATTGCTGCACAGAAATACACCACAGGTATCACACTTGCTGTGGGGCCTCGACTCGATCTTCTTAGTTGAGCAAACTTCGCATCGCCCACGTTGTTTGACATACACAACCCAGTGTACACCATGATTGTGTAGTCGCATTGCCCTATCAACTGAGTACTCTGTACGACGGCGCTTATTTACTACTGCAGGGGGTGTAGTCCTACCAGTAAGAGGCCTTCCAACCCTTGGTGGACGGGCAAGGACTACAAATGTTTGTGCAACACTTCTGCGAAAGTCTAATGTGCTCAACTTTTTGCCCAAGTTTTTATTGTATGCGATTTGTGCATTGCAAAGTGTGCGGTCCAAGATGCCAAAAAAAATTCTGTGCCACCACTTTTTTGATTTTCTTCCCAATCCGTGTATTGCACAGTACATATCAGCTTTATCAACTCCCCCCATGTATGAATTGTAGTCCTTCAGAGCCTTGGGGCATGGAAATTCTTTTGAGGTTCCATCCTTTTGTTTGCGAGTTACATTAGCTTTGTCTGTCCCATGGAAATTTGAAATTACATGAACCCCCCTATTGTCCATCCACTTGAAATAAACTAGATCTTGATCTGATGCACGGTGGTCAAATTGACCGCGCTCTAGAGCCTTATCCATTACCATCCCTTCGGGTAAGCCCTTCCGATTCACCCGAATTGTACCACAAGCCCTGACATCATTAGCTTTGAGATATTCCATGAGTGGAACAGAGGAAAAATAGTTATCAAAATACACCTCGTGATGTCTTCCAAACAAATCCTGTGTCATATCAATGATGACCCTTTCTCCTAACCCAAATCCTGCCAAGGTTTCATCTGGGACACCTCCACCACTCTTCCCTTGATACACATCGAACTTGGTAATATATCCGTCACTGTCTGCCCTCATCCACAGCTTGTAACCCCGCTTTATAGGTTTTTGGGTTGTATTGTTTGATCGAAAGTGTCGCCCTTTGAAAAGTATCATACTCATCAACACTAACTCGTTGACTGATATTATACAACTTGACATAATTTTGATTCATTTTTGCGATGAGTGGTCTCAGTTTATACAGTTTGTCAGTGTTGTTAGCTGGGATATTGTTATTGTCATTTACATGTAAGTTAGACAGTATTTGCCCAAACCTGTTCCTAGGCATGGTTGACGCCACCAGTGGAACGGTCAAGTCTTGATCCGTTTTCCAATAGTCTGTCCAAGACGGCAGCTTGTGATACCCCATGATGAAATTGATGCCAATGAAGCCTAGGAACTCTTGGTTAGTGACAGGTGAGATGTGCCGCTGCCTCTGATTGATGTACAGATTTGTTTGGTAGATGATGTCATGTCGGATTGACTCATCTAAGTACTGTAGGAAGTAGTCACCAGGAGTCTCGTTGTCTGCAAAGTGATCTACAATAGGACCTAAAGCAAAACAAGGAACATGTATGAAAATTTTGAGAAACACACATTTGTAGTTTTCTTTATTTGACAAAGTGCTTGTCCTTTCTTATTGTAAACCTTATTATAGTTCAAAGAACATATATGTTGTGTTTGAAAAATACTGCATACCTTCCGGTAAATCAAATTGAGACAACTTTGCAGTGACATCTTTCTTCTTCCAGTGGCGTTTGGGTTCTGGTGTTTTCTTTGCCCGTGAAGTTGATGGCACATCAGGCTGCTCGTCAGTATTTTCAGCCTCATCATCGTTGCTGTGACTATCATCTTCTGCATCTATGTCGACAATTTGCAAACCTAACGGGTCTGGCTGAAATGTTGGGTCATCGCTATCCGAGTCAGGCTCTTCATCAGTAACATCACTGTCAGATGGTATATCATCTAAAAGGAGCTGTGCTTCATCCAAGTTGTACATGGATGCAAGTCTTCTCTTTGGAGCATGATCCATTCTAAACATATGAACATAAAATATAGAATTAGCTACAATACTCTAAGTGTGTCGAAAAAATATATATAATATTTGTATATTTGTAATTGTATGTTTGCAAGAAAGACCCATTGAGTTACTGACTGAAAAGTAGAGATATTTTCAATTAGAAAGAAAGCATTATTTAGTATTAGTCAGTATAAACATAGAGAAAGGACGGCAAAGCCTTGCATACAACCCTCCCCTGCTGCCCTGCCCCCCCCCCCCCAAAAAAAAGAAGCCAAGTACACGTCCCATGCCCATGCATGGCGCTGGCCCATATCATGCATAATTCTAACGGACAATATGACAATAAATTTCGATCCATATCGAGTTTATTTTCCCCATCAAAGTAATTACATCCCTCATTATGGGAGTGGGCCACGTTTCTCATTTGTATCCGTTTACACATGGCTTACATGGCAGTGCCGCGTCCACACCGTGCATTTGCCCAGTTTCCAGACAGGTCACAAACTCACAACGGGACGTGTAAGTCCCACACGAATTCATGCCTAGTTTGACAAACAAAAGTTTCCAATATCAAATATTGCTTTCCCACTAATAAGTTTAGGTCCTAAAGACCTTATACAAAATTAATTGGGCATTTATGAGGCCAACTTATTTTACAAAAAGACCGTTCTTTTACCTACCTTTGTATAGCGCGTCACTCCTGCAATTTTTGGAAAAAGCTGGTGACGTAGAACTCACATTAGACTTCCCCCAGTCCTTTGACTGTTCTAAACCACTGCTAATATAAGACTCAGAAGTCCCAACATGCAAAGTTGAAAACTCTAAAGAGGTAGCCTGGAGTGAGGACGTGCTTTCTCGTTGGGAATGTGCCACACCCAAACGTCAAGTGTTTTACATGGTAGCCTACCCCTTTGACCACAATAAACCTAACAGTGTTCAACGTCGCTGCAGAGTGGTGAGATCAATTCCATTTCGGTCTTTCATTTTATTACACAAAATCCTACTTTATTCACTAAACTTTACTAGTAGCAGTTTCTAGAAAATAAAGCCTCTTCATCGCCGTCAGGTCATCATGACCGACGAATCCGATGGGGACATGTATTGGGACCAACTATCGCAACAACAAATAGAAAGCCAACAACAATGTAGACAAAGCCAAAATCAACCTCGGTCTTCTTTAAATATATTAATGAGTCAAGCTCAAGAAGGAACTGACGAACCCCAAACGCCAAAACAGAAATCTAGCCTGAATAGAAAAAGAACAAAAATCACAAAATCCGGAAAATTACAACTCTGATTCTGACAGCACAAACACAGAATACCATGGCAGACAGCTAAAAAGACGTAATCTGAACACTTATGAAACTCAAGGTAACCCCACTATAGTTGTAATAAACTCACCAGATGTTAAACTTGCGCAAATAAATCCCCTCAAAATTGCAAAAGCTCTAAACTCAATAGGGCAAAACATAATAAAGAATGTCTCGAGAAATACCCAAGGTGGCATAAGTGTTAAGTGTCATACCCCTGGTCTAGCTAACAAACTGAAAGGCATCTCCCAGTTGGGACAATGGTCTGTCACTACAGAATTCGCAAAATCCGAAACTCAAAGTAAAGGAGTTATTTATAGAGTCCCACCCGAACTTTCAGATAAAGAAATTATCGATGAATGCAAACAAATGGGTGTCATTGATGTACGTAGATTAATGTACAAAAGAAATGGTCAAACTGAGAAAAGCCTTTCAGTTTGTCTTACATTCAACTCTCCCAACATGCCTAAAAAGGTACAACTGGGCTATGAAATCTTTGATGTAAGACCATACATCCCTCCTGTCATACGATGTTTTAATTGCCAACGTTTAGGCCATGTAGCCAGTACTTGCAGAAGCAAAATCAGATGCGTCAGATGTAGTGGTGCTCACTCGTATGACCAGTGCAACCAAAAAGAAACTGTTAGATGCAGCAGATGCGGTGGAGAACACTCATCGGCATATGCAGGATGTAACACATACAAAGCAGAAAAGAAAATTCAAGAAATCAGAGTAACTTACAATATATCTTATGCCGAGGCAGCCAAATCCGTTCATACTAACATTACGGTTCATACAGAAAAACCTACAGACACACCCAGCCAAATATCCAAACCAACTAAGATTTACACTGAAGAAAAAAGAACTTGGACAAACTCAGGAAATCTTCAAAATAATGAACAAAGAAAACAAAATCAGGCCACCCCTGTAGAAAAAAAGGACGCATCTACTCAAACTGACCAACCTGTTGGGTGTCAAACTGAACCAACTGTACAATACCTCCAAGCAAACAAATCTTTCATAGAATTACTCATAGGAACACTTCAAATCTGGGAATCTAGTAAAAATAAGGAAAATAAAATTTTGGAAATTCAAACATTAGTTGAGCACTTATTTCATTACAATACTGAGACACAAAAAACAAGTGGCAAACAAAGACGTGGCAGCTCATCACAGTCTCCAAACCGGAATACAACGAAAGACAATCAATCAAAGCAAACACAATCCAAACAAAGAAAACCCACTACAGAAAATATGCAGGTCGAATCTATACCAAACACGTCAACCCATAAATCGTCTATAGTCAACGTACAAAAGGAAAAAACACAATGCAAACATGATTCTCATCCTCATGGTTTTAATTTTACAATGGAATGCTCAATCTTTGATAGCTCATGGAAATGAATTTAAAAATGCAATTTGCGACTGGAATAAAAAACCTGATATAATATGTATCCAGGAAACTTGGTTAAAAGAAGGGAAAAATTTCAATCTTCCTGGATACAACATATACAGGAGTGATAGAAACACAAATAGTAAAAATACTGGGGGAGGTTGTGCTATTTTCACAAAAAGAAGTATGGCCGTAAATTACATTAAAGATAAAGATTTTCCCATTCAATATCAAATTGCAGAAATTTACAATAGTAACAAAAATAAACTTAATATTATCAATGTTTACAATCCCTGTTTGAAAATTATGGATAATCATCTTGCTGAAATTGAACAACATATCTATAAAAATACCATTATTTGTGGTGACTTTAATAGCCACAATCCTCTTTGGGGAAGTAAAAAAATTGATGGAAATGGACAAATTATAGATAATCTCATAGACAAACATCAATTAGCCTGTATTAACAATGGAGAAGGCACTAGAATAAATATCTCTCAGGGTACTACGTCATGTATTGATATCACTCTTACTACTTCTGAACTAGCCTCCAAATGTACTTGGAATATAATAGAGGACACATGGGGTAGTGACCATCACCCTATCATTATTGAACTCGATCAAAAATGTCTATATACTCCATTTAAGCCAACCCCTCACTGGTCTATGAAAAGCCAACTGGGCTACTTTCCAAGCTGCCTGTGATGAATTTATTACTGAACCAGAAAAAACTAGCAATATTGAAGATACTTACAATACGTACATTGATCAATTTACTAAAGCCATAAATTGTTCCATCCCCAAAACAAACCCAAATAAAACTACCAAAATCCCAACATCATGGTGGAACGAGGATTGCACAAAGGCAATTACAAATAGAAAAGAAGCTCTTAAAGTACTTTTAAAAACCTGTCACCCAGATGACCTTATAACCTATAAACGTATGTGTGCTATTGCACGTAAAACCATCAAATTTGCAAAGAGAGAAGACTGGAAAAATTTCTGCAATACTTTAAACTCTCAAACCCCCTCAAAAAAGATATGGAATAAAATCAACTGTATTAATAAAATACAACGTAAACCCAACATTCCTATCCTCAAACACCAAAATAAAGAATTCATTAATGACAAAGAAAAAGCAAATCTCCTTGTTAACCATTTCGCTAGCGTAAGCAGTGATAATAATTGTAGTGCCACGTTTTTAGATACAAAAAAGCAAGCCGAAGATAACCTCCTCATTAACAATAATAATGACAATGTCATTAATGACCCTTTCACAATGTCAGAGCTGGAAGAGGCAATCAAATCAGCCAAATGCACTTCCCCTGGTAAAGATGGCATCGACAATAATATACTCAAACATATCCCTTTAAAAACCCGTGAATATTTACTCATTATTTTTAATATCATCTGGAACAATTCCCACTGCCCTAAGAGCTGGAAAGAAGCCATTCTTATTCCACTCCTCAAACCCGGAAAACCCTCCAAAGAACCACAATCTTATAGACCAATTGCTCTTACATCCACTATCTGTAAACTCATGGAGCGAATGGTAAACAGCAGACTCATCTGGTATCTTGAAAAATTTAATCTCCTCAGCAATCAACAATGTGGATTCCGTAAAGGAAGAAGCACCAAAGATCACATCATTCAACTTGAAACTACTATTAATAAAGCTTTTGCCAATAAAGAAAGCACTCTAGCAGTCTTCCTGGACTTGGAAAAAGCTTATGACATGTTATGGCCAAAGGGAGTCATCATTAAATTACAATCTCTGGGAATTCATGGTCGTATCACTCGATGGATCAGTAATTTTCTTTCTAACAGAATAATACAGGTTAAAATAAACGGTGTGTTTTCTGAATTACGCACTATTGACAATGGCATTCCCCAAGGTAGTGTCATCAGTCCAATTTTATTTAATATTGCTGTAAATGACCTTGCTAAAGCTACTTGTGGTATTAACATCTCTCAATTTGCTGATGATATTGCCATCTGGAAATCAAATAGAAATATTAACTTCATTACTAAAAAAATCCAACAAAACTTAAATAACATCGTCTCCTGGTGTGAGAAATGGGGATTCAAAATTTCTATTCCAAAAACTAATGCTATCCTCTTTACCAACAAAAGAAATGTTACTACTAAATTAAACATAAAAATGTTAACATTAATTTTCAACAAACAGCCAAGTTCCTTGGAGTCCTTTTCGACAGTAAACTAAATTGGAAGGAGCACATCAATTACACCATTGTTAGAAGTAAAAATAAACTAAACCTCCTTAGATGCATCAGTGGAACTGACTGGGGTGCAGACTGTAAAACTCTTTATCACCTTTATCAAATGCTTATTAAACCCCTCTTAGAATATGGGTGTGAAGCCTTTAATTCCGCAGCCTCTAATTATAAACAGAAACTAGACAGCATCCAATATCAAGCTTTAAAAACGTGCACTGGGGCGCTCTATGGGACTTCTCTCAAGAAACTTCAAATAGAGTGTGGTGACCCCCCACTACAACTACGCCGCAACTTTCTTTGCAACCTATATGGTATCAAACTAAATATTCACATTTCTCATCCTAATAAACCCCTCCAACTTGACAACTGGCAAAAACAGTATTTCGCTGAAAAGTGGAGTAATAAATTGCACCACACCCCTTTTGAAGCGAGGTGCAACCAACCCACCATTAATATATTCCCTCTCTTCAACCCTTTTCCCTATTGGCACTACACAAATCCCATTATCTCCACAGAAATATTTAACCATACTAAACATATTAAAAATAATAATGAAAAGGGTCTTATTGCTACCGAAATTATTCACACTACCTGGAGTAATTCCCTTCATATTTACACAGATGGTTCCTTAAACCCAGATACAAATACAGTTGGATGCGGTATATTTATTCCCCAACTCAAATACTCTAAGAGCATTAAAATAAATAATGAAGCCTCCATTTTTACAGCAGAGCTCTTTGCTATTCTATTAGCCGTTGAGTGGATTGAACAAGTCCAACCAATTCACACCTGCATTTTCAGTGACTGCTTAAGTGCAATCCAAGCCATCTCTCATCCTATTCCCAGTAATAAAATAATCTGTGACATTCGACACACTTTAATTAGCATTCGTAATCAAGCAAATACAGTCATTTTTGAGTGGATTCCTGGTCATTGTGGAATAAAAGGAAATGAAAAGGCTGACGAAATTGCCAAAAAGGCTACAAGCAAAAATTATATTGATTACAATTTACCACTTACCACCACAGAAACTAAACACCAAATTAAAAAACACCTCAAACAAAAATGGCAATTAAAATGGAACGAGTCCAAAGTTTCTACACTCAAATTAATCCAACCTGAGGTTTCCTTCCACATAAACTCATGGAACCTTCCACGCTGGCAGGAAATTATTATTCATAGACTTCGTATGGACATGTGTAACAGTCTCAACAGTTTTTACTACAAAATAGGAAAACATCCAGATGGTCTCTGCGAAATCTGCCACATTTATGATAATACCAATCACTTTCTCACATCTTGTAAAAAATATGACAACAATAGAAAAAACTTACAAAAATCACTTAAATTTAATAATAACCAAATGACCCTTAAAAATCTCCTTAGTTCCAAATATAACATTATTCATATACTTCACTATATTAAAAAGTGTAATGTTAAGCTTTAAAACTTTTACAGATCTTTTCATATCAACCCATCTCTCATTTCATTATATATATATATATTTTTTTAATTTAAATATTTTTTATTTAAGAGGGTATAGTTTCACTCTACATTGCTGAAGTGCGGGGCATTCAGTGATTGGCTGGACAGAGCGCCACCATTTCTTCACCTGGAGCGTTGCGGGCCTGAAAATTTACCGGCGGGGCCCGGGCCCTTAAACTGCATGAAAAACGGCTCGGTTTGCAGGAGCACTGTGGCGCTCCATGTCTGGAGGATTACTGGCGCCCTCATTTTCAGCACGACCCTCAACTTCTCTCATGTCACAGCTTAACATACGTGTACACATACATAATTGTAGACCTACGCACCAAATTTCTGTCACTCCTGTATTTTCAAATAGTATAATTTTTTTTTCAGTTTCACCCTTTGAAACCAATTACATACGCTCTTCCCAACTACATTTGACTTGTTCTTAGGACAAAATCCAACATTTGTGAAACTATAAAGACCATGAAGTGGAATTGACCTCAGCCATGTTAACATAACTGTAGTGCTAGTAGGATACCTCGTTACCATCAAGTGTTTTTTCTACTGCGTTCTCGCTCCAGGCTACCTCTTGCTGTATAGTGACTGGCACAAAGGGCACATGGACTGCCAAAAGTGCCATTAATCTACAACAACAACAACAACATGCAAAGTTGCGCGTTTTTAGTCGGCGTGAAAAGAAGTGGGGTTTGAAATGGACTGGGAATTATTATTATTATTATTATTATTATTATTATTATTATTATTATTATTATTATTATTATTATTATTATTATTATTATTATTATTATTATTATTATTATTATTATTATTATTATTATTATTATTATTATTATTATTATAAAGACTAATGTCCGAGTTTACAATGCTTGTTCGGCTAGAGAGAGAGAGAGAGAGAGAGAGAGATGACGCCTCATTCATGACGCAAATAAAACGTAATCGCATGTGTTTTTCTTTCATTTGTAATTTTGACAAAGAATTTCACCTTTCAATGAGCACTAAATTTAAACCACTGATATGATAACTCACCTAATTCCATTTTGTTCTAACTTTGTTTTGTCAGATCATTTTTATTAAGTACCGGTTCTAAACAGGGGAATGGACCGTGTACCTTTGTCAGAGGGATGTTATATATTTCGTTCTTTTTTGCATACTGTCGTTTTTTTTACTAATTTGAAGTTTAAGAGAGAATCATTGGGGACTTGATAAATTTTAATTACTCTTTTAAATTATTATTCTGGTTTATTAAGAGCTGATGAATACAATATACAAACATTTTCAATTTGTATATTTTTGTAAAGCACTTTTTATAGGCCTAATAAAAACAAAAACCAGTACAAAGTTTTGGTAAAACATTATATTAATGCATCTATACAGGGCGGTAACGAAGGGGAGTTTTTTTTTGGGGGGGGGGGTGGGGGTGAGGCCAATTTGCCGACTGACTGGCGGATAAAGAATTGAAACATGAGGGGAATCTGAAAGTGTTTTCAAAAAATGTAACACCTTCAAAATTGCTGGGCGGGTAGGCGTGAGAAATTTGAGGGTTGGTGTGACAAAAAAATTTCCCCGAAAGTGAGAAAATAGGCTACAAGCATCTAATTTACATACCCAGAAGATGATTGGATATTGAAATCGTCCTTTTCATGGTAAGAGTAGGAACGAGGTGTACAGAAACTGCTCAAGAGTCCTGGGGACGAGGTTGACGCTGTGAATATAAAATGATGTCATAATTATTCTTAGGCCGTGGCGGCCGTGTGTAGTATAATTATACACAGCGCACGGAATATATTATGATAATAGTGTACTGCTTCTTTGGGGAGTGGTCATTTGATAGTAGAAAGGACTGAATTGCTGAGAGCAAAATACAACAAGGATCAAATAAAAAACAAGGAATTCGCTGCTGAATTTTGTTTCAAAATGACGAAGTCTGGAGAAGGCACCTCGAGGAGCATTTTATCAATCTGCTTTCTTGTTCTCTTACTCGTTAAAGGCGGTGCAATGCTGACTGGTAAGAAATATATACATGTACTTCTCTATTGACAAAATATTGTACGCAATGAATAGCTTAGGTCACTTTGAAAATGGATGGTTGGCTGTATCCACTGCAGCAATGCTGAGGAAAATGTAAGAGACATAGATTGCAGTATCGAGGAATGGTTTGTGTTTATTTATTTATGCTGGCTGGTATAATAATTTTAAAAAATTGTTTTAAAAGCATACGCATATGCCTGCTTGTGTGGATGTGATTCGCAAGAGCCTAGTCTGTATAATCCACATTATGTATATGAAATTTCATTTCATTTATTGATTTCACAGGTAGAAAAAACAAATAAACACAAATTTACATTAAATTAACAGAAACAGAAACAAAGGTAGCACCCCTGCAGGATTACAAACAAGTAAACTAAATTACTGTCGAGTTGATCTCCTAATGCTACCGCTTAGGAAGTAAACAAACATTGAATCATAGAAAGCAACGGGTTTGTTGAGGGAAGTAGATTGCTTATTCAAAATATGATCATGAATGGTTGAATGTTTTATTTATTGGCCTGTGATCCAAAGTACAAAACACATACAAAATACCAAAAAGTGTTTTAGGGAAGAATGATCATCGGTAATGTTGACAGATTAACCGTTTCTATGATTATAGGTCTACTTTCTTTTAATCGAAATATACATTAAATATCTAATGTGTTGTATTCATTCAAATTTGGAATTCATGAGAGTTTTTTTTTCTTCTGATTAACTAAGTGGCAATCATTTCTCATAAAAAAAAGTATAGCAAACAAAATTATTTAGATTACATTACATTACATTACATTACAACAAGTATTTATCATGCGCCATTCCCGAGAGGCTCATGGCGCTTACAAAAGTTAATATGACATAATAAATACAAATCAGGATAGAATAAGACATAAATTGATGCAAAATTAATGAGGAAACAAGTGAGTTTTAAGAGCCTTCTTGAAGGCATTAACAGAAATAGATTGTCTGATATAAACAGGAAGATTGTTCCATAGCTTGGATGCACAAACAGTGAAAGATCTATCACCATTATCAGCTTGACACCAAGTGAAATTTACGGGTTTTCCCGGCTATATTAAATAAACATAAATTCAGTTCAGTCAATTCGATTTGAAATTGAATGCTCTCTTACATCACCATTAATTTTCATTAGTTGAGCATTCTAATGTCCTTAAATGTAATTCATCACCAAAATCAGTTCATTCAATTTCGTCAAACCAGTAACAACAGGTTCATCAAGCATTAAATTTCATCATTGGGCAAACATTTGTTCCACTTTTGTCGTCAGTTTAGCGACCAGGAGAGTGGCTAATGCAGATAGAGATGAGCTAATTAAAACTAGACATACATATATACATAGCAATATGTCTAGGAAGCCGTTGTGAAGGTTTAATTATGAAAAGAACTTTGAATGAAAAGAAAAGCAAAGAACACCTAAAAAATTTGAAAATGCAGATGGAATTAAAAATATAAATATTTTATTCATTTCCTAAGGTGACCCCTCAGATATATATATACCTATTTTTATAGAAATAAATATGATATACAGATATATATTATTTTCGTTTCATAATGACGACCCCTCAATTTGTTCTTTTGAAATAACCGTATAAAAGGGAAGATGAAGTAATTGGTTTTAAATACATAGAATCTTACGCAAATAAGCCATATCCTGCACATTTGAACTGAACACTCGAAAGATGAAATTGGTTGCCCATAAACGAAAAAGAAAATAACAATACGACAAATAACGGAAAATAATTATAAGTAATTTGCTTTAAATACAATGAAAACATCGCAAATAAGCAGTATCCATATTTGAATTGAATACTCAAAACAAAATATCTAGGGCTTGATTTTCTTCTCATAATTTTTTAGTATTCGATCATAAGACAACATCGGCCATGTTAAGAGGAAAAATAATATAAAATGTCAGCTCTTTTTTTAGCAGTAATCTTTACATTATTGAGTGATATCACGTCATGACTTGAAGTTATTCGACTTAATCTAGGTTTACAAAGTGTGCCAGAATGTTATTTACTGTTGTAAAAGACTGTTTCTATAATGTTATTTTAATTAATTAACATAATGTAAGAATATGGCGCTCATAATTATAGCGGCTGGGGGCCGAGTCCACTAATCCCAATTTGTAAAGCAAATGGCCTTCTAAATAGCGGCAAGTTGACAAAGACGACTAGCCTATATCATTCATGCATTATATGTATATAAACCGCAGAGGAGCAACTTTACACTTGAAATTTACATTGGCGATAACAAAATAAATCAAACATTGACCTTAAAGTGGGGCACCAAGCAAATATTAAATATTGACCTTCCCTATTTTATAGAGGTCATGTCATAAGGAAACAACATAAGTTTTATTATCTGAACTCACATTAAAATATTGTAAAACAGTTATAGTCCATGAGCCAGACAATTTTTCGTTACCATCTGGAGGGACTAATTAATATGCTTTCTTGTTGGAAAAAATATGAAAATACAAAAATATGATAGACTTGCTGAAACGGTAGCTTAGTACTCGTTTTAAGCGATTTTTGGTAAAAAATTGAAGTGGTAAAAATTTGAAAATGCTATAAGCCTCGTCCAAAAAACACTTTTACGACTGTTTGACAATTGCTACCAGGCGTAACCTCAACAGATTCCATGTTATTACACGCAGTACAATAATTAAAGATAAACAGCAACATAAAACAACCGTTGTACATGTTGTGTGTCAATACAATACACCAACGAAATCAGAATTAACACAGTTATCGCCTTATTTAGACTTCCATTTTCCCCCAAGAGAATCTGTCTTTGGGAAGCAAATTCCAAAGTTTCACGAGATTCACCCCTCTTAGAAAATATTTATGCGTTTTGGAACTTAAAGCTAAGATTTAGGGCCAATTTTCTTTGACATCCGATCGAAACCATGTGTATTACGGTACTGCTTTACGGTCCACAGTCAATTTGCTCAAAATTTACCTTTTCCGCCGAGTGCTACATGGAAGGAGGTTTTCCAGTACATTTTTGTTGGAATTATGTCTATCTTTATCAGAAAAATATGATAGACTTATATAAGGGGTCGCTTTATGTTGAAACTGGGACTTCAATGACATTATTGATGGGAAAAATATGTGATATTCAACACATGATTCAAACGTGAAAATATAACCTAAAACATTGAAAATAATTTATCAATTCCAAATTTTTGCATTTGACTGTTCATCACAAAACAAAAGGAAATAAAGTAACTTGTTGTCCTAGGGAGAATTCAGGACGGTGTGGGCGGTACGTACAAGAAGGGACGCGGGTGGCACACCCAGATGTTCATTGTGAAGTAAAAGACTACTTTGGACACATTACTTATTTTCCAATCAATACTTGTAAATTTTGTGAAAATTGATATAGATACATCCCAAATTCATATTCCCGTTTGAATAAATATGAATTGTTTTTTTTTTCATTTTGGGTGAAATTAATACCCTAACATAAGAGGTTACAAAAGACAGTCCCAAATATAACCTGTTAAAACGGGGTGATGTTATAAAACTATGAAGTAGTTCTTATGTTGAAATGACGCACACCATGTACAACGGCTGTTTGAAAAAAAACATTTAGCTTAATTACCGTATTTTACTGCGTTGAAAATCATGGGAACTTTTAAGGCTGCGGTACTTCTGTAAGCCATCATTAAACAGTCGTATAGGAGTGGTTTACTCAACGAGGTTAAGCTTTTTCAAATTAAACAGCGAAAATCGTTTGAAAGCTAACACTAAGCTACCGTTTCAGCAGGGCTATCATACTTTTTTGTAAATAATAGTTTTTTGCAAGTAGAAAACATATGATAGATTTAGTCTTTACAGAATGTTCAGCCCCGTATGGACTACTGTATCACTTCTCTCCACCCATTTTCTATCAAATTCAGAAAAACCTAAGGTCCGCAAAGGCAAAGGCACCTTCAGTGGACAAAATCACCCAGGTTTTGGCCATAAATTCTGTAAATAATACAAGTATTAGTGATGTTGCCTATGTATGTTAGAGTGGCTATTTTGTTCACCCAGTGGATTTTATGGCTTTTTAGAATTTGAGGGGAAAAAAATGAGTTCAAACACAATTACTTTTTTAATAATATTTAAAATTGGGTTGAGATAAGGCCAAAAAAGTCTTCTCTTATAATATAAGAAAAAAATATAAGATTTTTTTTCTGATTTCTACAAATCTGGTATCAAATGAAAGAGGAAAATCTAGAGAATCAAACTATACCAAAATCTCACTTTTGAAAATTGGGTCCAAGTTTAGGGTTTTGCCATAGCCAGTCACAATTTACATGAAATCAGATCCTCAGCTACGTTGCTGTATTGGAGGCGTATTTGTGTAGATTTAATAGCGTAGCGCCTGTAAGACCTCATGCGTAGTAATGTGTGCACCCCCCTCCCCGATACGCTACATGCATCGTCTTTTCTTTCTTCCTTTCTTATTTTTTGTTAATTAGTGTTATTTATTCTTGTTCATATGTTGCTGTTGACTTTTTCCCAATGTCCTTTGTGTACATGTTGTAGTTCTTGTATAGTACTTTCTCCTTTGTTTCAGTGGACACCACAAGAGAACTTATAAAGAAAAGGGATAGCAGGATGACAATGGTGGTACACCACAAATGTCTTTATTTTAATGTGGAATTGTTTAACTATTGTTGATTCGAATATAATTCAGCTCTTGGGCTGTGATGAAGTATTGTGAACATTAAAATAAACCACATTAACATAAACTAAGACTGGATTATTTGTAATTTCAATGTAAGCCTGTAAATAATAATTGTAGATATAATAAATGAATTTATAAAGTATAGAAGGATTCCTGATTTCATTACTTACTTTTTGTTTGTTTTTGGCCCAGCATTGACAATAACACACAATACTGTTGTGCTCAATTTATGTGGGGTTGGGGACCAGGCCCGATGGGCTGCACCTCTCCCTGGATCCACCCTGCTTTATTTCAAAATGTCGTCACTATTTTGAGACTGTATTTATTTCTCTTATACAAAATAGAGTACGCGGACAAGGAGTGTGATGGAACAATTCAGATCTGGAGCTCCGGGGGAATTTTAAAATCCCAGTTCATGTTCACATACGAGAATAAGATGGATTGCACCGTAACCCTCTCCACAAATTTCGATCGCAAGATACTACTCACCTTTGATTCAATGGACATCAAAGGTGACCCGTCGGACTGTGAGAGCTCCGACTACTTGGAGGTGTTCGACGGTACGACGAAAGAGACCTCCCTCGGAGTTTTCTGCGGTTCGACTACACCTTCACCCATCACTTCTTCTTCAAATTCAATCACATTGACTTTGAAGACAGATTCCTTCGACATAGGGGATGGATATCGCCTGGCTTATACATCCTTCACTGAGTCTTCAGACGGTAAGTATGTTTTATGGAAAATACTAAATTCCCCCAAAGTATGCATGCATTGTACTTTCTTAGCATAAAACTAAAGTTGAATTAAGAGTTTAGCCAAAACATTGATTGCAAAGATTAGACAGTGCTATTTGGCATAACTTAATGATGCATGCTCAGTGTACGTCTAAGTGTGAATCAGTACTTTTTAATTGAGTTTAAATTTGCAATTACTATTTTACTGTACTAGATTTCTTTCAGATACGTTATTTCATAAATTTTTGAGCATGGACAAGGAGTAATAAATTAATTAAATAAATTAATTTAAAATACAGTGTGATACATTAAATTGATGACACCTGTTAAGAGATATATTTCGGACAATAATTTACTCGGTGAAATATCTACTCTTAATCTTTGACAACAAATACAAGTAAATACAAGCTGATAAACATCAACATAAGAAAATCTTTGTTTTATGTATTCAAGGTGATATTGCATTCATCAAATTTGACCTTGTGTTTGTCTCAGAACACACAGATTATTCTGGTATCCTTTGTATTTTCTATTATGGACACCTCCATTAGCGTATCTTGGTGTATTTTGTTTCTTAGGGACCTAGGCCTATCCCACGATAATAATGTGTAGCATGAAACTTACATTAAAATAAAACTTCACGTTTATATTTAAAGTATTAATAGTACAATACAAAATAAATATTCAAATTAGGCCTATAATTGGTTTAATATAGGGATATATTGGTAGGGGAGGGGTGTCACATGAGGAAGGGCGGTAGGTCATGGGTCATAATCCCTTACCGCCCACCCACCCCCCAATTGAAACAATTAACGAATTTCTGCCACTGTAGGGTAACAATGGTGCTATTTTTTGTTTAAACGTGACGTCACGTTGCCGTGGCAGCATGATGGCTGGTTCTACACATTCTTCGTTTCGTCTTTGTTCTGACGAAACACTTATGACATTGTTCGGTGATGTTGTTGTGTGACATAATGACATTATTTTTGCTCTCTATATATGTGAACATTTTATGGTCAAATTTGGTACTAAGCAAAACGGCGTTACATAATTGCCTTTGTTTTCAAAACTAATGAACCACACCCGATGAAAGTTTCAAAGAACACATTAAAATAATTGGCAATCCTGGCTAATATTGAAGTTATGTAAGCCTAATATCAGAAGTCTAGGTAACAGACTTCTGGTAATGTTGAAGATTTAGTAAATAAAGCTTTGCATGGTGGAGTGAGTAAGGATGAATAAGGTTTGTGGGTAACACATGAAGAAACGTGGTTCTGAGCTAAGAAGAACTGGTGGTGATGATTAATATTGATGTTTAGAATAGTACAAATACCGGGTGAAATGATTGTTCGTATACCAGTATTTCTTTCAAGTTTATTACTAGCACTCACGAGTAAGTTTTATTTTGCCAAAAAATTGAATGACACCGTATATTTTGAGAAACGTTGATGATTGAACACTTCGCAAACTGAAAATAATTTTCTGGTTTCGTTCTCATTTTCGCGTAGCTATGCCGTCTTGTTTCTGGTCAAGAATATGACGTCAGAAACAAGTTTCTAGTTAGGGTCGCGAAAACGCGGCCCAGTGAAAATAATTTACGCTTAAGAAAAATGTTCTGCTATAATTTGCTTACCGGTAAGCAGCGCTAAGAAATTGGGCCCTGTTCTGACCATCGGTTCTTCTTAATACCGCACTTTATATAAAATCTTATTTGTATATCCTTCAAAACCAAAGTGTGATGTTTTCCTTTAAACAAATAGGTTTTGTTAATGTGTTGTTTATTGGTTGTTCTGTTTTCCAGCTTTGTGAAGACCACAAAATGGTGTTACCTGCTAAACCTATTTCATCCTATTTTTATTACAAAATATGTTTTGCTGATGTGTTGTTTCTTGATTGTTCTGTATACAGCTCCATGTATGTCAACTGAGTTTGAGTGTAAGAATGGTCGTTGTATTAGCTACCACTTGAAGGATAACGACGATGACAACTGCGGTGATAAAAGCGATATAGGTGATTACTGGTAGTTGTTCGGTCATTCGGATTTTTAGGTGTTCGGGTTTGTGCCCGAAACACCTATTGTTTTGTTTTATTTCGGGTTTTTTTTTACCACTGGTGAATAAACAGAAAGCTCAAACAACGTTTTACATAGAACATAACTATGACTGTATCATACTGTATTCAAACATTCCTGGATTTAACACATTAACTTGTCAATGGTTCCCTGCTGTGCTTTGCTAAGGTTTTGGACAAAACATGAGACCAGCGAAGCAACCCATTCGACTAGTAGAATGGTGAAACCATCATCAACTATTTCTTCCCAGCTGCCTATAATACGAACGAAACCTGAGAACTCTTTCAAGATTTTCTTCCTATTATAAACCTTTTGCTCACAAGTTTTATGTCGTCCCTAGTTTGAATATAATTACTAATTTTCTCTGAATGAAAAAGTTTCACCTAAGATATAAAACACATGAACAAGTACCAGATAACAGTTTGGTTACTTTGAAGTCGTTATAAGACATTACCCTAAATGAATCTAGCTTGTTTATACCCATCCTTACTACATACGAGCTTATTAGTAAATACGGTTTTAATCCAACATAGGCCTACTGACAGAAAGTTCAATGGGACAGCTCAAAAACATGAACATTATTTTGTCACATAATTTGCATATGCCCGTTCGCTTGATCAGTGGCGTAACTATGGGGGCCCGGGGGGGGGGGGGGCCCGTGCCCCCCCAGCCGAGGTATGTGCCCCACCCGGGTTCCCCCATTCATAATTTTGAAAAAATAGGTCCCTATTTGAGACTGCAGGATTCAAGTATTGACATGCCCCCTAGAAAAGTGTTGCACCCCCTGAAAATTGGACCCTAGTTTATACACCACTGCGCTTCACCCATACACAAAACAACAATATTGAGCACATTTTATGTGGGTTTAATAGGGGCCGGGCCCAGCGTGCCACCCGCTGATCTGCCGCCTGTGGATCTGTAGTTCATTATGTTCAACACCAGTGTTTTGAATCTGTGGGTTTTCCTCCATTCAAATAGGCGAACTTGGCAACCATTGTGGTGAGACAATTGAGTTCGGGAATACCAGGGGGGAACTCTCGACTCGCAAATAGGCGTCGAATACCAGAATAACTTCAATCGGTCGCAAGATACTGTAAACATATGTAAATTTCAAAGAATGATTTCAAATTCCAGTGTCAGTCCCTAAACGCTGGCCTGTCCTAACCCTCTCCCAGGCCCACCTAATTACCTCAACCTGAGCAAAACCTTTAAGTAAATAATTTGTTTAACTCGTTTGGGTTCGAACCATTTACGAAAATTTAAAAAAAAAATTAAAAATAATAATATTTCATTTTTATATAGCGCATTTCACAATGCACTTAACATATCATCATTCCTGTAAACCTTCTCAGCTCCCTGAGGAGTATACAGCCCATTATGTGCAACCTATTGGCGCTACAGGGCTTATCAAACACAATTAACTATCTCTACCCTCACACGTGCCATGGTCGAGCAGTTTGGTGCGTCGGATTTGCATTCTGATGGCCGAATCAGAATGTGGGTTCGAATTCCAACCACGACCATGGTGCTTGTGTCCTTGAGGAAGACACTTTACCATAATTGCTTCTCTCCAGCCAGGAGTAAATGGGTACCTGTGAGTGCAGAGTTGGTTGTTGTGTTTGATAAGCCCTATATGCGCTGTAATGGCAGCAATTGAGCTGTATACTCCCCAGGGAGCTGAGATGGTTTTAGGAATGATTTATGAGCCTCATGAGCAGAGGTGATTATAATGCGCCTTGAGCACCAGTTTGGTGGATACGCGCGCTATATAAGTCCACATTATGCGCTATATATGTACCCATTTATACTCCTGGGTTTAGAAAAGCAATTACAGTAAAGTACCTTGCTCAAGGACACAAGTGCCACGGTCGCGGCAGGATTCGAACCCACATTCTGATGACACAGCCATCAGAACACAAGTCCAATGCACTTAACCGCTCGGCCATGGCACCTAATGCAGTCTGATTAAACCTTCCCCAATTTCTTCTTCATTAGGTTCAATGACCAACACAACCTCGACCAGCCCTGGAGATGATATTTCAATCGGTAAATATATTTTATGAAAAGCACAAAATGCCCCAAAGTCGAACAAGCTGTATTTTTTTCTCGGCATCTGTACTTCGCTATTTTACTTGGAAAGAGAAAGTAAATCTCTTTCACAGAAAAGTTATATAAATCCAACAGATAGTGACAGAAAGCTTAGTGGGACACTCCCTTCCCCCATACTCATATCAAGGGTCAAATCAATCATTTGGATATCAACGTTAATGCACGACAGTTAAAGAACCAAGAACGTTTACGAGGTCATGCAATAGACACAGCAGAATCAAAACCTATAGAAGACAAATTCAAAATCAAACGATAATGTGTGTCATCAGTCTTAAGATTTACTCACTTGAATTTATTTCTGTAATAATAACTATCTCTATCCGTTTAATCCTCTCACCTAGATTGGTTTATGTCACTCTTCAGCATTCTTCTCCAGTGGGGCACAGGGGTGCTAGTCGCCATCATCATCGGCATCATTGTCATTATAATCCTATTATGTGTATGCTGTGGCTGTATTTGCTACCATTGCTGCTGTAAGAAAAGACAACAACCGCAGTATACTGGGGTGGCACAGCAACCGGCCATAGCCATGCAACCTACCGGACAACAATATGACAAACCGGCACAAATATGAATCTTAAAGATGGATGATTCGTGCTCACCTTGAAATGATGATGTCCCACTGATATCTATTATATTGAGTACCTATAGGAGTACACTATGGGACAAAAATCGTGGGGACACTCGATCCTTCTGTCTCCCCATACAATATGGTTCAACTGAATATGACTGTGGCCTTTACATCTGTAGTATGTGTGGGCACACGAGGGTTGCGTTATGTGTGATAACTGTGAACATATAAACTACTGCATTATATTATATGGGCCGTGGACAGAAGGCTGGCGTTGAATCGATTTATGAAGTGGGACATCGGACTCCAGTACGAACTTTGCACCATTAAGATTTATTGTCCAGACTGTCATGTCTGTAACATTCTGAAATACCGGTACTGAGTGTGTTATTTTGATACTAGTTTGTTATATTTTCGAAGGAATGATAGAAAAGAAATTAGGTTGTGATAATAAAACATTATGTTGTTTACTTTCCTTATGACGAAACCTCTCTAAAAATGGTGAAAAGTCAATTATTGATATTTGCTTGGAGCAGCTCTTTAAAGAAGTTGGTCCACATAAGTATAGATGGACTTAGACAGTCGAGCCTTATGGGAATTAATTCTTGGACTAAATAAAATTCTCTCAAAGACACCACGTCCTTACGAACATAATTTAGACAATTTACTTTTCCCAGGCGTCCTCGAATAGTCACACTAACGAATGTGAGCCTGTAACCTCAAGTTTCCACTCATTTACATTGCTAATTGCTTTTTAATTGCACCTATTATGCAGTAACCGTAAATTGTGCTGTTATTGGCGGAGTAATTGTTGTATGTTTTACCGTGATTTAGGAAATTTGAATTGTAAAATTGTTTACATCTAGTAGGAGAACAAAGTAGGTCATATGTAAAACTTGTAGCTTTGCATGGTGAAGAGGATAAGTTCTTTTAAGACCTAATTACTACTCAATTGAGAATTTCAAATGGTGTCACCGCAAATAGTCTTTATTTAAAGTAGGTCATCATGGCCTATTTAGACCTTTATTACGCGGTGCCGCCATTTTCGACGGTCTGATTCCCTGTGCACTTATATAGCGCTGACCTGATACATAAAATGTGCCAGCCCATTTTCCTGCCATCCTCGGTTTAGAGTCAGGATTTGCATAGGGGAAAATACAATGTCTTAGTGTGATAAAGGTTTACTACAATCGATCATCATCATCATCATTCGGCCGAGGCCGGAGCACTAACGAGCACCCTCCACAAAGCTTGGTCATTCATGAGGGATGGAAGATCAAGTTCCATGTCTATGTCTTCACACAGCAACTTAGTGAAGGTTTTTCTTCTTCCCCTCCTTTTCCTTCCCCGATTGGGATTCCACAAGATGAACCTTGATACAATCGATAAAGATCAATTATTGGCGTGTAGGCCTGTGCTGCTTTCTCAAAGTCATATAAATATACACTGTAAAAATAGTGTTTAGAATTTAAACACGCACAAAATAAACGCGTTTAGGATTGCGTTTAAATGCTAAGCGGCCATCCTCTGTACATGTCACAAAGCTAAACGTGCTTAGCTTTTTGACACCTGTTCATATTGTTTTTAGCAGTCAAACACACATCACAGAAAAAAACACAATCTAAACATCTTTTAGGCTAAACGTGAAAAATGTGAAACTCTGTCCCAATCATGGTGGACCTTGTGACAGGGTACAATTGTGTTTAGAAATGTGTTTAAATTCTAAACACCATTTTACAGTGTAGATATCAGTAATAGGTGAAGAACGTAGGCTTCTGTGTGTTTGTAAACTGTGTATTATATAATGTGGCTTGTCAGCTTTTATTTAAACCAAAGAAATAAATAAAAGGGTCACTGCAATTGTTATGTAGGTACATATTTTAACTTATTCATGTTTCTGGACAGTTTAAACAAAACTATAATTTTGAAATACAGTGAAGATTGGGTGTCATGTTTAAATTTGTACAAATGTTCATGTTTATCCTTAATAATAATAATAATAATAATGTGTGGACTTATATAGCGCACGTATCCACCAACTGAGTGGTGCTCAAGGCGCATATTATTACCTCTGCTCATAAGGCTCATAAATCATGACTGAAACCATCTCAGCTCCCTGGGGAGTATACAGCTTAATTGCTGCCATTACAGCGCATATAGGGCTAATCAACCAACTCTGCCCTCACAGGTACCCATTTAACCCCTGGGTGAAGAGAAGCAATTATGGTTAAATGTCTTGCTCAAGGACACAAGTGGGATTCGAACCCACATTCTGCTGCTAACACCAGAACTTGAGTCCGGTAAGCTAGACCGCTCGGCCACGACACTCCATGGCACATGAGGGCGTAGTTTTGTGAGAACACATCAGGAACTCAGTGTCACAGCAGCACTGAAAGAAAAACAGTGGTCACCTCGGCAAGATTCCTGGTTGATTATTACCAAGACAACACAAAAATAGGAGAACAGACTGCTAAATTTTAGACAATGAATTCAGTCAACTTTGTACATTAGCATTTAGACCATCAAGTGCCAACAAAATGTTTCAAAACGCTCGACAATTTTCAGGTAGAAAAGTGATGTCAACATTGTTACAGAGTCGTGCATAATTTTTTCAAGTCGTTTAAGTTTGACCGTGTGAATGTGTGTGTGCATAGGGTCAATCATATTTCTGATAAGTCGTTCATTAATGTGTAGACGCAGTTTCGGACCATGATGTTCTAATTAGCAGGCAAATTACTTGCAAAATACCAACTGAATCACGAAGCAGATGAGGATGCATTCATATATATATTGTACTCATTTTAATGTGGAATTTATGACAGAGAAATCTTTCCTAAACTTGAAATTATTAAATTTTTCTTTAAATAAAAGCACCTCAGATAAAATAATTTGTATAGAGAAGATTATCTCAAATGAAATGTTCAGATTAAGAGAATGAAAGAGATTATCGCAAATGAAATGTTCAGATTAAGAGAATGAAAGAAGAACACGTTCTTCATGTTAAGAACTCTGAAGAGGTTTGGTTTTAATAATAATGAACAATATAATAACACCCCAGTCTTACTTGTAAACAATTCAATGACACTGAATCCATCCAAAAAGGGGTTTGTAAAATGATCCATAACCAAGTCGTTTAAGTCATGTGTGAATGACTGAATGTATGTGTATACACTACTAACTCAATCTAATGTGGTACTTATTTCAAACTGCTGTATATAATGCGTAAGTGCAATTTTGGTATATTATGAAATGTGTAAATTTGTTGTACATTTTGGTATTTTGTCATTTTAACAACTTTCTAAATTCGTTTTAATTGTATGTACCATACATGTAATTTGACCTTATGGTCATGAAATGCCTTGAAATAAACTCAGTTCATTTTTGGGCTTTTTAATTCATGATATCCAACTCTGAGCATTGAATTATTGAGACACATTTTATTCAGGCCTAATTTGAATATGGATTTCATTTATTCATGTGTTAAAGGGAATGTATTATTATATTGCATCACTGGTATTTACTAGATTATAAAATTTACGAATTACGATCTCAAACTTACTTGGTGTAAATGTATCAATCATCATGAGATATTATTTCGTCTGAAATGCTTCCATCTTAGAGAAAACAGGAATTAGGTTTATGTCGACTTGACAGAGATTTGCCGATTGGCAACTTTTTGTAAAACATTAAAAACATGTAACAGTTTTGTCTTTTTTCTCAAAAACGTGACCACAAATTGTGATGAAGCTTTTACAGGTTAGTTTTATAAAATATTTATTGAAAACCAGAGGGTTGAAATGAACATACGGTACCAAACACAAATGTTGTACCTTCACTTCAATGAATTGTATGTGTATAATAGTACCGGTAACTCACTCGGTCGACCCACGGACAGCAGTGAACGAGCTGTCATCGACCTGGTCGCTGCCTTGGTCTTACCTGGTAATCTGACGGTGTTGCTATCCAGCCAACTGAGGCATGAACAACTAACCCTTTACTTCCCAATGGGTCTCGTAAGGTGTATGGGGGTAAATTCTAGGCGGATGGGGGTATATATATACCCACAAGTATTGTCTGGGGTGTTTTCTGGGTACTCCTAGCTGCTGCTGCGTCTCACCGTAGTTTTTCCCTGTGACAAATTACTTTGCGCATGCGTTTGTTTGGACGCATGTAAGTCTACCTCAACTGTCAAAATAGTGTACTAAATAGATCCTTAGGCAAATGGATCATCTAATCAAAACCTTCTTAAAGATATAAATTATTAATAATTGGACGTTATTATAAGTATGTCATATAGTGGGGGTTTTTTTTGGTCATGATTGCAACTCGAATGAAGGAATAGTTTGACCTAAAAAGATCATCTCTTTTCTTGCATCTGTTAATAGAGTTATGATTGGGTATTTTACGAAATATTCATCTTCCACAATATTCGCTTTTTAAATTTAAAGAATGATGTTGTCATGTAGACCTACCGTTTGCCTTTAATGCCAGCGGATTTACACTGGCCCAAACAAATATGGAATCCATTTCTAAACCGGCATTCGTATATAACTTAAGTTTAACACTGTCAGAAGGGATGGATAACCTGCGGGGGAATCCCTACGTTTTTAAGACATCTCACTGGTGATGCTCTTTTACAACTAGGGCAGTTTGATAGGGGAATATTCAATTGAGATAAATATTACTTTGACTTGAATAGGAAATTTCCATTTTAATATTCCGTTACAACCTTAAATGGACAATGCTGTCACGATAAACAGGGCTTGAAATCGGAGTGCTAGTTTTAGATTGACTCAGTGACTGAAAATAATATTCCACATGGTAAAGTCATTACAGTTGCTGTTGCATAAACATGAACCAGTAATTTTCAGTCACAGACACCGATTCCATGCCCTGTTATAAAGTCTGCTCTGATCGTGACGATACTGTCCCTTTAAATGTTGGATTTTGTTAACGATATTAAAGAATTATAACTGGTCAAATTTCACCGAATCAAAATATTCAGTGATATTTTAACCCTTTTTCAGTTCCGGGCATACTGCATTTAGTCGTGAAGACCTTCAGCAAAAATTCACACAATGCGCACAACTTGTTGTCGCATTTCCACTCTGCCTGTGGCCGTTACAGGTTTATTATTCAATGTTCATCTTCATAGACTTCATTCAAAGAAAGAAAGTGCAGACTGAGCTATAGACTTTAACATTGTATTTATATAGCGGATGAGATGTTTGACAACCCTCGCCCCAATTCATATACAGTTTGTGCACGCACGCCATTGATATTGAGCATACTCAGCCGCCCGAAAAAATGTTGTGCAAATAACAATAAATGCATCATTGAGGCCGGTTCATACTTCACACGAAAGCGAATGCGAAGCGAATTTAAATTCGCGGCGAATGATTCGCGCAAGTTGAAATAGTGCTCAACTTTTGCGAACCTTCGCCGCGAATATTTGCCGTGAACCATTGTCGACGTCACGAATTTCGCTTCGCATTCGCTTTCGCGTGAAGTATGAACCGGCTACTTATACTTTATAAATAATTTGATGAAAAAGCCAACCTTAGACAATTTCAGCTTTATTTCGTTATGTCGTGAAAGATATATCGCCCGTGTTTGGCTCAAGATACCCCCATAAAATAGAATTTAAAAAGCGAACGAATTTTAAAAGATAAAATCGTTCCTAAACGAACCCCCCAAAAATATGAAATTCGGATGTCGGAAACTGTATAAGAGCGATATTTAAAACGCGCTTGATTCTGATTGACAGTTCGCGCTGGCCAATCGGAATACTGCACCAGCTCTCGTACAACCTTGACCCATCATTTTATTAATTTGTATTTTTAATTAGCTGTCACTAATAGTTGACGGATTTTTTCGTTCAATGTTTCGAATGAAAGCTTGTAACTTCACTTACCCCAGAAAAAATAGCAATTCGACATTTAAGTATATTATATTTTTACCGTCAAATCAAACACTGGCGATACATCTTTAATAACGAAAAATAGTAAAAATGCCTCCAGATGTGTTTTTAGCATTCTGCTGTGTAAGTTGGATCATCAGCTCATGATCCACTTCAGATTTTAATTTTCCCCGAATAAACATTCTCAAAAATGACAACATTTTCAGATAAAATAACTTTTCATGATGTTTGGTACCATTATAATATATCCATCTTAAACCCAAGTAATAGGCCTAAGCACAGGGACCGTACGACGTGGTAAGTTGTTGCAAAATGGTCCTTCACTTTTGTATAGGACAGAAGCTTCCATTGCCGTACATACAGCATACTCTTTACATAATAATCATTGAACCACACAACCAGAGATATTGTTACATTGTGCTACCGGAAATGTTTTCTATGTGTAAACCTACTTTATTATTCCACTATACAAAACCTTGAAATCTCATTACATACAAAAGTATGTAAAACATACATGTACATGTTACCGATGGTGTACACGCACAGCACCGCTTCGTCTCAAGGCCAGACGTTGTGAAATGCATCCTGCTGTACGTGGGTACTGCGCCAATGGAACCCTATGTACATAATACACATACACATACAGTCAGTCATGTGCATGTACTGTACATTGATATTCAGATAACTATGTTTGATTACGATTAGGTCTAGTTAAAATGTTTTCTTTGGAACGTTTGAAACAAATTAAATTATATATTCAAAATATTATCGTCTTTTTATTAGCATATGATTAGGCCATGGTTCCTTCCTCTGTGATTAGGCCTAGCTATATGTCATGAAGTAATACAAATCTTACCCAAAAATCGCCCACAAATTAAATGAAGCAAATATATATGACAGGAGTGTCGTGGCCGAGCGGTCTAGCTTACCGGACTCAAGTTCTGGTGTTAGCAGCAGAATGTGGGTTCGAATCCCGGCCGTGACACTTGTGTCCTTGAGCAAGACACTTAACCATAATTGCTTCTCTCTACGCAGGGGTTAAATGGGTACCTGTGAGGGCAGAGTTGGTTGATTAGCCCTATATGCGCTGTAATGGCAGCAATTGAGCTGTATACTCCCCAGGGAGCTGAGATGGTTTCAGGAATGATTTATGAGCCTTGTGAGCCTTATGAGCAGGGGTAATAATATAATGCGCCTTGAGCACCACTTAGTTGGTGGATACGTGCGCTATATAAGTCCACACATTATTATTATTATTATTAGGAGTTGTGTATAATGATTTCATATTAAAGAATTACTACTCAATTGACAATTTCACATGGTAACACCGTTAACAGTCTTTACTTATCCTTTAGTCGGTTAGTTTTGGGAGTATACCATCTGGTGTACAGTGCACAGGGACCATTCGACGTGGTAAGTTGTTGCAAAATGGTCCTTCACTTTTGTATAGGACAGAAGCTTCCATTGCCTTATATCATGGAGGAAGGAAGAGATTCCTCCATGTTTATATACAGCATACTATTTACATATAATAATCATTGAACCACACAACCAGAGAGATTGCTACATTGTGCTTCCGTAACTTTCTCTATGCGTAAACGTACTCATTTATTATTCCACTATACAAAACCTTGAAGTCTCTTTTATGACAGGAGTTGTGTATAATGATTTCATATTAAAGAATTACTACTCAGTTGACAATTTCACATGGTAACACCGCCAACAGTCTTCACTTATCCTTTTCATCATGCAAAGCTGCAAATATTGCAGAATTCATGTTTAATAGAAAAGAGAGAATGGGTCACTGTTACACAGGCGGGCGGGCCGTAGTACCCCAATATTTTTTCTCCGTCGTCAAAAGAAATAATCGAGCCCCAGTTGGCAAATAATCCATAATCGAAACTATCGATGCAGGCTTGTGTTTGTTGTGCATGAGGTGATTTAATTTCTGGGGTCTACCAATCCCCTCCCCATACTTGTTGGGTGATTTTTTTGGGGAAACATTTTTCACCCAAACATTTAGCCCACTCCCATTTCTGTTCCCTGTATCTGCAGCTGAAGTCAGTCGGCAAATTGATTTCCACTAGCCCACCTCAAAGATCAATTTTGCCTTTTTCAACTGGCCAAACACGTACAACCAAGCATCTTCAGTACCTGATCAGTACATTCACCTTCGAGTGTTACGTTCAATGTATACAGAGATCAGCGGGGGAAGGGACGACCTCCCCTCCCCACACACACTTGTTGGCAAAATAGTTTAAATTCAATTGGGAATTCAATCTGTGTTTTGACATAATTTGTCGGTTCATTTGACAGAGACCATGGAGGAAGAAGAACACAAGTCTATATTTTGGGCTGAGACATACAGTACATAAATATTTTTGTTCAGGCTATCGCCGTTGCAAACTTGCAACGAGCGACCGCTGTGACTCGTGCATAGAGCTGACAAATACCTGAATGGCTAATATGTCGGGTTTGTATCCGTACGCATACTGACCTTAGCCTTTAGTCAAGGTGCTCGCGGCAGCAACCACGCACGCGAGTGGCAAAGCCACGAGCGCTTCAGTTTTACCAATTCTGTCCCGAGAAAACATTATTGGGGTGACAGATCTTTTGACGTTGTGGCTCCACGCCTTTGGAATGATTTACCTCTGTACATTCGTGAATCTCAATCTGTTGACTCCTTCAAGAAAAAATTAAAAACTCATGTTATGTGTGTTGCCGAAGGACTACTACTACTAACATTCATTTATGCATTTTTATCTTTTGTTTAGTATTATATTGCATTTGCTATTGTATTGTTATGCTATTGTATGATTATCTTGTTTACTGTAAAGCGCCTTGAGCACTTCTTGGTGGATATGTGCGCATTATAAATCTTCTGTGTTATTATTATTATGTGTTGTGTTCCGAGTTGCGGCGTAGACCTTGACTAAAGGCTATGACCTACATGAAGTGGCAGGTCAGAGGGCAGGCGCATACGAATGCTGCAACGTGTTGTGTGTGCAGTGATTAACCTTGCACACACGTAAGTATACATGTATTACCAAAATGGCCACAGTGTCGTGTCGGTAATACTGTGTCGTTACCAAAACAGTGTATTTCTATTTAGGGAGTGGTTGCTGCGTGTGGTGGACAGATGAACGGTGAGACTTGCTGAGAGCTAAATAAAACAAGCATCAAATAAGAGGACCAACTGAGGAATTCGCTGCTGAATTTTCTGTGAAAATGACGAAGTCTGGAGAAAGCACTTTGATTGTATCAATCTGCTTTCTTGTTCTCTTCCTGGTCACAGATGGGAATGCATTTGGATTCACTGGTGGTAAGAAGATAATTATACTTCTCTGAACAAAATAGTGTACAATATGTGCTTCTCTTCACCCAGGTGTATAAATGGGTACCTGTGAGGGTAGAGATGGTTATTGTGTTTGATTAGCCCTGTAGCGCCAAAAGGTTGCACATTGGCTGTATACTCCCCAGGGAGCTGAGAAGGAATGATATTGGCCCAGTGACCAGGGGTAATAATGTAAAGCGCATTGGGACATTATGTGAAATGCGCTATATAAGAATGGAACATTATTATTATTATTATTAATATATAGCTTAGGTGGCTTTGCAGATGGATGGTTGGCTGTATCCACTTCAGCAATGCTGGGGAATATATAAGAAAGAGACATAGTTGTGTTTATTTATCTAAGTTGGCAGGTATAATACCGTGAGCAATTGAAAATTGTTTTGAAGTATAAATATATACCTGCTTGTGTGGATGGGGTTTGCAAAAGTTGATAATCCACATATGTATATGAAATGCAATGTGTTTGATGAGGGAAGGTGATTGCTTATTCAAATAATTAACTATTATAGCCGCAGCCGGTGAATTTGCCGAGAATTCGCCTTGAATAGAAATCTTCAAGAAGGCTAGTAGTTTGGTGAACCATATTGTTCTTGAAATGGAGTGTTATTGTTCTTGAAATGGAGTGTTATTGGGCTTTCAAGAGTATTCTGAATATAGCCTTTTCATGAGATTTCTGAACACCTGCCTTTAACTTACGCAATGTGGGGATTTCACGCGCGATGAATAGGGTAATGCCCGACTTAGCTTGCCCGCTAATTGTTTGGTCTATACGCTTGGCTGAACAGCGGAGTTGTGCACATGTCCACGGCCGGGTTTGACCCGGTGCTCCCCGGCCTCACAGATGTTGGCTGGCTGCAACCACCTTCACTCGGTAAAAATAATACCGTACGCAAGGGGTTTTAAGTCAAAAATTTATTTTTAGTATACAAATGCATATAGATGACAGTGTACTGCAGAAAAAAAAATCGTGGACCGTCCATCCGTCACCGTAGTACACAAATGTGGAAGTCCAAGGTTGTGCATAATGTATATGTACTTGAAGCCTGTATTGTTTGGAATTCGAGTCAACTCGTACCCCAACCAACTCGTACTCGTATATTAGAAGAATATGGAATTTTGGTGTGTCGTTTTTACCCTTAACTGTTGAAAACCTTAGAAGATATTACTATAATAAATTAAGTAAGTTGAGTTTCCCAGGCTTTAAAATTATATGAAAATTCCCAATTTTTAAGAAAATCAAATTTAAAAAAAAATTAATTTTGGTGTGTCGTTTTTACCCGTAACTTTTGAAAACCTTGGATGATATTACTTGAATAAATTTAATTAAAGACATATTATGTAATCTCTCTTTTGAACGTGTGGTGGCCCTGAAAGGGTTGTTGGTTTTGTTGTTTAGACTAGCTGGTCCGTTGAGGTGACTGTGGCTGACTCCTTGACAAGTCTCAATTGCAAGTTGACAAGTTGTGCCTGCTGGTGAAGCAGAGGAACTAGCTTGTAAAATTTGTAGACGGGAACGGCCAGCCTTGACGTTCAATCTCCGGTGCCATCCTTCGACGTCGTTATTGGTCCGTACGCTGTGATTGAAGATGGGCCAGTTCTTTGGCTGCCACACAGGACTCTATCCAATTCTCCAAGACATAGTTAGTCAAAGAGCTCGGTGAGCACGAGTTGGCTGGAGTACGGGTTGGCTGGAGTACGGGTTGGTTGGAGTTGTATGGAGTTCCATTGTATTGTTTGTATTAATGTTTTTTCTTTGTTTCCGCGCCTTGAGCGCCCAGCAGGGTGGATATGTGCGCGCTAAAAATCTTTATTATTATTATTATTATTATTATTATTATTATGCACATTAGTCAGGGAGAATTCAAATAAAATGAAATTGCAACCAATGAATTTGTGACCAAATGTACGCTTTCAACTTTAAAGCATTATTAAAAAATTTATTTACGGGGATTCACCAATAAAAGCACCGCCTAAATATAAAGAACTAGTTTGTATTTAGTGTTTAAATGCAGTTTACGTGATTACCTGAGCTTTTAATTTCATAAAATGTACATTATGATTTCTGAGTCAGGTTTAACATGTCCTGTAATGGCTTATTGCCCGGGACGGGTTTTCCACCGGGAAAAACCGCCACTCATATTGTCCCTGCAGAGATATGCAAATCTTCTTGCAAAATATGATAGAAGAGAAACTCTAGTCATATAGGAGAAGAAAATATTTAGACAGATTTTGAGCAATGAGTATGTGTACATTATTTGAGATTGTTGGCTGTTATGTGGTCTGCACCCCCAATAAAAACCAGACAAACAAACGAACAAACATGCACTTGTTGAACACAAGCACCAAACTGCTGAATATTGCACTTGTTGTTTTTAAAGCAACGTATGCCTTCTAGCTTTATGGGTGCTCGGGGTACTGGTAATCTCGAAAAGAAAAACAAAACATAAATGATCGTAACTTTACATGAAACTTACTCGGTATAAAGTTAATGATCAGACATCAGACATCCCTTGTTGAAAACATTTCTGCCTTAGATGCTATGGGCGGATCCAGAACATTTTTTAGGGGGGGCTGAGAATCAAAAACAATTATTTTTCAGTACTACAAAGGGTGCCGCCACTTCCTATGCGCAACGGTTAGTACAGTACTAAGTAGGTCACTTCCTTATGTTTATCCCACACACTGTGGGAATGGGAGTGCGTTCTCCCCTCCCCTCCCCCTCTCTCACTCTTTTTTTCTCCTTTTTTTAAAATTTTATTTAAAAAAAAAAATTTAAACGATTTTAGGGGGGGGCTACAGCCCCCTTAGCCCCCCCCCCCCCCCGGATCCGCTAATGATTACTGCTATCATTTTCGTAAAATGAGTGAAATTATTTCCAAAATGAATCTCTGTCTTTATGAAGACAGTAATTCCACATTGGAATGAATACAAACAGTCTGTATTCCCACGTTTGTTTCTCGTTAAACAACACAATGAAATTTACATATACATATTTTACCCGAAAACAGTAGACTGGCTTTATCACTTGTTTTTCTGTATTTTTGTTGTGTGCATTGTTGTTAATGAGTGTTACATTCTTTGAACAACAGGTCAATAAATAAAACATTTAAATATTTATAAGTCAGTGTTTAAAAAAAATCCTCCACAACCGTGAATTACTATTACATAGAAAGGCTTGGTATCTTAAATAATCTTGTAGTTAAAAATGTATTTAAAAAATGTATTAAGAAAATTATGAAAATGTTGAAAGTCTAATCTTGAACACAATATCTTCTAATTGCAAGGATAGCGTTATAACCACTCGACTACCATGCCACTCGACTACCATGCCACTCGACTATGACGGGTAATTAATTATTGAAAAACGTTTTTAAATTACATTTGTATACCAATTTCTAAGCCATTGGAGCAACAAAGAGGCATAAACGTGAAATCGGTCGGATTTTGACATCGATCGTCCAGACTATTTTTTATAATATTTTAACAGGGGAGAAATATAAGATTGTGCACCTGGTGGGAATAAACTATATTTCAAACGTAATTTAACAAGGGTTTAAAATTTAATTATCATAAAATACGGTGTTGGTCTTACTCGAGGGATCGTAGACAGTCCTTGTTAGTGTTGGGGCTTTCTGACTGTCACTTGTCTCTCTCACTCTGTCACTTGACTGTCACTTGTCAGGTCACTTTTTCAGATCTGTCAGAAATGTAAGGGCATATGTTTGAACTAATTTATAAGTCCAACTTCTGCTGCTAAGGTTTTGGTAACTGGACTTTCTTTTAATCTCGGGCAATATGCATCCCAGCTTCGCTTGTGGTTACACCATCGGTAGGTATTATGAACCAGGCTACTCATACACGTTCCTAGCAAAAACATTAAAAATTTAGGTATTGAATGACTTCTCGGGGACCAGTTGTGACAAATCAGTCCTATTGATGGGTCATTGTTATTGTAGTGACGTTAAACTACGGGTATAAGTCACCAGACTATTAGCGGGACACACACTGGGCCGGATAAATAAAAGTTAGCAATTGCTTATCTAGTAAAAGCTCAAGCAATAGCAATTGCTTAACAAGTAAAAGCTCCATTGCTTAAAAATGTATAAATAACCTTCTTTGACTAGCACCTGTTGCTTGGGTGGGTTAGCAATTGCTTATGGGTATAACAATGATGGGAGGTCAGTTCCGATTAGCCTAGTGGTTGTATATGAGGCATGTGTTAGCAACCTGGATGCTGCCGAAGAATTGGGGAGTGGTACAAATAGTGAGCAATCTTTGAACGAACTGTTCGTTAGTATAATCAAAGAGTACCCTGTTCTAATCGAGAAAAGTCAGTTGCCGGGGTAAAAGACATGAAGGCAAATGCACTTAAAAAAGCACAAATGTCAATTGCTACCAACACAGGTAAAGCTATGGATGAGAAGCAAATTTTGAAAAAGATAGCAAACATGAAAAGTCAAGTGAAGAAGAAAACAGATGGAATGCAAACAGGAAATAGGAAGATTGTTTTGGTTCCATGGGAACAAGATCTGTACAACATCTTCAAAGGGGATGAAAACCCGACTATTACGAAGATGCCATGCGCCATTTCTGCTGGTTTCAAACCAAGTACTTCGACTGCTGCTAGCCACTCCAAATTTTCAAAATTGAACCGAAATAATTTCCGGTATCTGGTACTGGTAGGATTGACTTCATCACGATTTATTCTTTCATTGTACACCTTTTCATGTTCCCTTACATGCATAAACTCGGCCATGATGGCAGGAGTAATGCAACATGCAAGTGTTAGCAAATGCGTAAGCTCCTCATTTAGTATCTTGTAAAAATATTAGCAAGTGCTACAAGTCATTAGTAAAAGGTCTGGTTTATTTATATGCTTCCAAGCAAGTGCTAATCTCTCTAGTAATTGCTTAAAAATCATAGCACTTGCTTTTGCTAACTACTGGAAGCAATTACTTGCAAGTAATTGCTCACTTTTATTAATGAAGATTTAAGAAAATGACTAGTAAAAGCAATTGCTACTTTTTATTTATCCGGCCCACTGTCTTGACCACAGGATAAATGTGATGTGGCCACAAGCGATAATAGACTGGGTTGAAGGTGAAGTGCTTTATCGACAGTGGCCACGACCCCGTGCTCTTTATTCTGTGGAGTTGTTTGACTTGACCTCCGTAGTCCTTTTTCTACGATCCAAGTGTGGCAGAATGCTTTTGATTGTTGTACAAATACTGTTCATATAATTGCGACATAATGCTATTTAATCATTCACAAAAAGAAGTAGCACTCGGTCTCACGGCTCCTGATTACAGAAGCAACAACGATCGGGCTTCATGCAGCTGGGTATATCTGGTATCTTAATCTCAATTTGTACAGCAAATAACCATGAATCTTATTGTTATGTATGCATGTGCAGCGGCAAGGTGACAAAAGACTATTTATAAATGCCCAAGACAAGCAGTTTAGACGATCTGATTGGACAAAACGTAATCACATAGGTGTATTAACGGACCAGAGGTCATTAACCTGTGATAAAGACCGCACGCCTGACTAGTTATTCCTTTTAATTAGGCCTAGGCCTATAGCTTATACTAATTCATGTACGTATTTCATGCATAAATATATGCGTCACAAAGCGACTTTGTGCCGCCCCAAGAAACATTGTACATGATTAAAAGGTGTCAAATCTGCTTCTGAAAGTATGCTTACTCTTCGATTCCAGATAAACATTAAATAACCAACCCGTAAAAGTTTCACTTTAGTTTCACGAGTGAACATCATTCAGATGTGTTTGCCGCTATGCAGAATTTTAGAAAAGAGTAAGTTTTCTTAAATTAGAATTCAATGAAATAAAACAAACAATTGTAAAAGGACAGCACCTCAGACAAAAATATTTCTAAGGAATATTAATACCATCACCAGCTTTAGTAAGTTGAACATTTAAATTCAACCGTTTGGTTATTTTGAATTAATAATTTTATAAGCTTAAAAATTTAAGAAATTGTACACCATCGGTAAAATGTCTGTAATGACGAAGATAGATATTCAGAAACCAACCTGTGGAAATTTAAGCTAATTTCGTAAATATGTCAATTAGGAGAACATTGCGAAATTTCAAGTATATTTTAATTCTAATGAAAATTAATCACGGTGATTCATTAAACATTTTGTAAAACATTTCACGTTTCTCAAAGGGCAATTAGTCTTAGTGATTAATTCATTGTGTTGCACTTAATTGTCTTGTTGTTGGACAGGAATCAGTTTTGTTGACGAATGTGTCCATTCGTGAAAACGGTGACGAAATATTGAGCACTTTGGAGAAAAATGGAAATAATTATATGACTAGGTAACAACTGAACTGATCTACGGTACGATCTTCAGTTCAGATGTTAGGCCAAAAAAAATCTCATAGACCTGCGCGTCAGCATTTTTTTTAAATTATTTTTCCTGTGAAACGATGTCCAATTTATAATTGCAGCCAAAATTGCTCGATCGATTGGAATTCCGCCGTGGTGTGTTTTAAACGACCTTTTTTCACCCGATTTGTGAGGCCTCTCTTAGCTATCATAGTTTGTGTATAGGAAATTTGGTCTGGTTCCAATAACCGCGTGTACATCTATCTGTCTTTTACTGCTTGGCAAACAAACAAAAAAGATTGGCTGGGCCACTAGCCTGAATTCGCCAATTATACTATCACTATTTTTATTTATATGAGATCTACGTTTTTCCTTTACATAAATAGAGTACATGGCCAACTCTTGTGGTGAGACATTGGACATCGGTAACGAAGGGGGAACTCTCGATTCCCAGCCAGGCATGTTAACCGAGAATGACCTGAACTGCACCATAACCTTCTCCACCACAATCGGTCGCAAGATACTACTCACCTTTGATTCAATGGACATCAAAGGTGACCCGTCGGACTGTGAGAGCTCCGACTACTTGGAAGTGTTCGACGATACGACGAAAGAGACCTCCCTCGGGGTTTTCTGCGGTTCGACTACTCCTTCAGCCATCACTTCTACTTCAAATTCAATCACATTGACTTTGAAGACAGATTCCTTCGACACAGGGAGTGGCTATCAACTTAGTTATACATCCTTCACTGAGTCTTCAGACGGTAAGTATATTATATGAAAACTATAAGAATTTCCCCAAAGTCGATCAAGCTTCTAGTCTGTACAGCATAAAGTCTGTTGAACAAAGAGTTAAACCAAAACATTGATTTCAGAACTTAAAGTACTCTTCAAGGTGCGTGCTCTGTGTATACGTTCTATGAATAATTATTTTTCTTTGTAATGTTGTTTATTTAAAAATTATTGAGCAGAACATGGATATTTTCACATGGTGTTTATATTGGCCAAGTTTTCCAATATAAACACCACAATTGTATAGTATTTAACACCCGGTGCAGTTTTTGCAGTTTGTGGACTTTTAAAGAGATATGCTTCGGAAAATAACTTGTTTTGTGAAATATCTAATCTTAAACTGACATACTACTTTTTATATCCAAAATAGAAGTACATACAAGCTGCAGACAGTTTATCATAAGTCAACCTTTGTTTTATATATGAATGTATACTCATCAAACAAAGTTAAGGACCACTTTTTATTTTTAACATATTTTCTTTATAGCACATATTAAGGACCAGAAAATGCCTACATATGAATGTCCTGTATGACCTCCAAGACACAGTAATCGATTTCACATGTGGTTTGTTTCAATTGTTGCATAACTTCTTTCTAAACTTGTCACAACCTGAAAATGGGTGTTTTTGTTGTGTCAGCTGACCACATAAAGTGGTACAAAAGTCCATGCAAGTGCTTTTCCTTGCATTTCCCACCAAGCTCAGGCAGTATTCTGACAAGAGAGATGCCTAGACGCCACTTGAGTGAAGTAGAGGTTGCACGAGCCATAGGGATGCTGGACGCTGGCTTCAGCCATCGACGAGTAGCTGAGATGATGGGTGTGTCTCACAGTGTCATCAGTCGCGCTAACCAACGACACCGGGAGACAGGGCGATACTCAGAGAGACCCCGTACTGGCCGCCCATCAGCAACAACTGCGAGGAATGACCGCTACTTAGTGACTCTTTGTCGTCGCAACCGCTTCAGTAGTGCTCGCAGACTCAATCACCAATTCGCTGCTGCAACTGGGGTGACTGTTTCGAATCAAACCATCCGTAACCGACTTCACAGAGCCGACATGCATGCCAGGAGGCCACTGCAATGCATCCCATTAACCCCTGCTCACAGAAGAAGCCGTCTCAACTGGGCTCGTGACCATGTGGGATGGACCCAACAGCAATGGCGCCGTGTTCTGTTCTCAGATGAGAGCAGATTCAGCGCGGACCACAATGATGGACGTGTTAGAGTCTGGAGACAACAGGGAGAGAGATTTGCAGATGCCTGTATCGCTGAACATGACCGCTATGGTGGAGGCAGCATCATGGTGTGGGCGGAATCAGCTACGGTCACCGCACTCGTCTCTACGTGGTCCCAAGGGGAGCAATTACAGGTGTGAGGTACAGAGATGAAATCGTGGAACCTTTTGTGGTTCCGTTTGCAGAAAACGCTGGGGAAAATTTCATTTTCATGGACGACAACGCCCGTCCCCACACAGCAAGGGTGGTGACACAGTACCTGGCGGATCATGGAATTGAGCGTATGGACTGGCCAGCGAAATCCCCGGACTTGAATCCGATAGAACATGTCTGGGACATGATGGGGAGGAGTATTGAAGCGCTTGATGTGCAGCCAAATGGGTTGCAGCAGCTTGGTGTGGCCTTGGAGGCTGCATGGGATGCGATTGATGTCAGGGATGTTAATCGTCTGATAAACTCAATGAGACAGCGGTGTCAGGCTGTTATTGCAGCTGGGGGAGGCCATACTCGCTACTGACATTGATGACAAGACATTCAGGCTAAAATTGTGAAAAAGTTGACACACCAAAAACACCCAATTTCAGGTTGTGACAAGTTTAGAAAGAAGTTATGCAACAATTTAAACAAACCACATGTGAAATCGATTACTGTGTCTTGGAGGTCATACAGGACATTCATATGTAGGCATTTTCTGGTCCTTAATATGTGCTATAAAGAAAATATGTTAAAAATAAAAAGTGGTCCTTAACTTTGTTTGATGAGTGTATTTGAAAGCTCACGCCAAAAAAAATAATACGAATACGCGGTTATTGGAACCAGACCAAATTTCCCAAAAGTATGGTGGCTACCCCACAGTGGTTGTATATATTTAAAGAAAAAAATCCTAGTAGGACATGGCTTGAATGGTTTCGTATTTAAATTCAAAGAACGCATTTTATCACTTTCCCTAAACCGGATGTCCCTCAACATTTCACTCTTTTTTTGGTTTTATTATATTGTTTTACATTAAGATAGTCAGATTCGGTTGCCTTGTTTTAAAGCAAATGCTATTTATTATAACAATCACGTAGTATATGCCGTTCTTTGTTTTTTAAATTAGAACGATCTTTGTATCACATCATGTAAATTTAACATGTGACGTAGTGTTCCCACATCAGAATAATGTCTTCTGAAAAGACATGGTGAGATTTGATCTCGAGGTTTCGAGCAGAATACTCTGCATGTGTTCTCCTGAATATGGACAGAGTACACCTTTCGAAACGTCGAGATCATCCACACCAGCGGTTGGTCTCGGAACAACATTTTTCTTAATATAAAAGATTATTTAACATGGTGGTGCCCGCAAACCTTTGTTCATCCCTTAACAAAAAGTGTTTTGCTGACATGTTGGTTTTTGGCTGTTGTGATTTCCAGCTGCGTGTCTATCGGATGAGTTTGAGTGTAAGAATGGTCGATGCATCGATTTCTCCCTGACGTGGAACGCGTACGACAACTGTGGCGATAATAGCGATGAAGATAGTAAGTTAATTGTTGGTGATCTTGAAGTTAAAGCCCCCTGAACAACTTTCCAGTTCGCCTCTAGCCTTTAGAAAGTTTCAAAAAGCGCGACTGTACTTCTCATATAGTGACGAGACTAATGGCTGGAGGACATTGACGGATCAGGGACCCCCAATGTCTTAAACAACGCCCGCCCAGCCCTTACAAATTTTCACCTAACTTTTTACATTCCAATTGGTTCAGTACTATGGCTGGGTGACTACTATGGCTGGTTCTGGTAGTTTAACTTGTGTTGGTTGACTGAAATGCATGCTTATGAGGTTGGTGCCAGGGAGCTTTGTGTGTAAAGGGTGAAGACAACTCAACCTAAAACAAAAATCGACCTACAAGACATGACAACACAGCCGTTGTGACAACTCGACCCTTTGTAACAACTCGAGCTCCTCAAGTATCGACCTTCGAGACAACTCGGTTCCTGTGACAACTCGACCATCGTCATGAACTAAGAATTTGACCACAAACTGGTGACAAAAGCATTCCATCCTTTCATTAATTATTTATAATTGGATGCAATCCAAAAAATAAAAATAAATACACACAATAAACGATTTTTTTTTCAGCACCTAATTACAAATTTGGATTTGAACTTTAAAAACAACGCCTTTTGCCCTTTTCTCCTCTCTCCCGCAGCGAACGTTGGGAATTTCTATACAACTGTTTATTTTGTTGTAATGTTGGTACAAATGAATCGCCCGTGTTTTCGATATTTTTAAAACAAATTCCTGTAATTGTTTATTTGTTTTTTCTACTAAACATCGATAATTTCCTTATAGAAAACAAATACTTTTAAATGAAATATTTCACAACGGTTTTTATTTGTTTAAATTACCCACATTTATCCTGGGGGAAACAGTTACCAACATAATTCGAAATAAATTACACTGAAAGCGATCAGACTTGCGTGCCTTTCCGACAATAATACGGTAATTGCAAAAACTCCCAAATGACCCACCATCCGCCCATTTTCTTATTGCATGATCCACCATAATGCCTACCCGCAGTTAACATTGCCACTACTAACGTGACGATAGCACAGCCGAAGAGTTGTCACAAGGGGCCGATTTGTCTCAAGGGTCGCCGTGTTGTCGCAAGTTTCGAGTTGTCATGAGGGTCGATTTATCTCGAAGGTCGAGTTTTTCGAGGGTCGAGAGTTATCACAAGGTTGAGTTGTGGTCAATCTGTGTAAAATCTATACACTACAGTGTATAGAATACACGTGAAAGGAACCATAACGTTTATCATGAAAGATGGGGCGGGGTGAGTTACCCAATGTTTTACTGCTAAACCTGAAACCTTCCTCTATAGTGTATACTTAGTACCCCTTGGCCGAAAACGCACTGGATAACACCTTTCATTTTTTAAACTAAAAAACCCGTCCAACCTTTCTAGCGCGGGGCCCTGCGGGAAGCATGGGTGCCTGCTAGTATACAGGTAGTATGGCTGAAGTGGTCTTTAATTTGTCACCAGTTCCATGGTACTCCTCAGTGGTACCCAGGTAATCAAACCTATATTATATAGGATTAAGATTGCCTGGATGGGTACCATGGGGAATTAGCCCAGGTGACAATGGTCCCTTCTGCTTCAATAGAATAAGTAGATGAAGCAGAAGCCACAGCAGCAGCGGCGTAGCCACGGGGGAAGGGGCGCCTGGGGCGGGGGGGTGGGGTACGTGCCCACCCCCACCCCCACAAATTTCCAGTGCCCTCAGGTTCCCCCACGAAAAATCCCGATAGTGCCTCAAAAAAGAAAAGAAAATTGAAAAGGGAAAAAAAACATACCCCCAGCCCCCCCGCCACTGAAAAGCAATGCCCCCTGTGCCCCCCACGGAAAAGGTTCTGGCTACGCCACTGCACAGCAGAACCACAATCAGAAGATCGACTTCAGATGACAGATACCAAACTATAATATGTTTCAGTCTTTAGATTTATTCTCCTTCCACAGTTTTTTCGCTCTTGAAATTCGCTCTGTAATTATAATCCATTCACTCCTCTGATCAGGTGATGCGAATCAAGCAGTCATCGACTATGGGTTCAGCCTTCTAAGGTGGGGCATAGCGGTTCTAGTCGCTATCATCATTGGCATCATTGCAGGTGTAGTCCTTTTATGTGTATGCTGCGGCTGTATTTGCTACCATTGCTGCTGTAAGAAAAGACAGCAACCGCCATATACCAGGGTAACGGAGACTGGAGGGCCGCCGATCTACAATCAGCAGCCACCCATGGCCATGCAACCTACCGAACAGTATGGACCTCCTGCCGGACAACCACAGAATGGACAACCACAGAATGGACAACCGGCACAAGTATGAATCTTAAAGATGGATGTTTCGTGCTCGCCTTGAAATGATGATGCCCCAACACGGCTAAGATTGGGCTCATAACATTGGTGTCTTATTAATGATTTCGTTTTCAAAATGTAAAAAACGTGTAATTTTTGTTGAATAAAGCCAAATAGAAGTGGGTAATTTCACTTTTTGGGGACACACGAAACACTTCCAAAGTACATGGCGCAAATCTTCGTCATTCTGATTGGGTCAAATCTGCATAGCGAATCGCACAAAACAGCTGGTGAACAGCTGGCGAACAGCTGGCACATACGTGCTACTCTGATTTTGATAAGCCATGTCTTTACCATCCGTTAATACATCCCCATGTGATGACGTTTTGTCCAGTCAGATTGCCTCAACTGTCTTTGGCATTTATGTATATCCAACAAAGCCTTTACATGACAAACTTTTCGTCGGTAAAGCCATAGACTTTTATGCAGCTGCCTTGACCGAGTTTTCAGCATTGCTAAGGATGGGCAGGGATTGTGGCCATGACTGGATCGGTGTATGCTTATAAAAGAAATTGTGAACTGTTTCCTATCAAGCTAAACTACTATGGGGGACAAAATTCGTTGAGACACTCCTTCCATCTCCCTAGTAAAACACTGTTCAATACCCTGCAAAAAACTGGGAGTGTTAAAATAACACCAGTGTTGTAAACTTTCATGGTGTTTATATTGGGTGTTTATATTGGGCGGTTATGGGTGCTGATTGTAACACTACAATGTTTGCAGTGTATAAAGTGTTGAGTATGCATATGCAGTATGTGAGTACATGGGGAGGTGTGTCTTATTCGTGTGGTTAACTGTGAACCTATAAACAACTACATGTACATTGTAACTATGGGCCGAGGAAAGCACGGGTAGAATCAATTTAAAAAGCCGGGACATCGGACTAGAGTATGGACTTTGCATCATTAATATTTATTGTCCAGACTGTCATTTCTGCTAGCTCAAGTGAAGCTTTCGGAAATTTTGTGTTATTTTATATACTAATTTTGATTATTATTATTATTTTATTTGTTTTGTTTTAAAAAATTGGTCATATTACTTTTTGGAAGTACAGAACGACTTAGGCAGTCCATCTGTGCCCTCGAAGAGTCACATTAACGTTGTGGGCCTGTAACCTCAAATTTCCACTCATTTACATTGCTAATTGTTAAAATAACCCTTTTGGTGTCAACTTTAGTCTTTCATGGTGATCATAATGGGTGATGTTCATTATGGACACCATTAGGTGATATTGTAACACCATTGGGTGTTGTAACACCACAATTTTTGCAGTGTAGGCTCTGTTGCATACCCTGCAAAAACTAGGGTGTTAAAATAACACCAGTGAACACGAGTGGTGTCAACTTTACTCTTTCGCAGTGTAAATTCTTATAAACTTGTTATTGTATAATGTGACTTGCAAGCATTATTTAAAGGGAAGGTACAACGTTGGAAAATTGTCGAAACTGCTTCTACGAGTGTGCTCATACTTTCTTGTAATCACTATATACATTAAACCTGTGAAAGTTTGTGCTCAATGTGGAGTCGAAGTCGTGAGAACATTTGAAAAATCATTAACCACTTTTGAAGAAAACACTTGCCGTCTGCAATTTATTTTTTATAAAATGTAAAGTTTATTGTGTTTTCTCTGAAATAAGAGCACTTCAGACAAAACATTTTTTATGATTGGTAGGCTACCTTTATTAGCTTTCGGATATTAGTTCGGTAATTTTGTAATCAGATAAATTACCAATGTTTCACATTCCCTTTAAACCATTTAACTTTTGTACATGACGTTTTTAAATAATTGATGTCAATAGATATTTCACTTTATACATTGCCGCTATAACGTAAAGGCCTACCACTATAACGAACATTTGGGTGAAATATACACAATAGAAGTGAAGCCATTATTCATTATAACGAATAATGTGTGGATCTCATGATGTTCATTTTATCAATATTAACTGACACTACTAAGCTGTGACAGAGGACGGCACTGGATAGCAGGAACAAATACTTGACCAAGTGGAACAACATGGGCTAATACACTGATCCAACCTGTCAGTCAAACGCCACGGATTAACCAATAGGGCTAAACCTTTCCATGACAAATGTTACTTCGTCATTAGTACTATGGATGCTGAGGGTGGGCGGGACAGCCATATTCTGATCAGTGTATTAGAGGGTACAAGGAAGTTCATTATTAACATGAAAACTTTCAACACGCCCTTCTCGTTTGCAAGTTATTTGTATGTACAATGTATTTTTTCTTAATTGAGAAGAAACAAGAATAAATGTCCATAACAGGCCTACTGTCATTGTAATCTTATTTGGTAAAAACAAATTCCTGCCATGGGTCTTATTTGAATATACAGCCTAGTTGTCAGTTTATATTATAGTGGCTATATACCTGTTAATTTCCCCGCACCCGCACCCATGCTACCCCTCATCACTGGGGATTGTTATATATACATTTCGAGGAAATTATGAAAAATTATTGACAGTTTCAAACCAAAGTACACTATTTGAATGTGTGACATCAAGTCACTATAACCAAACAGTCTTAATGTAGTATTTCGATCAGTAACATTTTGGCGGGAAATAACTAATAAATATTTCATGAGTGTCATAAAATGACAGATACACATTTCCTGAGGATCACTTAAATTGTCATGTAAAACAACTCTGAACTCGATTCAAGGGATTGTACACCATTGGTAAAATATGGGGCGCCGTTTGTCAAATAATTACTTAGCCCATTTTAAGCATGATTTTACCATGGTTTAGCTCAATAGACACAATCGGCGACTGGAGTCAAGTGACTCATAGTGGGTATAAAATGTAAACAAACTAAGCAAGCGACGCGTAGTGTATGGAAAAGCATGGCTTCTTCCGAGTGCTTCTGCTGTACAAGACACATCATAGATGTTGCATTTGTTGGTTGGAACACGAGTTCAAGTTCTCTAAACCGATCGGAGATGTTCCCAATTTTAATTTCCCAAACATTACGCACATTATCAATGCGCGAAGAAGTTTTTTATCCGGAACTAGGGCAAGGCTCGGCCACCACTCATTTTGGGGCGATCTTCAATGTTTGTTCAACTCTTTTATATAAAAATACACCACAGACTTTTTTTTTTAAATTAAATTTTCACAACTTTAGACAAATTCAATGTTGAAAAATGTAACTACATTTTCCAGTCGGCAGCAAAGAACGTCAATGTCGCTTTTTGGGGACCTTCGTATTTTAACGTTTTCGACTTCGTGTTCAACCGAGTTTGCGTCACTAAATGATCGATATCTTCACAACGATCGCAGTTTAGTGGATGAAAATTACACATTAGATAGTTCATTAGTTATTCCTCACCTCCGTAAAGTATCAATTTTCCATCTGAAGCGATGTGGATTAAACAGATTTTTTAATTTGCAGCTGTCCAGAACCGGGAAAATCCGAAACCGGGAAAACGACTGTTAGTAAATACAGTATAGTACGCCAGTCTCCTACAACTTTGACAAAGTCACAAAGCATTATGTGAATTCCAGAGCCTAAATTGCGCAGAGATTCTAGAATGAATATAACATGATTTTGAACATTCACTTTGCCTTCTCTTGCCATTCAGCTATCAATGGGTCATTGTTTTAAACCCTCCATGGAGCTGCCTATGTTTATATGCTGTTTGTTGTTATTTTGTACCCACTATACATCACATGACCACTACTAGCTCGGAGTCGCCGATTGTGTCTATTATATGTAAACCATGGATTTGTGTTCATGTCTGTTTGTATGGTGTACATACCATTCAAATAACATTTTGCGACAAAAAAAATGCTGGCGTACAATTTCATTGTTTATATATAATGAAAATTAACCATTGCGTGCAATTTCATGGATAATGAAAATGAAACATTGTGTGCAAGTTCATGGTTTATAAATAATGAAAATTCACGATTTGGCACTTTTCCATGGTTTATAAATAAATAAAATTACCGGTACATGATTTGACACTTTTGAGCTAAACCATGGCAAAAACATGCTTAAAATGGGCTAAAATAATTATTTGACAAACGGCGCCCCGTAGTAAAACGAACGTAAATGCATACGTACTGTACACAAAATGAAGAGATAGGCCTATGTATAAAAACCAAACAGTGAATTTTTCAGACTTTTAGATTATAAGCGTCTATAGTAAGTCGGAAATTGTTCACGGCCGCTGTGATCCATTTCAAATTTGTAAATATATTTCACGTTTTCTTTAAAAACGAAAGCATGTCAGACGAAATAAATTGTTAGGATATTTATTACCATCGCCCCGAGTCTTCACATCAAGTTGTTTTGAGATAACTCAGGAACGTTGTAATCAGTTAATTACCAAATGTGTACACTCCTTTAATTGCACGACAGGTTGAACGATTTATAGCGATTTTTATAACGATTGGCTATTGGTGTATACAAATAAATCACGTTACAATGGTCAAATAAGTGTTTTGTTGCCGGTGTTTGAATCTTGTTGAAGTCACAGTGAAGTATGGTCGCTCTGAATGGACATTTTAAAAGCTGGAGCGTGATTGAGGCCAGCTGTATAGTCACCCTTAAGTCCTCAGGAGTAAGAAAATGAAGATGCATCAAGCTTTCTTTAAACAACAATTAAATAATTCCAAGGCTATCCAGCGATATGCATGAAGGTAGCTAGTTCTGCCTCCATGGTGATACAAATCATTATAGGATTACGCAATAGTATTTTTACCTGTAGTCAATCGATAGAGCAAGCTATAGGACCCCATGCAGCGGCGAAAACGTTGCTTCTTGCTAATTATTCCCAGGCGAGCCGGTGATACCATGGAGGAAGGTCTTCCTTCCTCCATGGTGATACAAATCCATTATACGCTCACGTAATTTTATGTTTTTTCTCGAGTCAGTTAGTATACGGTAGAGCAAAGACCCCATGCAGCGGCGAAAACGTTGCTTCTTGGTAAGGTTGGTGTATGCTTCCCAGGATAATTCGCGCCAGTTTAATGTCAATATTCATCCAGTGATAATTGCTCAAATAGAAGATGTTACTTGTGTAAAGGCAGCACTGTTAAGGCCATGTGTGTGTAATGTATGCGTTTAGCCCAATTGTTGTACTTTGTGTATACTTTTAATTAATAAAAGTCATTATACATTGTACATATACAGTGCGTATCAAAAAAAAGGTAATCCGAATTCAGGGGGTTAATATGCCAAGGTTATTTAGTTTGACAATTTACATGTAGTGTACCAAAGAAGAGGAACTCCTCAGCTTTCCATTGATACCTTTATTGACCCATTGCTGTCACACATGACCGAGTACATTGTTATTGAAAATGACAAATTCAAATCGCATTTTTGCAAGTTTGGGTAATCAGTGCAAGGCAGGATAATTAGTGAAAGTCAGTATGATAAACCAGATTTTCTTTAGGAATGACTGGACATTATTCAAGAAGAATCTCTTCTAACATTGCCCTTTTATGCACCCACACCTTCAACATGTCCACCTCTCCTTTCGACACAAAGCTGACAGCGACGGAGCATGTCCTGCACTGCTCGTCTCACCATAGCCGGATTATTGCGTAAAGCATCCACTTCATTTCGAATACGGCCCTGCAATTCATCAAGATCACGGGGAGGAGTTGCAAACACCTTGTTCTTCAAATGTCCCCAACGGAAATAGTCACATGGTGTGAGGTCAGGTGATCTTGGTGGCCATTCCACCTCATGGTTGACGGCGATGACTCGTTCGCCAAAGAGTTCCCTCAGACGATCTCGGACAGCGATAAGGCGATGTGCTGGGGCGCCATCTTGGGCCCACCAGAGTTGTCTGAAGACCCCACGAACCTGTCGCTCAAAGTGTTCCTGCAGCTGCGGTAAAACGTTATCATTGAGCATCTGCAGATACATGTTACCATTGACATTCCTTTGAAAGAAAAACGGTCCGATCAGCTGACCACTTCCACAAAGTCCTAACCAAACAGTCCACTTTTGTCGACTCATGTTAACCTCAAAATTGAATTCTGGGGGTGTCTTGCTGGTGCATATTCAAGAACATTATGCGTATTGACCTTGCCGTTCATGGAGAAAGCAGCTTCGTCGCCGATTACGAGATTCCGCAGAAAATTGACATCTCTCTCGGTACGGGCTATCAACCATCTGGCAAACGCCAGCCTTCTAGCAAAATCTCCTGGCGTAAGTTGATGTCGGATGTGAATCCGATATGGATGCTGGTGGAGGTCCAATCTCGTGATTCTGTTGAATGTCGCCGAAGGCAATCTCAGCCCATTTCGCCTTGCGCTGGTGTCCCTAGGATGCTCCAAAAGTTGCTGCCTTACTGCTGCAATGTTCCCTTCTGATCGCCCGGTGCGCCTCCTGCCAGAATTCCCCTTGTTGCGGTTGAGGCTAGTGCCATACTCTTGATATTTTCTAACATTCGCCCAGATGGTTTTGGCTGCTGGGGGCTCCCGTTCTGGGAAACGTTCCCTGAAAGCATCACGAGTTTGCTGCAAACTGTGAGTTTGGTGAAATGTTGTAATCACGAAAACTCGCTGTTCAGTCGTTAGTTGTACCATCTTCCCAACTACCTGTCCCTAAACCCAGGCCCTTCTTAAATACCCAACTTGAAGAAAAGGATGTCGTACAGACGATTACCGCACCAGCTTAAAAATCTTACATAATCATCTAGGCAGTCAAGTGATGCGTCCATTTCACACTGCCTTGAACTGATTACCCAAACTTGCAAAAATGCGATTTGAATTTGCCATTTTCAATAACAATGTACTCGGCCATGTGTGACAGCAATGGTCGATACAGGTATCAATGGAAAGCTGAGGAGTTCCTCTTCTTTGGTACACTACATGTAAATTGTCAAACTAAATAACCTTGGCATATTAACGCCCTGAATTCGGATTACCTTTTTTTTTATACGCACTGTATAGCACTAAAAAGACACATGTTAGTGTATAACAATAACATGTGGTACTTGCTCTGGTACCTAGACTTATGCCATATCATCTTGAATAAAGTTAAAAACGTACAGCAGAACCAGACTATCTTGGAAAGCAGCCTTTATCAAAACATTCCTTACAATAATTGTGATGTAGTATCATTTTATTACAGTTCTCCCCTCGCCTCCCCCACACACACTTGTTGGCAAAATAGTTTAAATTCAATTGGGAATTCAATCTGTGCTTTGACATAATTTGTCGGTTCATTTGACAAAGACCATGGAGGGAGGAAGATCGAACACAAGTCTATAGTTTGGGCTAAGACATACAATACATAAATGTTTTTGTTCAGGCTATCGTCGTTGCAAACTTGCAACGAGCGACCGCTGTGACTCGTGTATAGAGCTGATTCGGGACAAAAACTTGAAACCAAAACACCTGAATGGCTAAATGACCTCGCACTAACAATCAATATGCCAGGTTTGTTTCCATACGCATACTGACCTTAGCCTTTAGTCAAGGCGCTCACGGCAGCCACTAGCGCTTTTTACCAATTCTGTCCCGAGGCCGCTAATACTGAATTAGTCAAAACATTTTTGGGGTGACAGATCTTTTGTGGCTCCACGCCTTTGGAATGATTTACCTCTGTACATTCGTGAATCTCAATCTGTTGACTCCTTCAAGAAAAACTTAAAACTCATCTTATGTGTATTGCCTATAAGGACTACTAACATATTTATGCATTTTTTTTCTTTTGTTTAGTATTATATTGCATTTGCTATTGTATTGTTATGCTATTGTATGATTATCTTGTTTACTGTAAAGCGCCTTGAGCACTTCTTGGTGGATATGTGCGCATTATAAATCTTCTGTATTATTGTTTTATTATTATTATGTGTTGTGTTCTGAGTTGCGGCTATGACCTACATGAAGTGGCAGGTCAGAGCGCAGGCGCATACGAATGCTGCAACTTGAATGCTGCAGTGTGGTTGTAATACATGTATTACCAACATAGTGTATTTCTATTTAGGAGTGATTGCTGCGTGTGGACAGATGAACTGTGAGACTTGCTGAATAAAGGAATTCGCTGCTGAATTTTCTGTGAAAATGACGAAGTCTGGAGAAAGCACTTCGATTGTATCAATCTGCTTTCTTGTTCTCTTACTGGTCACAGAGGGCATGCATTTCGATTCACTGGTAAGAAGATAATTATACTTCTCTCTGAACAAAATATTGTACAATATATAGCTAAGGTCGCTTTGCAGATGTATGGTTGGCTGTATCCACTTCAGCAATGCCGAGGAATATAAGAAAGAGACATAGCTTGCAGTTTCGAGGAATGGTCTGTGTTTATTTATCTAAGTTGACAGGTATAATACCCAGATAACATAACAACATTGGCCCAACGTAGGGGCCAACGGAACGGTTTCATTGGGCCAACGTTGGCTGTCAACGTTGGCCCAACGTAATTTTGCTCATTGGCATTACAGTGGGCCAATGTAAAAGTTGGCCCAACGTTGGGCCAATGTTGGGCCTTTGTATCATTACCTTTAAGCGAATATTGAGCCAACGTTGAGTCAACTCATCCCAACATTGGCCCAACATAGGGCCAACGGAACGGTTTCATTGGGCCAACGTTGGCTGTCAATGTTGGCCCAACGTAATTTTGCTCATTGGCATTACAGTGGGCCAATGTAAAAGTTGGCCCAACGTTGGGCCAACGTAAACATTGGCCCAACGTTGGGCCAATGTTGGGCCTTTGTATCATTACCTTTAAGCCAATATTGAGCCAACGTTGAGTCAACTCATCCCAACATTTGCCCAACATAGGGCCAACGGAACGGTTTCATTGGGCCAACGTTGGCTGTCAATGTTGGCCCAACGTAATTTTGCTCGTCGGCATTACAGTGGGCCAATGTAAAAGTTGGCCCAACGTTGGGCCAACGTAAACGTTGGCCAATGTTGGGCCA
>CM055822.1:12960229-12997845 GCA_029582265.1 Zoroaster sp. YZ-2022
GGAATCTAGAAGGGTTTTGTTCACATCCTTCAAAACCTCCTAATTGATACACATGAGTATGATGAACTGTAGCAACTAAATAGTAACAGTACTGTGGTCATTACCCTCATTGAAGACTCTACAGAGACTGGATCACATGGAATCATTCTCCTTATAATATAGATAATGTACAGTGCTTAGTATTTATATCCAACTACCAGCTTCTGAGGTATAATTACATGACAAAATACCCAAAAGCAGGGAGGAGGGCTTCGCATCCCCAAGGCACCTCACACCCTGGATCTGCCATTGGAAGTTATTGGGACTTGGGACATGAAAACCTCTAAAACAGTTTGTTCATTTACAATGTATACAATTAAGCTTATTACACAATTGATGAATTATCATTTGTAAAAGTGTTCAATATGCAATGTATAAAGCTAATTATGAATAACTTATTTTTAAAGTGTACTATAATCATATATGTTGAAAAGTAGAAAATTTAAATCAGAGACAAATGAAGCTCCTCTTTTGTAATTTCTGAAATGTATTATGTCGAATTAGTTGCTCATTTATGATATTAAGGTCATACCTGGGTTTTACTGAAAGGTAATTTCTGTCTGGAATGGGACAAAAATGATTGCACTCAAAACCTACGGTGCTATTTGGTTAGGAAAACTGTGAATGAGATTTCACAGCTTATTTCAAATAGAGAGCATTGACTGGTCAATGATTTATATGCAATTCTTGATTGTCATTTAGTATTCATGCACATGATGACATTTTACAGATTATTATCAAGATATGTACTATTCGATTTTTCCCTCCAGGGTTGACAGCATGACAACCCTTCTAATTGACCTGATCAGAGGTCCGGCAAAGAAACAGTCTCAGCAAGAAAACATCCTCAACCCAAAGGGAAGATCAGCTCAGGATGCTCCAACAAAAGGCCAGAGGAAAACTGGAACTTGTATAGGTGCAGCTCAGGTGCTTGAGAATATAACCTCTTCTCATTATGCAACTCACAACACCAAGGGTTGGATCCAGGTTAGAGAAAAGAGGTACAGACCTTTCTTTTTGCTATGTCCTGATGTAGTTTTGTCAACTGTTGATTGGCAAACAATGGGTGACCATCAGTGAAAACAAAGAAAGTATTGACAAGATATTGACATATGAATAATTAAAGAGTAACATTTACAAATCAACAGACAATGCCAAAAGCAAAATGAGGGGAACTCCCTCTTAAAGATGGATCAATTTTTTTTTTCACCAGTGATTGGCAATTTTTTTATCTGAAAATAACTATTTTCCTTTTAAAAAGTCATCAAAATATGCAAAAATTACAAATGAAATATAAAAAACATCAGAGCCATGTTTACAGTGATAAAGTTATGAAATGAATTGATGGCAGGACCTGTCATTTAATTCATTTCGTTATATGATAAACCATGCTTCTTGGACATTTGTCTTGTCAGAGAAGAAATGTTGCTATTTTGCAAGATGTCACCGATATTTTACTGGTAATAATTTTGTTTCATCAACAAGCAATAATTTTCTGGTGAAGATTTCATTGTCAATGAATTGTATATGCTCTGTATCTCTGTTCATGTCAAACATGTCAATAAATGATACAAGATTAATTCTATAGAGTGACATTGATACTCAAGATTCTACATTACATGTTTGGGTTAACATATCTTGAAAGGACATTTTTCACCATTATGATGATGACAAGGGAAGTTGCCAGTCAGCAGCATGTTGGATTACATCACATTATGTGATATATCTTCACTGAGTAGTAGTCTGCTGCTACCAGCTGATGCCCATCTGCAGTGAATTTGATTCCCATGGGGCTGTACAGACCCTGAGCTATACATGAGATGAATGTACCTTCTTCATCATAATGGTGAATATGACCAGTGTTAAACCCATTGCACACTGCATATATGTTGAATTATGTATGTACAATTTTGAAATAACACATAATATTCAATTTATGTATTATATTAAATTCCTCTCAATATGTTTGTAACAACGATCTTGAATATCTACCCTTATAGATAATAAAAGGAACGAAAGTTCTTACCTTCTGCCTCCTTTAATGTGCCTAGAATCATATATTGTTCAGGCCTAAAGTATACAGTTTGAAATGAACCATATTTCTAATTGCTACTGCAAAGTGATTTGAACCAACTAAGTGTTTTTCATCATGACAGAAATTCTCTAGCCTAACTGTACATGCAGAGATAAATAAACAACCTGATGGTCCAATCATTTTACTAACCTGTGATCTGATTAGTATATTTGTGGAGGCAGCATATGTTATCAACAAATGTACAGGTGTACATTAATACATACTATGTACAACTCCATGATGACTTTCCATACTCAAATACATTAAGTAGGTTGTTTATTTGTGTGTAACCCACTTATTGGAATTACACAGACTACAGGCAAGCAAAGCTGTAACTCGGTGATACCTCTGGTTACAGTGCACATACCTTGCATTGATTATGTAATACTATCACTGTATGGGGTAGTGTGTGTAACTTGACACTGTGTAGCTTCATAGCTGTCTGGCCAATCATTGGACCTAATAATTCATGTGGTCCAAGCTGCTTGTATAGTATGCCTCTGCAGTGTGTGCTCTAAATTTAAACTGGAAGAAACAGATCTACAGCTATACAGCAATTTTTCAATGGAAGCAGTGAAATTTCAAAGCAAGATTTTGTAGAAGCAGGATGGGATTAATGATGGTAAGAATGATTGTACTTTTTCAGATATGAGACTGTATGAATAATTTTACTTCATGAATGTAATGTAGCCATGTAGCCATTATGTAATGTTTCTTGATTTTTTTTGTTTACATATATATATCTTTAGTTAATAATATTATATGCATGTATATGTATATGGTATGTGTATGTGCATGTGTGTATGTATGTGTGTGTGCATATGTAGGGCTACTACATGTACTGTATATATATATATATATATCTTGAGATAATATGTTATAGGCGTGTATATGTATGTGGTATGTATGTGCATGTGTACTTATGTATGCATATGTAGAGCCTATACATGTACATATATATATATATCTTTAGTTAATATGTATAGGTGTATATGTATATGGTATGTATGTGCTGTACATGCAGCATATGCATATGCATATGTAGGCCCATACATGTACTGTGTATATATATATCTTTAGTTAACTTATGTGTATATGCGTGTATATGTATATGGTATGTAATGTATGTGCATGTGTGTATGTGTGCATATGTGAGCCCTAGCCTACATGTACTAACCATATATATATCTTTAGATTAATATGTTATATGCGTGTATATGTATATAGTAATAATAGTATGTATATGCATGTGTGTATGTATGCATGTGGCCTAGGCTACATGCTGACATATATATATATCTTTAGTTAATATGTGTATTTAGCATATGCGTGTATATAGGCGTATATGAGCTGTGTATGTAATACATGTGTATGTATATATGCATATGTAGGCCTACATGTACTGTATATATATATCTTTAGTTAATATCTTTAAATTAATATGCGTGTATATGTATATGTATGTGTATGTGCATGTGTGTATATGCATACATGTATATGTAGGCCTATACATGTACATGTACTGTATATATATATATCTTTAGTTAATATAACTGTATTATATAGTGTCATGTATATGTATAGTGTATGTGCATGTGTGTGTATGTATGCATATGTAGGCCTATACATGTACATATATATATATATCTTTAATTAATATGTGTATATGCGTGTATATAGGTATGTATATGTGCATGTGCATGTGCGTAATGACATGTATATGCATATGCAAAGCCTATACATGTACTGTATATATATATATATCTTTAGATTATGTGTATGCTGCGTGTATATATATGGTATGTGTATGTGCATGTGTATGTATGGCATAAAACTGAGCCTATACATGTACTGTATATATATATCTTTAGTTGTATATATATGCGTGTATATATATACGTGTATATGTATATGGTATGACATGTTTGTAATGACATGTATGCATATGTAGGCCTATACATGTACTGTATATATATATATATCTTTAGTTAATATGTGTATATGCGTGTATATGTATATGGTATGTGTATGTGCATGTGCATGTGTGTATGTATGCATATGTAGGCCTACATGTACTGTATATATATATATATATCTTTAGTTAATATGTGTATTTATATGCGTGTATATGTATATGTTTGTGTGTATGCATGTGTATGTGCCATTAGGCTATACATGTACTGTATATATATATATCTTTAATTAATATGTGTAGTGTATATGTATATAGTATGTGCATGTGTGTGTGTATATATGCATATGAAGGGCCTATACATGTGCTGTATATATATATATCTTTAGTTATATATAATGTGTAGTGCGTGTATATATGTATATGGTATGTGTATGTGCATGTGCATGTGTGTATGTATGCATATGTAGGCCTACATGTACTGTATATATATATATATATCTTTAGTTAATATGTTATATGTGTGTATATGTATATGGTATGTGTATGTGCATGTATGTATGTATGTATGCATATGTAGGCCTAACATGTACATGTATATCTTTAGTTAATATTTGTAATAGTGCTATTATAGCCAATAGCATATGGTATGTGTATGTACATGTGTGTATGTACTTATGCATGTATGTGAGCCTACATTATGTATATATATATATCTTTAGTTAATATGTGTATATGCGTGTATATCACGTGTATATGTATATGAGAATGTGTATATGTGTATGTGTATACATATGTAGGCCTATACATGTACATGTATATATATATCTTTATGTCCTTACTTATCTATAAATATTCATACTTTGGTATGTGTGTAATTTTGGGCCTATGTATAGGCATGCCTATGCATGGGCCGGTATAAACACATATTATTATTATTTATTATTGTGTAATGTGAATTGTACTATGGGCTGTTAGTGCCTGAATTATACAGAAATGCTGAATATAGTCTTGAATTGATCTGTAAACCTATTGAATTTTGCAAATGGTGCAAACATTTTTTAGTTTTGAAATGGCTGTTCATTATTTTTGCTTACATTCATGTTGTATTGTAATGATTTCATTAACAACTACATGGTGTAATCATGTGGTAATTCAGGAATAATTAACTGAATGATGATTGAAAAGCACGTGTAAATACTGCATGGCTCTACTGCCTCTAGAAAATATTGCAGTACACATCCACATGATGGATATACAAGAAGGTACATGTATAATCATTATCATTTATTTAAGAACTCATCAGGAGGTTCACTTTTCAATCCTAATAATTTGGGGTGATTTACATCATGGAAAGAGCATGTACCTGCATGTAATTGTATCTGTGCAAATATATATAATACCACATTTCAAATTACCCAAATTGGTGGAAGGGAGAAATATCAACTTTTCTAATATTTGTCTCCTTTCTTTGAATACACAGACTAATTTGTTTCTACGATAAACTACATATGATGACTTGCTGCTACTGTGATAAGATTGGATGACAACCACAGCCTCTATCTCCCTAGTGAAGCTTCTGGCATTTCAACATTTTCCAAAAAGTTATACTTCATATGCTGTTGCACAAATATATACTGACATAACATGAACATTTAAATTTTTGATTGTTCATTCTTAAATGGTTGTATTATTATCTTTTGGCTATACTGTTATTGTAATTATTTCAAAATATTGTGCACATATGTAAAGATAATATGTAAAAACAAAGCGATGATTCATATTTGATTTACAAAAAAATGATTCCTGCATGGTCACAATAAAATGTGTATCCTCAGGGGATTAGCCTACATACAAAGCTAAATTATTATCACCAAAGATGTCTCAGATATGTATTATAGCTACTGGTTTGTTTACTAACCTACCTAGGATTAGCCTTTACCCAAAAGCTGATGTTTTCATCAAAGCTATTGACATACATGTATGTCAGCTTGCATAATGTGAAAGCTTAATATTTAGATCTTAACGCAAATAGAAATATCTGCTGCAAACTTCATTAAGCTGCAGGTGTGTAGTAGTTTTAGTTTGGATATATATTCATGCAAGCTTTGTGCAAGTTGCAGCAGCTTTACAACAATCTTGTCTGCAGCAAACTTGCCCTAATTTTCATTTTTGGAACACACTGCAAGCTTACAGGCTTGCTGCAATGTTAATACAAGCTTGCCGTGAAGCTTGCCGTGACTTGTCTGCAAACTTTAATCGTCTTGTCCTGTAACCTGGTAAATTGACACACTTGAAATAGTTAAAAATCAGAAAAAAAAATGAAAGAAACACTAACTACTCATAAAAAACCTGATAAAAACGGCAATGGGAAACTAAGCTTGAACAAAAATTACACTGTGGGGTTAATAACCAAAAAAAAATTACAAAAAGGATCGAATATAGGGAGTCAGATAATTTAAAAAAGAATGGAGCGATAGGAAACTGGTGTTTGGTTTCAACAAGAAAAAAATAAAATAAAATATTTGTTTTATTCAACAAAATTTTGGAAAATAATTGCTTTAAATAAATTTAGTAAATAAAAACTGTGACTGTGCAACAAGATTAAAAAGATTAAAAAATTTAAATATGACCAAGTTATGACAAAAAAAAACCCCAAAAAGCCTTGAAACCAATTTATGAAATACCAGCCAACAAATTTAGCTATAAACCAACCAAAAACCAAGTCAATAAATATTTAAAATATATATATATAAACTAAAACCAAAACTAAAAAACTTAAGCAACAGCAAACCTTAAACCTTAAACCTTAAACCTTAAACCTTAAACATTAAAGCCTTAAACTTTAAACCCAAACTTAAACTTAAACCTTAGAACAACTTAAACTATGTAACCAAACAGCAAACTTAGGCAAACGCCAAACCTAAACTAAACCTTAAGCCTTAAACCAACACAGTATCCAAGAAAAGTCACAAATCTACTATCACTCAGAAGCAACCAACCAAGTCCTGCGGGAATTTTAGTCTTTTAGAGGGCAGACTTGGCGGACACCAGTATTGTGTGTGTTAACAATTCGACTGCCAACCTGCCTACTGACCACCGCGGGAGGGGCTCCAGGCATACCCACAGTGCATAGCCAAGGTCCTTTGTTTACCCATGACATTACAGGGGGTAATTTTACAGTTCGATTTAAGAATGGTAGAAAGTTGCTACACCTATAATAATACCGTTACTCTACAATAAAAGACTAAGTAATTCACCACTACTACACTACTACATCTTGCAAATAGCTTGAACTAATTTGCATTTTTGGAAGCCAGCAAACTCCATGATATTTCTGTGAGGTTATACTGAGTTATTTTTACATGTATATGTATACATGAAGTATGCACTCATTTGGTAGTTTTCCAATGTGATGTATAAAAAATAAAGCAACTAGACCAATGCTTTTGGTGCATAATAATAATAATAATAATAATTGTGGACCTTATATATGCACGTATCCACCACCCGTACTAAGTGGTGCTCAAGGCGCATTATATTAATACCCTGCTCACTCCTTAAGGCTCATAAGGCTCATAAATCATTCCTGAAACCATCTCGGCTCACTGGGAGTATACAGCTCAATTGCTTTGCCATTACAGCACATATAGGGGCAATCAACCAACTCTGCCCTCACAGGTACCCATTTAACCCCTGGGTGGAAGAAACAATTATGGTTAAGTGTCTTGCTCAAGGACACAAGTGTCTTGACGAGCCGGATTCGAACCCACATTCTGCTATGCTAACACCAGAACTTGGGTCAGTATGTACTAGTGTGCCTAGTAATGTACTAGTTTAAATAATTTGGACTACACCAAAACCATGTGCACCAATACCACCAATATCTGTGAGAGCCTACATGTACCAAAAATACACCACTCGTGCACTGTCTGTTGGACTGCATGTACACAAAACTACACCAAAAACCATATGCACCAATACTACACAATTTTCCAGCACCAAAATGCCACTGGTGCTCTTTACGTGTAATTTAAATAATTGGGACTACACCAAAACTGCACCAACCAGTACAAATTTTAGGTTGGGTGTTTCAGGAGGTACACAAAAGTGCACAATGTCTTTAGCTTCTGGTGTAGTTTTGGGAGTGCACAATTTTTCAAATGCCTACCACTAAAACTACCAACTTGGCACCAAAACGGTACTAAAGTTGGCTACGGTCTTCAATGGAGGTTTTGATTTCATCAATGATGCGACTCTCTGAGTACTGTTACCTCAGCCCCTGAATCTCTCATCAGCTCTGTTCTTCACCTCTGCCATGGATTTCTTTTCCAACTGTGATGCCCAGTTTGTCTTTCATTGTTGAGGCAGATTTGCTAGAGGGTGTTCAAAGTTCGCGAGAACTCTCGCTTCAAGGGAGTAAAATTGAGACAACTGACTGTTTATATGTGGATGAGGGCTTGCTTGCAATCAATGTACTCATGTTTGTGGTTTACACAGTAATGGTCTAGGACAGTGCAGAAGCTGGCAAATCAACTCACATGTTACACAGTAGAGACAATGCCAGTTCACCCTCATGGGTTGTAGGCATTCTGATGACATTTTGTTTTGTCTCTTTGTTGCTATTCCCCTGAATAAAGTCTTTCAAAGTAACAATGGTATGATTGGAAATATTTTGTGATCTGGGAATTGTCTTTTACGGCAATTTGCACAGAGGTTCTGTGCACCAGTCAAGACTTAACGATGGATAACCTCATTCTCTTCATCACATCTCACACATTAATGCTACATACCAAACTGACCAACTTCTGTTGCAACTTCGTGATCTCCTTATAGAATAAATTAGATAGAGATGATGGGTCTTGACCCTCATTTTACCATAGTGGGAAGTTGTGTCCTCCCGTCGACACAAGGACAAGGAATCATATTAGCATCCTTGTGACTTTGGTAGTGTGGTATTCATCTAAACAGTTTCTACTGGGCTGTGGACACAGTCCAGTATTTTGCGGTTGTCTGTACACCTCTTTTGCAAAATACCTCAATCAATATGATCCTTGCTGATTTTCTCTAGAGCTGAACCCCAATGTTGGTTTAGAAGCCATTTCACTACATAAATCTGTTTATAAATGATGTATGGAATGAAATGTAAAATGGGCTGTCTTGATCAGGCTCGCATCAGGTAATGCAATCAATAAGTTTGGATCACAAGATGTTAAAGGTTATTTGTTTTCGAAACAAAATTCAAATTGCTTTTGAAGATACAATTTTCAATAAATCTTTATTTAATATTAACTGTAGTATCAAATTATTTTCATATTTCTCATGAAAACAAATTTCAATAAGGAAGGCATTTTCCTGGGAGGTGCTTATCACCACTTTTAAATAATTTAGCCTTGTTTGGTCGTCTATTAAGGGGTTAATATTAAGATGTATTATTTTCATCGCTTTGACAAAATACGGAAATTTAAATTGTGTTTGGTCACCAAGTTGTGAACTTTGAAACCAGACATCTAAACCCAAAAAAAATCCAGTTCAACTTTTTATATTTAATAGAACCAATTAAAGCCGAGAATTGAATTTTACATCCTCAATTCATTGTTACGTGGTTGGGTTTTCAATTCGCTGTTTGGTATACCATAAAAATAATTGTTGATGTCATATTTGTTTCTTAAAACTTTGGTGAACCAACAACAAATCAACATATTAAATAAATATCTCCATAAAAAACTTATTCTTCTTCAAATTTTACCAAACATTTTCAAATGTTCCTGTGAAAAAATGCATCGCCGGTGTTTTGGTGTTTTAACAGCATTTCCAGCAATTATGCATTGCTGTTTTACTTATAAAGGAAAAAAGCCTGGTTTTACAGTAATGTAATAACCAAAATTAATTGATATTGGGTCCCCTCATAATCTTACTGCTTGGGTCATGGACAACTGTTGTTTTTCTAATGTTCTGGTAAAGTATTTTTTATTTCTAAAGGGAATTGCTGATAAAACACAATACATCTTTAATCTCCAGTGTGTGTTGTGGACCTGATTTGCTCTCAACTGTATCATTTTAACTTTGTATCATATAGATATGTTTCGAAAAAAAAAAAACCAAGACATATTATTGTGCATACTTACTGAATTAGAATTTCTAAACTAGGGTTTCAACCTTCATTACAGGTTTTGTGATCCCACCTTGTGGATGTCACCATATGTAAAGAAAACTCAATCTGCTACAATTAGATGAACAAAATCATAATCACTATATTCACTGTCCATAGAGTCCTCCAAACTTGTCTAAACAAACATGACAAATGTTAGCTTACCTCCACAGTGGTTTTACTTTTTTTGTATTGAAGCACAGTTGAAAATAGTGAAGTCAATTTTTATTGTTGAAGAACCTTAGGTAAATGATGCCACATGTAACGTTGGGGCGGATCCCCAACAAAATAACGCTTGACAAACTGGTTCAGTTCCTGATAGGTAGGAAGAAAGCAAAGTGTTGGGTCATAGGTCTACCCTGGCTTGTGCACAGTTGCCCACGGTGTGCCATAATTTTGACTCAACAAGCGTATGCATATTGAACTTCATTGTGCAAAGTTCAGCTGTGGGGTTGCATGATGTTGTAATATGTAATATTGTATCCTGCTTGTGTTGTAAATTGTGAGAAACAATTTACAGGATAGTATCCCTGGAATTATACCATAAGAAGTAGGTCCTTGCTGTATGATTATACTCACTTGTTAATACAATACAAAAAATACTAACTTCTCTGACTTTACCACTGCTGATAACTGCACTATTCATGACTGATAGGTGACTTGCTACTTAATAATAACCAAAGCCCTTCTTGAAACACTGAGACACAGTGAGGCTGATTCCCTTGGGAAATGTCTAAAGCTCTGACCACTGCCCAGCATTGTCAAGGCTCTGTTGAACCAGGGAGTTGCCAAATCCAGTTACATTGTTATAAGTTTGTGGTCAATCCTCATAGGAGCAGTGTGATAAATTCATAGTCCCATTTAACCCGTGCATTACACCTTACATCATTGACTCTTTCCTCTATAGAACTGTGCTATGCTCAAAATAATCGCCATGAATCATTTTATTATTACAATAAACATGTTCAAATGTGAGAGTTATTTCATTCTCAAATGTTGATAGGACCAGCCTATCACCAATTCACTGTGATATAGATTTGGTGCCAGGTAAAATGTACTTTATTTTAAAATGAAAATTCCGATATTGATTTGGCACTAATATTTTCTTCTCTCTAATAATTGTTGTTAAAAGGGAACAGATATCACAATCAGAGCGGATACTGTTTGGGCATGGAATCGGTGTTCTGTGTTAAGATGAACACAGTGACTGAAAATACACAATTCATTTATACGGCCAGCAACAATGTATGACCTTATCATGTGGGGAATGTATTTTGGGTTTGGGGGCATCTAAAACTATACTGGGTCCACCCTGTTGTCGTCGATATTGTCCTTTAATTAAGAATAGAAACTGTAATAAGTGGTTTGTAATTTTTTAAATATAGCTGTGGTCGTGGGACAATGATACTGGGGTATTCATTTGAAATTCTGAGGGACTAGCAGGGAATGTTGGAGGAGGATGGTGGGAAGGTCATAAATTATTAACATGCTTCAGGGGAAAAGAGGACTTTGTTTTAGTTGTGAATTGGTTTAGTTGGCCTGAAAATTGGAAAATTCACCAAGCCAACTCCAGAACAGTTTAGACTAGGTTTAGGAATTCTGATTGGTTGAGATGTGATCACATGATTGTTTAAGACCAGTCTTAATGTTGGCCTCTTTTCTTCTACAAGGACCTTTCTCTCTTTTGAGACCAAGATGTACTTGCCCAGATCGACCAGTTTCAGTTGACATGTAGACCAGTCTTGAGAAAAAAATTTAAAAATGTTTTACAGAAAACGATTGGAGTAAATATTCTTTGTTCATTTTTTTTTTTAAATACAAGCACTTGAGATATAATTTATATTTGGGTTAGCTGTCATATATACATTTGGTCATTTGTGTGCATGTCATTACCAATGCATATCCTTCACTAACAGTTGTGTAAGTTCATTTGAGATGCACCAACTGCATCTGTGTTTCTGGATGCTAATCCTTTCAGTTTTTTGGAACAAAGTTTTTAATATTTTTACAACAAAATCGGGAGCATTCATGAATGGGAATAAGACGACACACTGTGTGTCTTGACCTCAGGATAAAATACCCCTGGGGTTGTGGCCATGAGCAATTGGGACGACACTACTGGTTTGCTGGTTCTTTCCCCCTGTGGCGGCTGACAGACCTCCGGTCTTATCCTGTCCCTCATGCATTAAATTTTGAATCAATTGTCATGTTTTGAGTTAAATATTTCTGTTTCCAATTTTTTATTCCCCCTAAGCAATATTGAACTGTCATGTTTTGAGTTCAGAGCAGATTTTAGACAGGGGATGAATCGGTCTAGTTTAAGATAACCATATAGTGACTTTGGACTGCAGCTCATTTATACATGCAAACGTGTTATATTACTAACCTTATCATATGGGCTGTATTTTCTTTCCAATTACATGTAGTTGATTCAAATATGTTCAAATTCATTTGATGATTGTGAACCAATAATAAAATTCAACCATAATTTTGCAACAAAAAGAAATGAAACTGATTCAAGTTATACATTTATAGATATGATTTATTATTCACATCATTTACTTTAATTTACAAATTCGATTTGGCCTGTACATCTTTTGTTTTGATTAGATCTATGTAACGTGCATGCAAGAGCTTTATGGATTTGCAACCAGGGCAGCGACATGCTGTTTAACAACTGCGCTTGTTCTGAACTAGTTACCTCCCAGTCCCTGTTGCTTTTGCACCGTGAAAGAGGCTGGTTGATGCTGTCTTATTTCGGTGGAGAACTGGTTCTTCGGTGATTATTTGGCTCTTCAAGATGACACTTGCCCCTTTCCCATTGGTAACCTTGTGGGCTTGATTTTCATAAAAAATGTAGCCTGACAAGTAAATTCGGCGTCTTATTGAAACTAAATTGAACTTAATCAACAATCACCAAATAATGGTCAATAGCAACCGGGGGCTCTGGATGATATACCGGTAATTAAAGGAGATTGTGAAACTTGACAATATCGTATGAAAAGATTGCAAATAAATATTTAATATTTGAAATTCATCAGCAAAGAAACATTGAAAGCACAAGTTTGAGGTTTTCAGTGGCGAAATTTAATTACTCTCCATTGAGGAATGGACAAATTATTGGAATTACTAAACAATAATAATTTGTAAAGGGAGGTTACACACAAAGAAGTTTTACATATAATGTACTTGGTGTAGCCAAGGATTTGATGGTGGAATCAAACCTCTTAGAAATCTTTCTGTCTGAGGAACATATAAAATCATACAAATTGATGAAATCATTTCTTGACTGTGAATTTTCACGACTGAATGAGACACAAATTATAACTAAGCCTAAACAATTTTAAAAGTGTTTTTCACTATTTTGACGTGCAAAGGCACAACACTCATTAAGCTGTAAACTTTCACAGGTTGGTTGATAAATACAGATCTTGAAAGTACTTCAAACTTGTAGAAGAAATTTAGCAAAAGTAGCAACCTCCCTGTACAAATACATTCATTCAGAAATAAGGGTGGATTGACCTTATTAAAGAAGGTTCATTGGCCGTTCCAACAATTGATAAAAGTACACAAGACTTGAATATAAACATTACATAGTATCATATAGCTGTCACCAGGAATTTCATTATAAGTTGAACATTTGTGCAATGTGTTCAAATATTTCACATTATCCACCTAAGTGTTTTTTTTTGTTTTTTTTGTTTTTTAGAAAAGAAGTGGCATCTTTTCTTCATTAAAATATAGAATCGGAGTCTAGAAGGGTTTTGTTCATCCTTCAAACACTCCCTGTTGATACACACATGAGTGTGATGGGCTGTAACAACTAAATAAATGACAGTATAATGAGGTCGTACCCTCATTGAAGGCTCTACAAGAGACTGGATCACATGGAATCATGCTCATATATAATACGCAGTGCTGTAGTATTTATATCAACCAACTTCTACATGGTGCATAATTTAGATAACAAAATACCCAGAAAACAGGAGGGGCTTTTCTCCCCAAGGCACCTCACCACCTGGATCTGCCAAATTTGGAGTTTATTGGGACTTTGAGACATGAAAACCTCAAAACAGTTTGTTCTATTGCAATGTGAGCCTATACAATTAAACTTATTACACAATTGATGAAATTATCATTTTTAAAAATTGTTCAATATATAATGTATAAAGCTAATTATAGATACTTGTTTTTAAATTATTTTATAATCATATGAAAGTAAATTTAAATCAAGACAAATAAACTCACTCTTTTGTAATTTTACAAATTATTATGTCAGATGTAGTTGCTCATTTATGAATTTACAGGGGTCACCTGGGTTTTTCCTGAAGGTAATTTCTGTCTTGAATGGGACAGAAATAGTTGCATAAAACCTACAGTGCTTTGGTTGAAACTATAGATGAGATTTCACAACTTGTTTCCAAATGGAGCATTGACTGGTCAATTGTTTATATACAATTCTTGATTGTCATTTGTATTCATGCATGATGACATTTACAAACAGAATATCAAGAATGTACTCTTCATTTTTATTTTCCTTCAGGTTGACGCGTAACCCTTCTGATGACAAGCTATCAGATGTTCGCTTGAGTTAACGAGCAATCTAAGCAAAACATCCTCCAACCAAGAGAGATCAGCTCAGGATGCTCCAACAAAAAGGTAAGAGGAAGGAAAACTGAGACTTATAGAATTTATGAGTTACGGCTGGGTGTAGAATATGCTTAACTCTTTCCGTGCAACTCTGTACGAAGGGTGGATTCCAGAGGGAAAGAGGGGATAGACCTTTCTTTGCTATGTCCTAATTTAGTTTTGTGCAATTGGTGGTTGGCAAACAATGGATGACCATGGTGAAAACTAGAAAGTATTGACAGATATTGACATATGATAAATTTAAAAGAGTAACATTGCAAATCAACAGACGAAAATGCAAAAAGCAAAATGAGAACTCCCACTTAAAAGTGGATCAACTTTTTTTTTTTCACCAGTGATTCATGGCAATTTTTTATCTGAAAATGTATTTTCCTTTTAAAAAAGTCATCAAAATATGGCAAAATTACAAATTAAATATAAAAAACATCAGAGCCACCATGTTTACGGTGATAAAGTTATGAAATGAATTGATGGTAGGACCTGTCATTGTTAATTCATTCGGTTACTAGATAAACCATGCTTCTTGGACATTTGTCTTGTAAATATTTCTTTTTAAAGATGTATCACCGATATTTTACTGGAATTTTGACTTTCAAAGTACAGCAATAATTTCCTGGTGAAAGATTTCATTGTCAATGGTGTGTATACTCTGTATCTGTGTCATATCAAACATTAGCTAATAAGCGGTACAAGATTAATTCTATCGAGTAACATTGATACTCAAGATTCTACATTACATGTTTGGGTAACCTGTCTTGAAAGAGGACATTTTCACCATTATGATGATGACCAAGGGAAGTTTTGCGGTAAGCAGCATGTTGGATTACATCACATTGTATGATATATCTTCACTGAAATTATGATCTGCTGCTACCAGCTTGATGCCCATCTGCAGTGAATGTGATTCCCATGGGGACTCTTTGGACCCTGAGCTATCACTTGGATAGATCTGCCATCATCATCACGTAGGTGAATATGACCAGTGTTTATTCCCCATTGCACACTGCAGCCTGTACACCTGATCTGTCACCTTTTCACCATTGCGGTATTGAACTTCCTGACCATTGATTGTTGTGGTTTTTGATTGTGGTAATGAAGTGCCATTGCTGTCAACAATACTGCTACTTGTTGGTTGACACTGCACTGACTAACATATGTGTATTGCTCAATATGGCCAGGAGTGGCTAAGGGTTTTTTTTTTGACTGGCATGAGTGTGATAGGCGAGCGGGCATCGGTGGGGTGCTCGTGCTCACCACCATCCTCTTCATCACCTATTATGGTGTTACCCTTATTATTACTACTGCACTCCAGAGGTCACTGCTGTCTTCCCTACCTCACTATGGGAGGCACTGTGTGGAGTCAAGGGCCCAAGTGTTAACATCGTTGTTGTACATCTTTGATGACTTTGTTGGTGGTGTCCCACAACCGCAAGTGATTATTATTATAGCACAATGTCATGTGGATCTGGAAAATAGCGTAATAGAGATAACCCAGAATAGAGTTTCTTTGATATATGTGTGTTATTTATGTTGTAATAGCTGAGACATTAAATGAGAATGTTCTACATATTTTGACACGAAGGCCTATACATGGCCAAAGGGATTCACAAACAGCCAATGTTCACTTTGAACCTTTGAACTATCACTTGATTTATTGTTCACTATTTATTTTCAATAAATGTCATGTTTCATTGAGCTTTTGACACGCCTTCTAACACATATGTGTATTTTACAGCATGTACATCGTATGTGTGTTAAGTTTGATAACTCCTGTGTGATGTTCACACCCACGATGAGATTACTACCGTATGCTGTCAATGATATTAAAAAATCTCTATTATATTTTCAGGGGTGGCGACACAGCATTAAAAATAACTTAATTTTCTCCGATTGAAATATTTTGGGAAAACAAAACTCAAATGAGGTTACAACATCAATCTATCAATCTCCCTACAAGAATATTTCTGTTTCAGTAAATCTTTAAAAATTTTCTACAGATAGTTTTTTTCTCAAAGTCAGGAAAGTCGATTAGATAATCTTTGTTTACATGAACTGCAATGCGGTACGCATTGGCGTGTGGTGTGGTAATAATGCTGGTTCCTCTGATTGGGAAATATATATTTTGGAAGCTTAAAAGCTTAAATAGGAGTTGTTACAACATCAATCTATCAATCTCCCACAAGAATATTTCTGTTTCAGTAAAATCTTTAAAATATTTTTCTGAACCAGTTTTTTTCCTCAAAGTCAGGAAGATCCGGTGTCAATCTTTGTTTACATGTATACATTGGTAAATGACATGGCGTGTGTGTGGTGTAAGTGAGGAAAACAAGCTTATCAAAGATTATGTGTACTTGCGTGCATTGTACTGCAATTAATGCTCAAGTTTACTGATGCACCCAGACATCATGTCATGATTTTCGTCAATAACAAGGGACAAATTTGACCATTCTATGGACAACTTGGCATGAAAATTACAAATTTAGTGTCGGAATATTTGCTGATTCTTTAGATGACATGTGCTTCAGGTAATTTTACAACTGGCGTTCAGATGGCGATGATTCTGTCTGTCAGTGCTATGTCATTAAGTTGTTTACTTGCATGTTCCCGCCACATCATTCAAAACGAATTAAGTAAGTGGGTGTGGCAGTTATTTCTTATTAAACTTTTGACTAATGTGTGCTGCAAATTGTGAAGATTTGACGGTGGTGTTTTTAAATTACAAAGCACACCCTTTTCTTGTCAAGCTTCTATGGCTGTGCTGAAATCTGTGAGAACTTCTACTTGCTCGTAATTCTGGTCATAAGTTCTAGTCTGCGGTGCAGTGGCGGCGGTCCCAACTGCGGTTCAAGGTTCTGGTGTTGGCATACGCATGTATGGGTTTGAATCCAGCGTGACACTGTGTGTCCTGTGAGCACAGACACTTAATCCTAATTTGCTTCTCACCCAGGGGTTAAATGGGTACCTGTGAAGGCAAGTTGAGAATTTATGCTCTGTCTTTAAATGGCAGCAATTGGGCTGTATATACTCCCAGGGGGAGCTGAGATGGTTTCAGGAGTTTTTATGACCTTATGAGCCCTTGGGTTGGCAGGATAATGGCATCTCGTCATGCTTGAGCACCACTTTACTTGGTTAATCGTCCTTCTCTCCGCCGCACATTATTATTTATTATTGGCTAACATTTAAATGTCTGACTGACAATTAAATTTAAATTTTTAAGCAGAATTCTCAAAATTTAAAATGAAATTGAAGGGAGAACATTTCCTTCGATCGATGTTGCACTAGCAGGCGACTGATTATATGAAAACAACAGCCTTTATGCTACCTTTCCTGTACACTGTTTGTATTGAACGTATCTACCATGTGTGCATTTATGCCTTACTGTAAACAGTCTATGTGTTCATTTTGCAAATTGGCTGAATAATTTCATTGGACCGATCACATTTTTTAGCTAAAAAAAGTTGAATTCAAATGATGTTTAGTTGGTATTATGGATATCTAATTGGTCATAACAATAATAAGTCCTTGTTAAAGGGTGGTTTTAAAATGTCTCTTTAAGTTCACTTAATGTCTCTACAAATTAATACTTTGTTTGGGGCACTGTTTCTTTTCCTGTTTCGCTCATTCTTATATATTTTTATACTGTGCAATTTCTCTTTAAGTTTTTTTAAATGGTTGCTAGCTTTGTGAATTTGACATGTAAAATTTAAAACGACTGAAGTAAATGTACTGCACCACAGTCTTGTTTTTACTCATATGCACTTTCTTCCACACATGCTATTGAATACATACTCAATTTGTGCCATAGAAACTTACATCCTTGTATTGGGATAGTTTTCTTTTCTGATGTCCTTAGATTTTGACTAGTTACTGCATCTCTTGTTACAATAGTCTGTCACTGCAATCTCATCACCAGGTTGAGAGCAAGCAACAATACCACAAACCCCATTGAATTCTCAGACCACCTCCTGTTTGCCGATTTTTCACTACTGGCTTCCCACTTAGGTTTCTGCAACTCACACTTGCCAGAGTTTGATATCACCAACCCTCTGACTCTCCTTGAGTCTCAGATGAAAGCTTGGCATTCCAATTTTGGAGAACGACTTCTTTCTAGAGAAATTTCAAGTCACTTGCTGATGGTGTTGGGGTTGGGTTAAGAGTGCAGGATCATCTTGAGGTGTTGAGTGACATCTTTGGCAGTCTCCAGTGAATGCCAACTGTATTTGTGTGAGATTACACTCACTGTTTGCTCATATTCATCCAATTTGTTGTTACCATCTTTGTGGAGGTTTGATGTTCATCAGCGACACGACTCTCTTGAGCTGTTACCTCAGCCCTGATCTGTCGGCTCTGTTTCCTTCCCCTCTGCCATGGTTTCTTTCAACTTTGTGATGCCCAGTTTGTCTTTCATCGTTAGAGGCAGTTGCTAAGATTCAAATTCATGAGAACTCCTTCAAGGGAGTAAAATTGAGCCAATGACTGTTTAAATGTGGATGAGGCACTTTCCAGTATTGTACTCAGTTTGTGGTTTACAGTGATTAAGACAGTGAAATTTTGTAAATCAACTTGTCCCTTTTTGGTGGGAACCATGCCAATTTACCCCTCATGGTTTGGCATTCTGGACGACGTTTTGTTTTGTCTCTTTTGTTGCTACCTTCCCCTATGATTAAAGTCATCAAAAGTAGCAATGGACGCGTTGGGGCCCAGAATGCAGACGTATTTTCTGGTGCATTTTGTAGCAGTTTCCCTACAATATCATTTGGGCAGTCCCAGACAATGATGTAACCTCATTTCCCTCATTGCATAATTTCTGAAAAAAAAGCTTTGTGTTGCCTGATGGGCTGACCAAGCTTCTGTTTGCCATAGGTGACCTCCTCAACAAGACCAAATGGATAGAAGTTGGTCTTGAGCCTGGAACACCCTTCATTAGGAGATTGATCGACTTCGTCGACACAAAGGACGAAGGAATCATGACAGCATCCTTGTGTTGGCGGTGTGGTATTCATCTAAAACGGTTTCACGGAAGCTGTGGTCACAGTCAGTATTTTGGGTTGTCTGTACACCTCTTTGCATGAATACTGCACCTCAGATGGTCCTTACTGATTTTCCTATAGAGCTGAACCCCAATGTTGGTTTCAAGTAGCCATTTCTATCTCGTGCAATAAATGATATAAGAAAAGAAGATTGAGAACAAACTCAACATAAGCCACATACACATATCCTGACTTCCTGACATGTCTAACAATCAATAATTCTCTGAATATGCATCAAATCCCCTCATCCCTTTACAGTAAAAGGCATTTTCATAAGGTGTACCCCTACTTCTCCAGTGGTATTTTTTTGGAGGAGCAATCTTCAGAGGTGGTAATAACAAATGACACCTTCAAAATCGCTGGGTGAGGGTTCAGGTTAGAGATTATATCAATTGCATTTTTGAAAATCAGAAATAGAATTGGAGTGTCACACACACCTCCTTTTGGCATTACGGTCCTGCATCACTGTATGTATGAGCCAGAGTTGTAATTAGGATACTACACTACTCTGGATTCTAGACACTCTGTAGTACTCACAGTCACCATCACTGCCTTGCATATGGGCCAAGTTGTAATTAGGGTCTACCTCTCTCTTGGATTCTAGACACTCTGTTGCCACAGTCACTGTGCTCCTGTCACTGTATGAGCTGGGGATCAGGATAGGTCCTACCTCTCTAGTTCTAGGTTCTAGTAGCCTTACAGTCCTGCATCACTGTGTCTTATGAAGCAGGGTTATGATGGGGTCTACCTCTCTGGATTCCCTGGAACACTCTGTGGCTGCCACAGTCACATCGCTGTATGTATGAGCCAAAGGTTGTAATTGGGTTACCTACCTCTCTGGTTTCTAGACGCTCTGTGCCACAGTGATCACCATCACTGTACTGTGTAGGCCAAGTTGTAATTAGGGTCTACACTCTCTGGATTCTACTGCGACGCTCTGTGGTACTCGGTCACCGCATCACTGTATGTATAGGCAAGTTGTAATTACAGTTACCACCTCTCTGGATTCTAGACACCATAGTGCCACAGTCCTGCATCACCTGTATAGGCCAAGTTGTAATTAGGGTCTACCTCTCTGGGACTGGGTTCTAGATAGTACTAATAATGCCTGCAGTCACTTTTATGTGTGCAGAGCCATGAGTTGATAAGTGGGGTCCACCTCACTCATGGATTCTGGGCTGCTCTGTGGTGCTGATCACAGTCACTCGCTCCACTGTCTGTGGGCCGGTTGTAATGGTGAGGTCTACCTACTCTCTGGATTCTAGACACTGTGGTACTTACGGTCCTGCATCACTGTCTGTATGAGCCAGAAGTTATAATTGGGGTCTACCTCTCTCTGGATTCTAGATGCTCTGGCAACTGATCACGTTCATCACTACCATGTATGGTAAGTTGTAGATTAGGGTCTACCTCTCTGGAGTTCTAGACACTGTGGTACCCCATGCAGCCTTGCCCGCACTGTATGTATGGGCCAAGTTGTGGTAGGGTCTACCTCTCTGGATTCTCAGATGCTCTAGCTGTGGTACTTACGATTCCACCACTGTGTCTGTATGGGCAAGTTGCATGGTCGGGGTCTACCTGGTCTCTGGATTCTAGACACTCTCATGGGTATGGTCCTGCAGCCACTGCATGTATGGGCCAAAGTTGTAGTGGGGTCTACCTCTCTCTGGATTCTAGATACTCTGAAATACTTACAGTCCTGGGTCACTGCATGTATGAGCCAGACAGTTGTAATTAGGATCTACCTCTCTCTGGATCTAGACACTCTGTAGTACTTACGGTCCTGCATCACTGTACTGCTTATAACGCCATTTAAGTTATGAGTAAAAGGGGTCTACTTCTCTGTGGTTTTGGTTTCTGTGGTACCAGTCATCACTGCATCACTGTATGTGAGCCAATTTATGGTAGGGGTCACCCTCTCTCTGGATTCTGGAGCACTCCATTTGAAGCCTTACAGGTCCTACATGCACACTGTATATGACCCGAAGTTGTAGTGAGTCCACCCTCTCTCTAGTTCTAGGCACTGGTACCTTACAGTCCTGCATCACACCATGTGGGAAATTCTAATTGGGGTCACCACCTCTCTGGGATTCTGGAACTCTGGGTGCTTACAGTTCTGTGTCACTCCATGACCCAGGGGTTGAGTGGGTCTACCTCCTTTTGGGGTGATACTCTGGGTACTTACCGTTGGGCTGCCCATGCTGCATGTATGGGCCGGGTTATAATTAAGGATTCTACCTCTCTCTGGACCCTAGACTTAGTGCTGGCATTCCCACAGTCCCGCATCACACTGTATGTATGGGCCCAAGTAGTAATTAGGGTCTACCTCTCTCTGGATTCTAGTGCCTCCTTGGTACCCGGGTTCTGCATCACTTTCTCTGTATGAGCCAAGTTATAATTGGGTCTACCTCTCTCTGGATTCTAGACACTCTGTGCCTGATTATCCGCCACTTTATGTATCAGAATAGAATTAATTGAGGGTTACCTCTCTCTGGTTCTAGATACTCTGTGGTACTTACAGTTTCTGCATCACTGTATGTATAGACCCAAGGGTTGCCAATTAAGGTCCACACCTCTGCTGGATTCTGACCCGTGTAGTACTTACAGTTCTGCATCACTGTCTGCTATGAGCCAAGTTATAATTAGTGTCTGCCTCTCTCTGGATTCCCTGGATACTCTGTAGTGCCTTACAGATCCACCATCTGGCATGTATGGGCCAGGTATAATTGGTGGTGTCTACCTCTCTCTCTGGTTCTAGATACTCTGTATTACTTACAGTCCTGATTACCATGCTGCATGCAGGGCCAAAATTTATGCCAGTGGTGTCTACTCTCTCTGGATTCTAGATACTCACCAGTAGTACTTTGGTTCTGCATCACTGTATGTATGGGCCAGGTTGCCTGAGGCCATCTACCTCTCTCTGGTTCTAGATACTCTGTGGTGCCTGGTCCTGCATACACTTTATGCATGAGCCAGAAGTTAACATTTAAGTTTCCCTCTCTGGATTCTAGATACTCTGTAGTGCCCACGGTCACATCATGCTGTATGGAAATAAGTTGTATAATTAGTCTCTACCTCTCTGGATTCTAGATACTCTATGGTACCCACAGTCCTGCATCACTTCTTAAATGAGCCCAGGAATTTGATGGGGTCTACTGCACTCTCTGGATTCTAGATACTATGTGTGCCCTGGTCCTGCATCACTGTCTGTATGAGCCAATTTGTAATTAGTGTCTACCTCTCTGGATTCTAGGTACTCTGTGGTGCCACAGTCCTGCACATCACTGTAATATGTAGGAGCCAAGTTGTAATGGTAGGGTCTGCCTCTCTCTGGATTCTAGATCCACTCTGTGTGGTACTTTGGTCCCTGCACATCACTGTATGTGAGCCAAGTTGTAGTGTAGTGTCTACCACCTCTCTCTGGATTCTAGATACTCTTAGTGCCCAGTCCACCAGTCACATGCACTGTGTGAGGCAGAGTTGTGAGTGGTGTCTACACCTCTCTCTGGACTGGGCACTCTGTAGTGCCCCACAGTTCTGCATCCACTGTATGCTTATGAGCCCAAGTTGTGAGTGGGGTCTGCACCTCTCTCTGGATTCAGACACTCTGTAGTGCTTACAGTCCTGCATCACTATTGTCTTACAGTGCCCAAATTGTAAGTTATGATAGGGTCTGCCTCTCTCTGGTTCTGAGACACTCTGTAGTGCCCTGATCAGTCCATGCATCTTTGTATGCCTGTGAGCCAAGTTGTAATCGGGTCTACTCTGGATTCTGGGCCTCCTGTAGTACTTACAGTTACTGCATCACTGTGTATGAACCAAGTTGTAATTGGGGTCTACCTCTCTCTGGATTCCTAGACACTCTGCTAGTGCCCACTTGGTCTGCATCACACTATGTAAAGGCAAAGGGTTGTATAATTTAAAGGGTCTACCTCTCTCTGGATTCCGATACTCCTTGATACTTTTAGATTAAATGTTGTCATCAAATATTTCAAATAAAACTTTAAATAAATAATTCAGAAGATTTTAACTCATAAAATTAATCCATTCTATATGTGGCACCTTTTAAAATTGTACCTTAAAAATTATATTTGGAAACAATATAAGCAATTTTTAAAACAATATTTTCACAACATTTTCCAAAATATTGATGTATAGAGTTTCCTTATTTTGTATATTTTTTAAACATGGGTCCACTACCCTACATTGAAAAGATTGAAAACATGCTTCCTTTATTGGTGAATAATAAAGCTATGGTAAAAATGTTGGTTCCTTATGTAACTTGGTGGGTGTAAAAATATTGTATCAAGCTCTCTACAAGACTAACAAAATGTGTGGTGAGCCAAGTTAAATTTATACATACATCATTGCCAATGTCATAAATAATATTTGTGGTTTTTATTATAAAAAGGCCTGCATCTGCAAAAAAGTTGGGACACAATTGGTGTACCTGATCACACCTCCCCTCCCCACTCTAAAAATTTGGGAGGCCTTATGACCCTCAATTCCCAACGGATCCTTCCCCAGGGGCTGGGGGATTGATGCCCATGGGCTGGGGATTGACACCCATGGGTGGGGTTTGGACACCCATGGGCAGGGGAAGATAGGGATGGGGTTCTTAGTCCCTTGTCGTCTGTCCTTATCATGCCCATGGGCAGGGAATGGGGATGGTCAATTACAGTTTGAATTATACACAACAAGTCTGTTCTATCCAAGATTGTACATCTGTCTCTATGTTAACTGGAACCCCCAGATGCTCTGTGGTGCATTCTGAGCATATATAAAGAAAATTTGGGGTTTGTAAATCAACTGTAGCCCTTTCCTCAGGAGTCAGGGTAGTCCTACATATTTGTTAAATTTTTTGTTTGGGACGTCTAAAAAGTGGGGACATTTGATATACTGTCCACACCCACCAACTGGAAAAAGTGGAGAGGAGCATGTCTTCTGTCTCCCACCGATCAACACCCATGCCTTAGTTACAACATTGATTATGTTGTCATAACTACTTCTATGGGTATGTGTCCCCATGTATTGAATCAAGATATTATGTATTAAACAACCATCACTGTGTGATGGTTCAGCCAAAGCAGAGTCTAAATCTTGAAAAAAGTATACAAAAAACATTTACTATTTTGTGAAAAAACACTTGGGTGCAAAGTGACTGCACTTTTTTAATGTACATATTTTGGTATGTTTTCTCTGAAATCAGAGCTCTTCATACTGAGACAATTATGTTAGATGGTTGGTGCCTCTTACCAACTTCACATCAAGTTAACTTTTGGATAACAATTGGTCATTTGTAGTCAGGTCGTATACAATTATTGTACCTTCCTGCTTTAAATAGTTGGTCTACTGTCTAATCTTGTCCCAATGTCATCTGTCAAATCATTTGAACAAATGTTAGCCCACCTACAGTGGTGTTACCTTTTTTTTATTGAAGTCACTTTAAACAGTTGGTTTACCATCTAATCTTATCCACACTGTCACTGTATCAAAACATATGAACAAATGACTTAACACCCTACAGTGGTTTACCTTGTTTTATTAGAATCACTTTAAAACAGTTGAGCCACAAATGAAATTCAATTTTCTTTGCAAAGACAAAGCAAATATTACCACGTGGTGGTAGGATCCCCCAAACAAAATGGCGGCGCTTGACAAACAGCAGTACACGTAGTTCAGGTATAATGTCACGTAAAATTCATTGGGTCATTGGGTCTCTACTGGCTGATATGTGGCTCTGATAGGGAGCCTATCTGCAGTGCAATAACACACTTCTGATAGGGTTGTGACCAAGAATACTTTTGGTGCGATACCTGTAAGTTTGCACCTAATATCTCTTTTTACTGTCTCCTTGGGGACATAAAGGTCAAAATACAGGAACTACTATAACTTCTTCGCTGCCTCTTGGAGGAAATTGTTGAAGAATGTCGTAAAAATAAAAGATTTCCTTGACCTTTGGGTCAGAACATCAGTGCGCCTTCTGAGCAACGTCTCTTAGTTTTAAAATTTTTTGCACCATGAGTCATGTCCTGTAAGCCTTGGCAATCAATGTTCTGACGTGCAATCGATGTTCTGGCGCCGGGTCGCCGGCTGATCACGCGGTATTCAGCATGAGCGGCGCGAAAAGTTTGTACACCATATTGGCCATTTCTGAAATGTCGGGAAAAATCACTTCTTTGAGACATCTTTCGGCAACAATGGTATGTATACCTGCGAGGCGGTTAAGAAGTTTTAATATACCTTTCGACCAAACCATGGGCATTGAATAAAGGAGATTATTAGTGCGGAAATCCCAACAAAAGTACTCTAACCAGGTACTATCAACATGTGCACTGCAAATAAATCTTATCGAAACAAGCTGATATGTACAGTACACAGTGAATACAGGGCAGCACCATAATTGTTGACTCAATGCCCGTGTATTGAACTTCATTGGCGAAATTTCAGCTGTGTGTTTGCATGATGTTGTATACTGGCATATTGTATCAAACGGCGGAAACTTTTTAAAGGAAGTGGGGGAAGGGTCCAGTCAGTGTTCCGGCAGGATGAAATTATAGCATGAGGCACACAACGGTTGAAAAGGCGAGACCATCGAGAAACACATTGGTCGCGAGATGCTCGGTTTCTGTGGTGGGAACAAGGTTAAAGTATTAAAAGTAAATGTTACCTTATGTATTTTTTTAAAATGGCTTTTGTGCTCAGTATTTTTCACAACCGTAGAATGGTTTTAAGCATTATTGGCAAACTCTCAAAGTGTGCTCACGGGAAAAGTGTGTTGGCCAAAACGATGACGCGTGCCTGGCTGGCCAGAATACATGTGGACTATTTTTCTCCTATTATCGCCAGCGGTACCTATTTTCGCGACAATTTTTCGTTTGTGTTCCTTATCTCACCTTATTGGCGATTTTCAACTCGGTCCTTGGCAGCAAGAACTTTCTGCCCGATCTAAATGTTTCCCTAGCAGACGAATTTTCATTTGACCATATCTGTCAAAAAGTACTCTGGTATCATTTTAAGTTTCACGTTTTATATGAAGTTTTGTCCTTTGGAATATCTACTGTACATATGGCCCGTTTCAATTGTAAAGTTCACCCTCAATACGTGCAATTCTCCATCCATATATAGTGGAATGGAACCAACGAAAATGGGCCTTGAGGTTCTAAAGAAATGGGTCAGCCATAAATAAATAAAACAAAAAATATTTTAAAAATTGTTTTTTCATCTGATGGGAAGTTTAACACCATATTACGCTTGCACTCATGAGCCATTGAACAGCCCTTTTCCGATTACCGTGATAACATTGGCTCATTGCTTTCAAACACTGATTTTCACTGCGCATGCACCTTTTTGGACATCGAGGCCGCGTGAGATGGTTTAATCAAACCATGGTGTGTTTTGTTGGGATCCTTACATTGGGCTTACACATTAATTGGGCTGACGTTGCAGTGATCCAGGCAGGCGCGTATGCGTGTGACGTTGTGTACGTGTCTGCGGTCCGTCCGCGCTGCCGGCGCCTACTGTGACCAATGGGGCCAATGACGCGTCGACACTAAATAAGTACTACTAATATAAGTCACTACTGTTTGTACTTGTGCCTCTGCGCCACAATCGATATGGCGCCAAGCAATAGATGGGCGGAAGCCGTGCCCGACTCGAATGAGGCCACACGATTGGCGGCTACGGCTGGCCGCGAAATTATTATTTGCCGCCGCTTCTGCGGCGAGACTCTGCATTCTTACTTAGACAAAAACACCCGAATTGGGACCGCGGCCTGGCCCGGCTGGGCGTGCCCGGCTTACTGGCTTCGTAACCTACCTGTTGAGTCAAAGCAGCGGCGGCTGATCGGTATAGTACGTCAGCGCCTGTTGCTTCCAAACATAAAACGGCAACGGAAATTGCGGTGCTAAATGTTTGCCAGGCCGGGCTAATAAGCTTCTCCCGGCGGTCGGTCGGGGGACCACGCGTTACGCCAGCCAATAAAATGAGTTGACGGTGAAGTCACCGTTTGGTTTAAATAGCACCGGGGTAGAAAGTGGGAAAAAAGCTACCTTTTTCAAAAGTGGGACGTCCCCATGCCCGGGTTCTGCGAGCAGAAAAGTGGGGGCAAAATAACTACCTTTTTCAGGAGAGTGAGGATAGGCCCCCAGTTCCACGCCAGGTGTATTGTATCTACTTGTGTTGTAAAAGTGGGTATAATCTACAGGATAGTATCCCATGAGATTATACCATGATCGGAACCTTGCTATGTTATACTCACACTTGTTAACTTTAATCTGAAATACTAACTTCTCTCTGACGACTTTTACCACTGCAATACTTTACGTATTCATGATTTGTTAAATTGACTTCTCTGTAAATAATAACCAAAGCCACTTGTTGAAACACTGAGAACACCATAGTGGGGAGGCAGATTCCTTGAAACCATGTCTGAGAAAGGGTTCTATTACTGCAACATTGTCAGGCTCTCATTGAGGTCAGGAGTTACTAAATCCAGTTGCATTGTTGGTTTGTGGTCAATCCTCCTAGGAGCAGTGTGATAAATTGTAGTCCCATTTTAACATTGCCTACACCCTTACATCATTGATGACTCTTTACTCTATGGGAGCTATAAGGCCTGCCTCAATATAATCATAGATCATTTATTATTACCATAAACATGAGTCAAAAATGTGAGTTATTTCATTCTCAAATGTTATTATTGACCAATATTTGGGTTTGTGATGTGTCACCAATTCATTGTGAAATGCATAGATTTTGTGCAGGTAAAATGCCTTATTTTTAAAATGAAAATTCCAAAGATATTTAATTTGTACTAATATTTGGTTTCTCTCTATTAATTTTGTTAAAAGGGACGTGGCCAAAAGATCAGAAGCAGGTTTTCACAGGGTTTGGAATCAGCGTTCTTGTTTAAGATGAACACGATGACTGAAAATTACTGATTCATTTATGCGGCAACGGCGGTGAAGCCTTATCATGTGAGTATTTTCAGTCGCAGGTTAATCTAAAACCGCACTCAGATTCCATGCCTGTTAATAAATAACAATATTGTCCGCTGATTGAAATGAAAACTGTCAAGAAGTGGTTTGTAATTTGAAATGTTGTAGTCATGACTCAGGAGAATAAGTACTGGGGGTATTCATTTGTGAAATGATGGGGATGTAGCAGAATGTTGGAGGAGGATGGTGGAGAAGGTCATAAGTGTGTAACTTCCGGGGAAGAAGGACTTTGTTTTGGTTGAATTGGTTTAGATTGACCTGAATTTGGGAAAAATTCATAAATGACTCAGAGCAGTTTGGAGCTGGGTTTGGGAATTCTGATTGGTTGAGATAATGATCACATGGTTGTTTAAGACCAACCCTTAATATGTTGGTATCACTGCTTCTACAAAGGAGTTGCATTCTCTCTTTGAACCAAGATGTGCTTTAATCAACCAGTTTCAGTTCAATGTGGAGTCAGTCTTGAGAAAATGTAAAAAAACTTTTACAGAACTAAACATTGTAAAATGTCTATTTTGTTCATTTTGTTTAAATGCAAGCATGAGGTACAATTTATATTTTCAAGTTAACTGTCATATAATAATTAAGGTCATTTGTGTTGTGTCATTTTCCAATACTGCTTCCCTTTCCCTTTTAAAAACGGTTGTGTAAATTCATTTGAGATGCACCAACGGCATCTGTGTGTTCTGGATGCCATAGTATTTCAGTTTTGCAACAAAGTTTTTATATTTTTGCAGCAAGAATCAAGGAGGCATTCATGGGTGGAATAAAAAACGATCTTGGTCCAGCAGAAAAACGGCGTACAGCGATCAGGTACAAAATTCAATGTTATATAAAAGGACATCAGGTTTGAATCTCATCACACTGGATGGCTGCTGTTCCACGGAACCTGGTTCCAGCAACTGCTCTAACCATCTATTGGTCCAATTGGCAGTTTGTTAGATAAAGGACATCACGGTTACAGATCATCACATGGATGGCTGCTTTCTCTGGGGTTCCCAGTTCCGCCCTATCATCTATTGGTCAACAGTTTGTTTAGATAAAAGGACATCACGAGTTACGAGATCGTCCACACGCGGATAGCGCTGCTGTCCTGGGGTTCCCTGGTTAAAAGCAACTCTGTAATCTGTTGGACAACGGTTGTTGAATAAAGGACATCTGCGGGTTTGAATCGTCACATGGATGGCTGCTGGCCTGGGCTCCCAATTCCAGCAACTCCTGCTCATCTATTGGGTCCAACAGTTTGTTAAGATTAAAAGGACATCCACTGGCTACTGGATCGTCCACATGGATAGCTGCTGTCCCTCTTGCTCCTCCATTTCCAGCAACTTCCTGTCATCTATTGGTCCAACAGTTTGGTGAATCGAGACATCAGAGTTTACAGATGGTCACATGGATGGCTGCTGCAATACACTGAAACATTTCCAACGCAACACCACATCCCCAATCTGGTCCAGCAGTTTATTTAGATAAATGACATCACCACTACAGCATCGTTCATTTTTGCTACTGGGTTTTTGCCTATCGAGAGAGAAAGGGGGTTAGGAATATTGAGAGTTGAAGTATGAACCCAGGGGTTCTGGCGGACTGCAGATATCTACACCCTTTTCCGATCAAAGTGTATTTCTTTCACAATATTTTCTTCAAACTTTTTGTATGCAAGTAGTATTTTCACTGCTCATTTCCATGTAAACATTACATTTCAGTGCTAATCTTGTTTTTTTTTTTTTTTGTTTGAGAGTGAAATACTAACATTTATCACGGAAATTGACTGATGGACCATAAACCATCGACTATGTAATGTACGTGCAGACAAGCTTTTTCTTATTTAATAATAACAAGATATATCTCTGCTTCATTTCAAATTGTACATACATGTATATATAGATTTTTGGCATTTAAAAAAATGTTGAGTTTATTTATGGTAAATTGATTTGTTATGGTTTGTCAACAATGAAAATTGATATTTAACATAAAGAAAGAGGGGGTTATTTGAAGACAGTTTAAAATTGAGTCAAAATTAAAGATAACCATATCATCTGTGAAATCTTTAAAAAAAACTGATTTTCACTAAAATGTCAGATACGTCACTTTGTGTATTGTGAGGGATGAAATATGTTTTCACTGTCCTATATAATACATTAATAATATTGTTTTGTTGTGGTTTATAGTATACAATTTGTCTATTTTGTTTTTGGTTTACACACATTTGTTGGATTTTTTAACAATTTAGTAGGACTAATGAAGAATTAATATCACTGTGTTAATCTGGTATGATAGAAACAGATCCTTTGTGTTTTGTATTCTACCATACTAGACCCTCTAAAAGCTACTAGTCATATCATCGGTAAATCGCAAGAGACATATGTGGAAGGATCAACTTCAGCATCTTTGAGCTAATGAGGGGTAACATAGGAGGACTCAGCAATTATGGGGTGCCAAAGAGAATAAGGAAATTATACAAGTCTGTCACCTGTGGTCTTTACTGGGATAAAGACTGAAAGTCTCGTATGGCCATGGTGATAAAGGATCAGAAGCCTGGTGAGGTCCTTATCACCCATAACCACTGAACAGGCCTTATCCTTAATGAAGAGACTTGTCTGGATGGCCGTTGTACTCGTCGGCATATAAAGATGGTTCCATGTTTTGCTTTTCAACAAAAAAATTTTGTTGTTGATAATTAACAAACAAAATCAAAGGGTTGTGGGATAAAAGACACTCTGGGGTTGTGTAGCTGACGCACCATCTGATCAACACTACCATACAACTGCCTCATGTTTAAATTAATTAGTTTTAAACCAGTGGTCTTTATGAATTTAAAAGCGAGGGAAAAGGGGTTTGAGGTCATCATCTTTGTTGTGATTTTCTAAATTGATCTCTATATAAAATGTATTAACCTAACCATGCTCAATGCATCAAGATGTAACAAGTAATAAGTTGTATCTTGTTGCTCTCAGTGAACAGAAAAGAACAATTGTTCTTGCTGGTGGATCTTGTTGCATTGAGTTGACATGCACACTTTTCTGCATTGGCGGTGTCTGTGCTGAAAATCCCCTGGCAGAGGGGTTGGGTTAAACGCTGGTTGAAAAAGGAGTCTGTCATGAAAATGTTGTCTTATTGGCTTAAATCTAAATGATATTTCAATTCTTTTGAAACAATCTTCTACAGATGGATCTGGTTGGGTCGTCTGAATGATAACTTCAACATTGTGTAACATGCTGCCCTCTATCTGTAACCGACGACAGCCATGTAGTTTTCGATTGACCTTGGCTTCTACAGAATGCGTAAGTTGGGGCTGTGAACAAAGTTTAATGGAAGGAAGACATTAGAATTATGTTGAATAGAGGATTGTGCGGGTGTTGGGGAACCTGGCGAAACAGTCATTACCGGTTCACTCGGTTCCAGTACCCGTAAACAACTTTTTAAAAATTCGGACTTAACATTGTTGAGCGGTGCAAACGAAATCTGTGACTCTTGAACAATGCACTTGTATGGTTAATTATCTTTAAAATTCAAGAGATTGCACTCAATAAAAAAAAGATAAAATTTAAGTATGGTATCCTCTGTACATTATAAAAAGTCAATTTATTTACCAATTACAGTACATGTATTTATTGCACCACCTGAGGCATGTTTCAACAAAATAAAAACTGGTATCCGGGTATCCCAAGTTTCTGATTTTGGTATCGGTTCCGCTATCCGAAAATACAGCCCAATATTTGAATACCAGTGGTGCTTTGGCAAGTATATTTTCTCTTTGAATAAAATGAACTTGAACCAAACAGACTGGAGCAAAGATTTGATAAAAAAAGTTTTGAAAAATTACATAATGTACGTCTTTTGGAACATTGCTGTTTTACTTAGGGATAATAAATCATTGAAAATTACACATTGCTCATGTATTCATGACGAACATGTGGCTTTAATTATGTTCAAAATGAATTAATGGGTAGGGTCAGTCATCAATTGGATTAGGCACTTTCTCTGGCAAAAACTGAGCTTCTGACAATTAATATAAAATATCTCCCTTGAAAAAATTTGGTTTATGTTACAAAGAAACCATCTATGTTCAAGCACAAAAAAATAACTAACAAACAATTTAAGGAAATTCCAATAAAATTGCGGCAATCTTTCAAGTAATGTATAGAATTGGTAATTCAGAAATAATATTTTTGATTTAGCTATAATGTTACACTTGCATGGTTTAAACTGTGAGCTATCAAGTTTTCCCTAAAATGATTATGTCACGAGGTAAATTGTCACATTTAAGTTTACATGAATTTCTAGGATTGAATTACGAAAAAGAGTACTCTTTCCTGGTGGTTTTAGGTCAAGGTACAAGGCAAGATTTGAAATTCTTTGAAAAACAGGGCATCTAAAAGACACCCAAAGGTATGCTACGGGCTAGAAACTATATGTTCCCAAATGTACTTGAGTTACAGGTTAGTTGTATGATGTTTGAGCCTATCTTAAGATTCAAGAATACAAAAGAAAAAGAAAACAACTACATCTATGTAGCAACGCTTATGTTCTGAGCTACTTTTACAAGTTGGTTATTTAACATAATGTTTGAGCCTATCTTGATTCAAAGAATAAAAAACAACTTCACATTCACACTAAGGCTTATTTTTTTCATCATTACAATGATATTTTTACCTTAACCTTAAAAGGAATGTACAACATTGGAGAAGTAATTCGTGATGATACAAAGTACTGAATTCTATTAATGCTTGTAAACCTTACTTTATGTCAAGTTGGTGATGGTTCTAAACATTCTTTGTAATAATTTTATCTGACATGCAGCAATTCTTTTTGAAAATGTGGACTTGCAGTTAATACAATTTAAGCAATCACAACTTAACACTTCTATAAACAAAATCATTTAAGGAAGATGTCATTAATTATACAATTCACATCTGTAAAATTGAGTGAGTACATTTAACATTAATAATAATAATGTGTGGACTTATATAGCGCACGTATCCACCAACTGAGTGGTGCTCAAGGCACATATTACCCCCTCGCAAGGCTAAAACTCATAAATCATTCCTGAAACCATCTCAGCTCCTGGGAGTATACAGCTTCAATTGCTGCCCATTACAGAGCATATAGGGCTAATAACCAACTCACTGCCTCACAGGTACCCATTTAACCCCCTGGGTGGAGAGAAGCAATTATGGTTGAAAGTGTCTTGCTCAAGGACCCACAAGTGTCACGGCCAGGATTCGAACCACATTCTGCTGCTCTTTAACACCAGAACTTGGGTCCAGTATGTACTAGTGTGCCCATAGTTATGTACTAGTTTAAATAATTTGGACTACACAAAACATGTGCGCAATGCTACAACCCAATATCTGTGGCCTACATTTCAAAATACACCTTTCCTACGTGCACTATTTGGGACCACTACTACGGATTGAAGGATCTTCTATTCAAGTTCAAAGTTCTGCTTACTCCAGACTGAGGATCTCCTATATCCCTAAGTCAGCCATTACCCTCCTTCCCCGTGCTTGTTGTCTTCAGCAGTTCAGTTCTAGTGAGCACACTCTCTTCCTCAACTCTAGGATCCCAGTTCCGCCTGCGCCTCAGCGAACTAATCCTCCAGCATCCTGTCATAGGCGTAATCCTCCAGCAGCCAACTTAAGCAGCAGCATTTCCCAGGGAACCGACGTTCTCCTGAGGACGATCGAACATACTGCAATCGAAATGTCGGGTTTGTGCCTCCAGTTCTTTTCAGAACTAATTACTCAATGGTGAGGAGGAATTTCACATGGTGATTCACACATAATTATTCTTACTTACATCACATTATGTGATATACCTTTTCACTCACTGAGTGGCAGGTCTGCTGTTGGTAGCAGCAGATGCCGTCTGCAGTGATGTGATTCAATGGTTTCAACAGACCTGAGGCTATATACATGAGATGAATCTACCTTCATCTTCATAATAGTGTGAATATGACCAGTGTTATCCCCATTGCACATTGCAATGTATGCCTGATCATCTGCATACGCCAATGCAGTATGTAACTTCCTGACCATTGATTGTTGGTTTGATTGTGAGTAATGAAGTACCATTGCCGTCAACAATGTCTACTTGATGTTGGTCACCACCACTGACTACAACTCTATTATTTATTATCAATGGCCGGTAAAAGCAAGGTTGTGTTTGACTGGCAATGTGTGTGAATGAGAGCACGAGCCATCAGTGGGGCTGTGCTGCTCACCACCATCCTCGATCTTCACATCACCTATTATGATGTTACCCTTATTATTTACTGCTACACTGCAGGAGGTCCACTGCTGTCTTCCCTACCTCATATGCCAGGCACTGTGGCGGAAGTCAAGGCAAGTGTGCCATCATTGTTGTACATCTTTGATGACATTGTTGGTGTTGTCCACAACCACTAAGTGATTGTGTATAGCTGCAATGCCGTGGATCTGGAAAATAATAATAATAGAGATAACACAGCACAGTGATATAACAATTATGTGTGTTATGTTTTATGAGACTGAACATTAAATGAAGATATGTTCTACATATTTTTGACATGAGGCCTATCTACATGTGCAAAGGGATTCTAACAACCAATGTTCACTTTATAAACCTTGAACTGTCATGATTTATTATTCACTATTTATTTCAAAACCAATGTCAAGTTTCCAGAAAATAAAATAGGCTAAATTTAAATTGATGACAGCCAGTGAGTACATTTATATAATTTCTAATGGATGAAAGTTTAATAACATAACATGTAGTTATATAGACCACCACTTTCTTTTCTTGGAAAATTCATAGCAAATGAAACATTTCCATTTACGATATTGTGAGAAACGCCCTCGGTTGTAATAGGGTCACATGTGTACACGATGTATTGGCGGGGAGTCACCATCTTTGAAAGCATGACTGAATAATAATAATAATAATAATGTGTGGACTTATATGGCGCACATGTGCATCCACCAACTAGAAGTGGTGCTCAAGGCGCATTATATTATTACCACCTGCTCATAAGGCTCGTAAAAATCATAAATCATTCACTGAAACCATCTTCTCAGCTCCTAGGGAAGTATACAGCTCAATGCTGCCGCATTACAGCGCATATAGGGCTAATCAATCAACTCGATTCCTCGGGTGCCCAGGCTTGACCAACCCTTGGAGGGAGAAGCAATGAGGTATGGTTAGTGTCTTGCTCAAGGACACAAGTGTGCACGGCCGAGGTTCGAACCCCATTCTGCTGCTAACACCAGAACTGGTGGGTCGATGGCTAGACCGCTCGGCCACGACACTCCACATTGGTCTTCAGTGATGAAGAAATAGAATCTAGCCACGTTTTCTCGATGTTCACTGGACCGTATTGACTGAAACTCAATGTGATTTTTGCAAAAAACAGAAACATGGTTAAGCAATGCAATGTTAGCCACAGTCTTAACCATTTCACGTCCAGGAATATTTATTTTTTCGGTCCCCGATGCGGGTTTTTCAGTGAATCAAATCGAAAAAATTCTAGCTTCATTAATAAAATTTTTGTCGATATTGAAACTAAGGTCCGGGCTTGCCCAAATAACACCTTTACTCATTGACATTTCCGAGAGTTTAAATAGCTGAGTTTTTTAAAGTACGGTTGTGTTTGTTCAGCACTGAACGAATTAGACCGTTGGCAAGCTCGATGCAACAACCTATTAATAGCGACCAGCGCCCGGTCGGGCACCAGACGGGCGATACAGGAGAGAGAGAGGAAAGGCTCTCGTAAACAATGGATATAAATCCGTCTTTACAAATTCTTGGCTGGTACGTCAAGGAACAGAGTCTTGGATAAAAGGGGTTACGCAAAATCCAGCAACATAAAAAGTGAACTCGTTCATTGTTTTGCAGTGCCTTTGTTCCAGGGCCACTGAACTATGACCCCATGGACTCCGAGAGAAACGATTGGTGCGTGTATACAAGTCAGCCGCGCACGCGACGGCACGCCACGATGTGGCGTGTTGACAAATCTCGGTAACACACAACAATCGGAATGCATGTTTAGACGCTCTCCGATCCCCGGTTCAAAAAAAAAATGCGTGTATAGACGGCCTCCGATGCGAACTGGTTAAAATGAGTGAAGCTTGTCTAAAAAAAAAACCTAGGTGCTTTTTATTAACTGGATCATGGCCGAGATTAATTTTTTCCCAATAAAATGAAAGCAAACAAATCTGAATGCATTTTGAATATTTTCTTATTAATGGTTGTTTATTACCAAAAAATTGTTGTTTATTCCAACGTGGGAGGTTAATGAACACAATGAAATGAGCTAAACATTCATAGTTGACTTCTCTACTATCTTTTGATTGTTTTAGCAGTGGTGTAGAAATCTTTGAAATCCTAGATTCCAGGAATAATGTCATGTATTCACAAAATAGAAATATTTAGTTTTAGTGAGAGGATTCAAAATCAAGTAGTCCATATGTTAGGACGGTTGGTCAGTAGTGAAGCAAATATTTTTTATAAGTGACATAGCTTTATGTGACCACTTATCTTTTCATAGTTGTCAGAATCTAGTATAGGTGCTTAGTAACCCTCCTATCTAGTGCACTTAAAGGTCAAACATTTGTAAACCTTATGTGTCGTAAGTACATTTATAGGTCAAAGATGCCCCTGTGTGCACATTTGGGTCAACAGTCAAAATGAGCAGTTGCTTTTGACCACTATAGCTACAATAAATTTATGACCTTCCAGGATAATAAGTTAATTATGTTGCTGCTAAGTTGTTCAAAAAAAC
>CM055822.1:12998345-13019689 GCA_029582265.1 Zoroaster sp. YZ-2022
ATGAAATAAATTTGTATTAAAATTATTCCAAGATATTTATTTTATGAAAAATCAGGCCCCAAAGTTGAGATTTGAGGCAATGTGAATGTGGGAATTTTGAAATGGTTCCCTGTGTATGAAATATTCTTTTGAAATATATATACATATCAAAACTATGATCAATGACGTCATTATTCATTACTACATGTCACCTCCGGAAAATTAAAACCGGTCGAAAAAGTTAGTTATTTCATCTATCAAATTTTGTTAAAGGTTTCACCACCAGACACATTATTATCTTTGACTTAGTTACTTATGGCAATTAGCCAATATTTTAAAATAAATTAGTTTAGTCAATGGAAAGGTTAAACTTGGCGAGAATTATGTAAGGAGTTTTAAACTGCAAACCGTATTGCAGATTGTGCAGTTTAAGCTAAGCACAGTATAAAAATGTAAAATCTCAATCACCGCCATTTGGAGATATATGTGGCTCTTCGTGAAAACGGTGACGAACAATTATATTCCTTTGGAGACAAAATCACATCAAATCACAATTTCATAAACAAGCATATCTCTGTTCAATTTTGTGCTGCTGAGATTACTGTGAAAATTCACCAAGATAGGAAACTTGGAGGGAAGACTATTGTTTTTGCAAATTGTATTTGATGCTTTTTATTCATGACAAAAAAAAATACAGCAAAGGTCAAAATGATCAATCACATTAAATTACGCCGATATGGCGTGCGGCTGCATACATATTTTCCTGGCTAGCTCGCTTGCCTGGCTAGCTGGCTTGCCTCGCTAGCTGGCTTGCCCTATTTAGGCTAGCTGGCTTGCCCGGCTAGCTGGCTTGCCTGGACATTTGTGTTTGAGTTTTCTAATTATAATATAAACCTTAGAATGACATCAGTCAGAATAAAAATTTAAAAACTGGAAGCTTGAAACTTAGGACCTCCCTACTTACAAGTCAAGAGTTTCATCCACTAGACCATTTGCTTGCGCTTAAGATAATTGCGTTTGAGTTTAATCACCAAGATTATTTTTATTAAGTTTATTTTCCGGATATTTTTCTTTACAGTGGAAGTGTTGCTGACAAAACTTGAGAAGGAAACAACAGCGGCCAGCAGGTTGTTGGACTCCTTGTTGAATAAAGCAGCCAGGACTGAGGCTTGGAAACACTCTCCGAATGTCATGAGCTTAATTAACATTTTCCTAGTACGTTTTCTCTTGTTCGTCCAGCATGTTGCAGGATAGTCGATTGCGCCAATGTACGAATTGATATGACGCGACGGCCGTTCAGTATGCTTTTTCTAACAAAAATATGAACAGAAATGATGCGTCACCAAAATGTATTTAGAATAAGGATAGGAAAATTCAGTTTGTTAAGTGTTATGGCAATTTTCAGTAGAAAATTTTATGCCATATTTTGTAATTTTTGTTTTCTCCAAAAATCTTCAGTTTGTTGCACAACTGGTTTAAAAAAAAAGTAGCCTCGTGATTGTTTACTGCCTTTTCCTCATAATTTGTTACCTTGTCAGATACAAATCAACTTACATAGACAATTATTTCACAGGAAAATGCACAATATTCATGACACAACACATGTACTTGTAGGTCCTGCTCTGAGGCCTCTCTCAGACATCTCTCACAATCACATGAAACTATGAGTATCACTATATGAGATTCGGCAATTTCTTAACATACCTTTTCTTTGATGTGAGTTTCGTGCGAGAACATTTCTTTAATTTATTACACATTGTCAAGAATAATTGTGTGCAATTTTGAAAACAAACCAATGCCCTTTTCAATTTCAATGGTCCAGCTACTCCAAAATTATACACTATTTTCCATTCACATCAATTAGAACTTATCTGAATTTTCAAATACTTTATTCTTGGTCCATGTACTTATAAACCTCCTATTATTTTTTGCATGTTCACTCTGACATTTTTTTTCCTCATTCACATACATTAGAACTTCTCTGAAATTTCTCTGCAATGATTGACCAAAGAATTAAAATAAAAACAAATTAAAAACTCCAAATGTGTTGGTTCATCACCGAGTGGCAGTACATGCCATCACCAAGAACTTGGAGGAGGGGCAGACATTTTATTCCAAAATTACCGATTCCAATGACAACCCCTGAATATCACCCATTTCTGAACTGTCACTAAATCATACATACAGAGCGTACATTTATTATAAATGCAGATTGATTCTGTTTTCTTGTCAACAAAGGACCATGGTTGGGTTCATTTACACTGAAGTCATTTCACTTGTTGCATGTGTAAGACCCGCATGTACACTCATTTCTAGATTGGTTACAAGTAGGTTAAACAGGTCAACAAAATGGTTTCAATTGATTGGGGAGGGAAGTGTGTAACCACAAAGTCAAGTCATGAAACCAAACAGACAGTTAAAATAAATATGTATTTCATTGCACCATATATAACTCTTTGATCATTTCAATGTCTAACAATTTATGTACAAAATGGCATCTGATCTGTAGGTTGTAATTCTGTAGTATGGATGCAGCTACAGACATTTGGTTAATCATGTGTACAACCTTTGAAAATGTCAAAATCAATGTAGAATTTGTTTTCAAATTTATAAATTATTTTTAATTATTTGCAGTATAGGTGAAAACAAAGACAGTTTATAAGCATGTCACAATAAGGAGATGCTTGATTACAGTGTCACTATCATTGTCAATTTATCATTATATTTTGTTATAAACTTAACCTGAAACAGTGAAAGTGAAGTATATTATAAATAAAGATTAAATTTACTTTGTACAAGACTTAATACCAAGAGATAAATACCAATGTTGGCTTCTATTTAAATCTAAAATTGAAAGGTTTTCCATAAACAAAGTGAAAAGGGCAACCCAATTATCAGATTTGATCCAGTGGATATAATTACATTTAATTTGTTTGAATTGGGAATTATTTACTTTTTGACAACTCTTCTGCGGGGCAGGGGAAGATGGAAAACACGGATGCAAGCTTTCTTCCAACTTTATCATGTACATGTAGTAGTCATAAGCTTGTTTTCTAATGAAAGGCTAATTAGCTGATATCCATACAAGCTTTGAAGACTGCAGACATCAGCTATTTGACATAAGCTTTATTGTTTCTTCTTCAACTACTATACGGCTGTGCTTGAGTAGACTCTGTGGTACCTGATACATGAACATGGATGAAAAGCACAATTATTAGCTAACTTTCTATTATGTTCCATGAAGGAAAAATTAATAACAACACTGAAATGGAAATCTCAGGAGTGCAAACACTCTTCTCTCAGGGAAACTTTTCCCTTTGGTAAAGTTGGAAAAACAAGGAAAGGGGAAATATTTATATGCTCTTCCATGCTTCAGTGTCTTCAGTAACCCCAGCTCCCCAAACAATTTAACCCACACTTCCTGCTCTTGAATTTGCAGCCAAGTTTAATCCAGTTACTGTACATGTGGTCCCTTCTACCCTAAATCAACTTGTGACTTTTATGCCTATAATACTGAATAGTTGATCTGGCTGTCACAACCCTGGCAAACTATTTTCATATGAGTGATTGTTGATTTATCATCTAGCATGGTTTTTGAAAAGCATGTGTTGAACAGTGTCAATATTTAAAATAAAACCACGCTTTCAAGTAACACTTGTTTATTTCTAATTTATTGCTTAAATCTCACAACTTTCCAAGTTCAACAGCCAATATCTCAAGAACTAAATGACCTATTAGAAAATAAAACACAATTGAATTCCTTCACATTAATAGCTTGTAATTTTGTAAAATGAGTTAACATAAATGCTTTGGCAATTGGTCCAATTAGTGGCACAGGAAGTAACGATTATACAAATTTTAAAAGGTCATATCTCATAGCTTCAATTTGATGTAAAAGTTGACAAATTTGTTATTTTTTCATAATCATGATGTCATATAGGCCTTCAAACCACCTAATCTGACCTTTACTTCCTGTCCAAACAGGAAGTTCAAATTCAACACATTCTAATGCAAAATTGATGTCTTTTGAATATGAAATTGATATTGTTATTATAAAAGATGATAAACCCTTGCACAATATGATATTGACATCATCGTTGATAATTTGATTGAACCGGAAGTTGACTCGAACACCGTGTGTTTGTTCTAACAAACACTTAATCTCTAGTTAGACTTGAAATTCTCCAGACAATGATGGAGAACACGTTCAGGTTAAAGGTCCTGTGATTTTATTTCTTGGTGCTGTTATATTGATTGGTATGAATTAAAAACAATTTTAAATGTTTTTTTTGTTTCGAGTGGATTATTAATTGTTCATCTAATAATCAAGAATTGACCCCCCGAATTTTCGATGTTTTAACGAAACGTTCGTGACGTACACAAAGGCAGAGAATTTCTATGTACCGTGAAACGCAGCGCAAGCCCCATCATGCGGTCGGAAACACACCGAAGGCAATGCTGACATTACGGTGTTAAACTCAAAACAAGCGCAGGCACAATGAGAAAGGTTTAATGTTTTTATGTTTGTCTTGCCAGGATATAAAATCAGACACGATGTTTTTATTAATGTGGAAAATCACGGCATGTTTTCATGCCGTGAACACTGAAACGGCGAGCATGGTGTGAACATGTCGTTTTGCACGAAGTGGACTGGGTTATGCATGGGAGTATTAAATGGCCACTTACCCTGAGTCTTTCTCGCTTTAAAAAAGCACCTCCCTCTTCTTCGTTGGAGCCTTCCCAGCCTTCTTACTTAGCGGGAATATCGTTGGAATTGCATCTGGTAGCAGCATGGCCTTATAAGCCATACCGAACTGGCTCTGAAGGCCCCGTTCAAAGCATGTGCGCTCGAACTGTGCACTACAAAACTACATAAGAATGAGTGTTCCGTCGGTCCCGACCACTTCGCTCTGGTCAGCTTCACTTTAGTCGTCCAAATACGTCTGCATTTTGGATCAGACGGAAATCGGTGGAGACTAACACCGTCTTTGGTGGTGTTGCTGCAACCTGCAGCGACACACCTCGATGGCATTATCGAAAATAATAAGCTTCAAACCTGACAGAAAACTTGAGGAAACTTTTTCTCTAGCAACACTCTGCTTGCAGTGGTGCGCTGTATACGACGCATACTTTGGCAAGTGCTAGGTGGATCGCGTTATTCGCGTATCGGCAATCGCCTCAGTGTACGTCACGAATTTTATGTTAATGAGGGATATGGGCGTGTCGAAGTGCACCCCTAAATTTAAAAATTAATATTTTTTTGGTATAAACGTGAGGGGAAAAATTTACAAATGACAAATATATGTTCCAGTAGGCATACTTTATTGTATACAATGAAAAAGAAATATGTCACAGGACCTTTAAAGACCAAACCTGGTCCAGCATGCACTGTACTTTCATCATGTACATTAAATATATACCCTGGTATATAATGTGCATGTACAACGTACATCATGCATGAAAACACTGACGTGATGACAACTCGACCCCCGTGGTGTTTACCCAACGCACCAACCAACGCGGCCGGATGGGGGGGGGGGAAGAAATCGACTATTTTTCGTCAACCCCTGCCCCACTTTTGGACACGTTCAGGTTAAAGTCCAACCTGGGCTAGCATGCACTGTACTTTTATTATGTTCATCCTACAATATACACTGAGCAGAAATATAAACGCCCCATGTAAATTATTTATGTAACATGAAATGGGCGACCCTAAATGAGCTGATATTGTCTTACAATTGTACAAAATGGTTATTTGTCTTGATTTGTAAACAACATTTGTGTCCATCTCTGCCAGTGAGCAATTGCTCAGTGATGCAGTGATTCCACCCACAACACAGGTGTGGCATGTCCAGACGCTGCTCAAACAGCGTGACCAGTACTCAGACACTCCTTATACTGGGGACAATAAAAGGCCACCTCAAAATGTCAAATTTCATCAGAAGTCGCCATGCCACAGATGTCGCAAATCATGCGGGAACGTGCCATTGGCACGCTGGATGAAGGGATGTCCACCAGAGCGGTTGCTGCACAGCTGAATGTTCACTATCGGACGATCGGTCGTTTGAGAGTTCGTTTCAGACAGTCTGGCAGTACAGCAAATCGACCTCACCCCCGTCGTCCACGTGTGACCACCCGAGCACAAGATCTTCACATCCGGCTCCTCCACCTGCGTGATCGTCTCAGACCAGCAACACGCACAGCAGATGAAACACCACAGCACAACAGACGCATAACACCACAAACTGTCTGGAACCGTCTGAGAGAAGCAAACCTACACGCTCGTCGTCCTAATCGTGGCCTGGATCTTACCGCTGTTCGGCGTCGGAACAGACTTGCATGGGCAAATGCACATTCGATGGCCCTTGGCACGCTGGGGAAGAGTGATGTTCACGGACGAATCACGGTTCCAGTTGTATCGCGCAGATGGAAGATAGCGTGTATGGCGACGTGCGGGTGAACGGTTTGTTGACGCAAATGTTATTCGCAGAATCGCCTATGGAGGTGGTGGTGTCATGGTGGGCAGGCATAACGAGTGGGCAAAAGAACTCTTTGCACTTCATTGAGGGGAAACTTGAATGGGCAAAGATATCGTGATGAGATTCTCACACCAATTGTTGTGCCGTTCGTCCGCCAACATGACGTCACCTTCCAGCAAGACAATGCCCGACCTCATGTTGCCGGAATCTGTATGCAGCCCTGAAGCAGAACACATTCCAGTTCTTGACTGGCCTGCATATTCGCCGGACATGTCACCCATAGAGCACCTATGGATGTTCTCGACCGACGTGTCCGCGATCGTGTTCCAGTTCCGGATAACATCCCTCAGCTCCGTGTAGCCCTCGAGGAGGTGGAATAACATTCACAGGCCACAATCGTCAACCTTTTTCAACTCGATGCGAAGAAGATGTGTCGCTCTACGGGACGCAAATGGTGGACACACAAAGATATTGAGTGTGATTTGTTTCAACCTAACCCCACCGTGTCCATTACATGCATGTCCATGATTGCCAGACGCCACTATCGTGTTCTAACGGACAGTAATCTGTAGCATATTGAACAACAAAATGAATTTTGTATGATTTAATATATTTTCAACCCCAAGGCTAATAAAAGTTTCAAAGTGCCACATGGGGCGTTTATAATTTTGTTCAGTGTACATAGCGTAATTATGCACAAATACTGAACATAATGACACATCAACTTTCTGGACACTTTTGGACCAACATCATTTAGATTGATTCCTGTACTTAGCCCATAGTGTCAGGTAATAGACTTTCATCATTCCTTTAGTTAAACGTATCCGGTCTTTTGTTTGTTTTGTTTGTCTTCCTCTTTCAATGTTTATCTTGTCCTTTTATTTGTATAAAGTCAGTGTTTTCCTCTGGAAAAGTACAAAGCGGGTCTGCTTTCCCTTTTCCATGTTGTATTTAAGCCAGTATGACCCATATATACACCTTTGGTAAAATATCTACAAATGCATCTATACTTTGTAAGAATCCAGAAATATATAGGCCTATCGTGTACAGAAACCAACATGTTATTCCATTAGTATTTAATTGTGCCGTGAAGATGCATTTATATATTTTTATATATATATATCACGTGGAATTTTCGAACATCAGTAGGGAAAATTTTCTATAATTTTTCTCAGCACCTCAGAGAGAAACAGTTCAAATGATGTTTTATACCATCGTAAGTAAGTTTTATGTAAAACTGTAATTTTTGTTTGTGATTAAAAAGAAGAGATAATCAATAGTTTTTAATGAAGCTTTTAATATAAAATTAAATTACAGTGTAATTTAAAATAATTAAAACAAGTTGATGCCTAGTATTGCGTGACGGATCCAGCAATTACACTGGAGGGACTCAATTTTTAAAACGGCTATACATTACGAATTTCTCTCGAAATCGAACTCCTCCCAAATAATTTTTTTAAATGTTTTTTTTGGTTAATACCACGTCGCAGCTTGCCGGCTGAACACTCAGGGTCATGGGCACGTTGCTATAGCGAGTGATCACACTGTACACAGTGCATCCTTATTTACGATCACCAGAAACTCATGTAGAGTATTTCATTGTCACATTAAAGAGATCGTCACGATCAGAGAGATTCGAGGGAGCGATCGTGTCTAGTTTTAGATGAACTCAGTGACTGGAAATACCCACGAGCGCGCGCGCTGGCCTGGAGATACCAAGAGGCTCTCAAGATTATAAGCACCGTGGCTGCTGCATTAATACGAGCCAGTTGCTGCATAATAATGATATTTATGCATCAAAGCGTAATGTGATCTTATCGCCCTGTTATCTAGGCCAGCATGTGCTCACATGGTATTATTTTCAGTTACTGAGTTCATCTAAAACCAGGGACACCGATTCCATGCCCTGTCGAAAGTCTGCTCTGATCGTGACGGTATTGCCCCTTCACGTTTAGACAAAAGTGAAAAATGCATACAGTTTGTTTGAACAGGGAAGTTATTTTTAATAATTTATCTCAACACAGTAACAGCGCCCTCAAAGAAAAATTGTAACACTTTAACAGCGCCGCTTCGTCTGAAGGCCATGTAGTAGTATGTGAACAGCATTATACCATGGATTGGTGGATAGGAGGATTGAGAGGATATATATATATATATATATATATATATATATATATATATATATATATATTATATACATATATATTCCCTCCTCAATCCCACCTCAATCCATGGTATGCTGTTCACATAAATTTGTAGGTTGAGACACGTCTGGGCGCGCGCGCGTGAGCGCGTGACTCCCTCCACACAAACTGCACACAAAATACTTACTCCCTCCACAAAATACTGCACACTATGCACACAAAAATACTTACTCACCCTCCTCAATCTGTCGCGCGTGAGACACGTCTGGGCGCGTGGACTCCCTCCACACAAACTGCACACAAACACTTACTTCAAAGCATTGTACTGTTTATATATTTACTTTTTCTCAAAATCACAGTAGATGTATTTATATATTTTTGAGTTTCCATCAAAATCACAGGGTAAATTGTATTTATATTTTTGGTTTCATCAAATCATGTAAGCATTGTATTTATATATTTAATTTTTTCTCAAAATCACAAGGGGTAAGCCTTGTATTGATATATTTTTGGTTTCCATCAAAATCACAAGGGGTAAGCATTGTATTTATATTTGTGATTTTGAGAAAAAACTAATAAATACAATGCTTACCCCCTTGTGATTTTGATGGAAACCAAAAAATATATCAATACAAGGCTTACCCCTTGTGATTTTGAGAAAAAACTAATAAATACAATGCTTACCCCTTGTGATTTTGATGGAAACCAAAAAAATACATAAATACAAGGCTTACCCCCTTGTGATTTTGAGAAAAACACAAAAAATATATAAATACAATGCTTACCCCTTGTAATTTTGATGGAAACCAAAAATATATAAATACAATGCTTACCCCTTGTGATTTTGATGGAAACCAAAAAAATATAAATACAAGGCTTACCCCTTGTGATTTTGAGAAAAAATAAAATATATAAATACAATGCTTACCCCTTGTGATTTTGATGGAAACCAAAAATATATAAATACAAGGCTTACCCCTTGTGATTTTGAGAAAAAATAAAATATATAAATACAATGCTTACCCCTTGTGATTTTGATGGAAACCAAACATATATAAATACAAGGCCTTTAACAGTCCCTTCTGTGGTCTTATGCTCTAATGTACCGATTTGATAGAGAAATGTTAGTACATAATGCATTAGGTAACTAATCTGTTATGGTATCACTTATTTAAAGGGCCTATGAAATGGGAATTGCAACTTAAAACATTAAGCACAACTCTACTTCCATGTTGACGTCACTTGTGTACTTTGTAGTTGCCAATTTGTGGGTTTTGATACTCTTTTTTTGACACTTTTTTAAAAGTCTTTATGCTAAGAATTTGCATAAGTGTATGTATATATGGATTTGTATGCAGAGTTTGTACAAAATGTAACGTTGAATGACCTCAAAATAATCATCAATATTTCAGGTTTGTCAAATGTATTCATCCTTACTGACCTACATGCAGTGGCAAGTCAGATCACAGAGCGTAGGCACAAGAACTCGAATGAATGCACATTGAATGTATTTCCTTCCTCCATGATTGAACTTACCATGGACCCGCTACTCTAATGCTGCAGTGTAGTTGTGTGCAGTGAATAGGTCTAACCCCTGGTATCTACATGGTAGGCCCCTATTATCATAAACGTGTATTTCTACGAGTTATATATGGAGTGACAGATGAATGGTAACATTTGCTGAGAGCGAAATACAACAAGGATCAAATAAATGAACTTTTAAGGGAATTCGCTGCTGAAATTTATATGAAAATGACGAGGTCTAGAGAAGGCACTTCGAAGAGCATTTTATTAATCTGCTTTCTTGTTCTCTTACTTGTCGAAGACGGTGCAATGACTGGTAAGAAATATACTTCTGTACACGCATAACTAATTATAGGTCGCTATTGCAGTTGGATGGCGAATGGCTGTATCCACTTGCAGCAATGCAATGAATATTGAAAGAGACGTACCTCGTAACATCGAGGAATGGTTTGTGTTTATTTATGTAAGCTGCCTGGTATATATTACCGATTGATAATTGTTTCGAAGTATAAATAGAAGCCTGCTCGTGTGGATGGGATTCGCAAGAGTATATATAATTATAATCTGTATATGAAAATGCAACGGGTTTGTTGAGGGAAGGAGATTGCTTATTCAAAACGTGATCATGAATGTTTGAAGGTTTCAATTATTGACCTGTGATCCAAAGAACAAAACACATTCACTGATTAAATTATTGGCAATCATATCACTTAAAAATTATAGCACCTCAGACAAAAATTATTTATAGGGAAGACTGATACATCAGCTTTACATCAAGTGAAATGTTACACTTTGTATATTTTTGAATTAAATTTGTTATACTTATAATTATCGTTAAAGTTAAATGTACCGTACATCATTGTGGTGAAGTACGATATCAACCCTGTTCAAGAAATATATCACAAAACTAAACTGGGGGTGCCATGCATGGTCGAGCGGTTAAAGTGCATTGTTCTGATGGATGTGTCGTCAGATTGTGGGTTCGAATTCTGCCCGCGACCGTGGCACTTGTGTCCCTGAGCAAGGCACTTTACAGTAATTGCTTCTCTTCACCCAGGAGTATAAATGGGTACCTGTGAGGGTAGAGATGGTTATTGTGTTTGATTAGCCCTGTAGTGCCAAAAGGTTGCATATAATGGGCTGTATACTCCCCAGGGAGCTGAGAAAGATTATAGGAATGATATTGGTCTAGTGACCAGGGAAATAATGTAAAGCGCATTGGGACATTATGTGAAATGCGCTATATAAGAATGAAATATTATTATTATTATTGTTTCGTTAGAATAGATGCTCACGTTTTTAAGAAGACGACAACAGACCTGAGGTGTTTTTCGATTTGTTTTTGGTATGGCTGGACGGCAACGTTGAGTAAATTTGACAAAGAAAACTCTGTTTTTTCTAAGATGAAAACACTTCAGTAGTGGCGTAAATCCGTGTCGAAAAGTGAGGGAGATGATATTGATTTTGTTTGCATTACGTTTGAAGCCCCGTGGTTACGCCACTGGCGCACAACCAATCAGAAAACCAACAGCTAACATAAAAATGATAACCCAAACAGGACAAAGAAACAAAGAGATTCAAAATATTTAAACAACCCATATCACCCCCCCCCTATTTTGCATGAATTACTCGCTTATTAGCTTATTATTGTTTTTAGCACACGACAAATCCTGGGGGATGATACTATGGACCCGGGACAAAAATTGGGATGGGGGGATCCCTTCCATTCTCCTGGGATTTAAGCCCGTGCACTTCAGAGGCAACAATGTATCAGGATGATTGATACGTGTAAGGTTTTAGATTGTATACTGTCAAGTTGATAATTACCAATGTTGTACCTTCCATTAAGCCATTACCCATCCAGCGTAGAAGACTTATTATAAAGTACTTAAATTTCATTTCATTTCATTTCATTTATTATTTCTCAGGGAACAACAATAGACTCAATTCAATAACATAAAGCAAAGATTACAAAACAAAATTTAAAACAAAACACAATTTACAGGAGACAAAACAAATATTGATGATGACAGCACCCCTGAAGGATTGCCAAAATGCGAACTAAATCACAGTCAAGTGGCTCTCCAAAATACTGACAATCGTAGCACAACAACATACATGCAACTCACAAAGAATAAAATACCATTTCTTACAAATATCTACATATATTGAAATCTATTTAAATAATGAAATATAACCATTATGTATTGTCTTATGGAACATTCTAGGACAAAGTATTCATGGGGCCGCATGCAGCCTATAACCTCAACTAATCATGTGCTCAACGTCTATAATGTAAGGCTGTGCCGGGTATCCGGGTAACCGGATACCCGACCGAAACTGTCATTACCGGTTTCATTTTCGGTTCCAATTACCCGTAAACGACTTTTGAAAATTTTGACTGACCATGCGAGCCACACAAACAGAAGTCTCCGATTTTTTGTTAACAAAATGTGTGTGGATGTGAAGGATAGTACGAGTCGTTTTTAATATCGAGGTGTGAAATTATTTTTACAAAATTGTTTACGGGTACCCGAGTATCCGAAGATTTCCAATTTCGGGTATTCGGTTCCCAAAATAACCGAAATCTCACAGCCTTATCTATATGCATGTTTAATATAGGCTTTTCCCAACCAATTTAAAAACATTTGCATTCAATTTAATGCTCCGTTCAGTCAATTTGATTTGAAATTGAATGCTTACTTAATTACGTCATCATTAAATTTCATTAGTTGACTTTGACTGTCCTTAAAGATATATCGCCCGTGTTTGGGACGATTTGGCGGTAACAACATAGCCTCGATTTAAATTTTGAATTGCTATTTGTCGGTTAAGTTATAACAACAAAAAAATCCTCGCACGAGGGCTTGTGCAGTCTTCCGGGGGCCAGCGCGGCTGTCAAAAAAAAAAAAAAAATTACCGCACCAGTAACCGGAGACTTCTTTGGCCTTATGTCCTTTAATTGGATTGCACCAATTGAAAAGTTTGCTGTTTGTGACTTTGGCTGGTTGGGGGACCGACCAATTGGCCGCCCGGGATCCGCCCCACTTAATTTCAAAATGTCATCACTATTTTGAGACTCTAATTATTATGATTCACATTTTCTCTTAAACAAAATAGAGTTCGCGAACGAAAACTGTGGCGGAATAATTCCGATCTCGAGCTCCGGGGGGATTTTAAAATCCCAGTTCATGTCCAAATATACGGGGATAACATGGATTGCACTGTAACTCTCTCCACAAATATCGGTCGCAAGATACTGCTGACCTTTCAAATGCTGGACATCATAAGTGATCCGTCGGACTGTGAGAGTACCGACTATGTATATAACGACTACTTAGAGGTGTTTGATGATACGACGAAAGAGACCTCTCTCGGAGTTTTCTGCGGTTCGACTACACCTTCACCCATCACTTCTACTTCAAATTCAATCACATTGACTTTGAAGACAGATTCCTCCAACAGAGGGGATGGATATCGCCTTGCTTATACATCCTTCACTGAGTCTTCAGACGGTAAGTATGTTTTATGGAAAATACAAAGGATTCCCCAAAGTCGGACAAGCTGCATGCATTGTCCATTCTTAGCATAAAATTAAAGTTGAATTAAGAGTTTAGCCAAAACATTGATTGCAAAGATTAGACATGCTATTAGGTATAATTTAATGATACATGCTCATTGTACGTCTAAGTGTGAATCAGTATTTTTTTAATTTATGAGTTTTAATTTGTAATTGCTATTTTACGTGCAGAAAGAAAGTCATTAATTAAACAAATAAATTTAAAATATATGATGATATATACCGTAACACCTCTGGACTGTTAAAGGGACAATATCGTCACGATCAACAGGGCATAGAATCGGAGTGCTAGTTTTAGAGACTAAAACTAATACCCCACAGTCATGACGGGTCATATTACAGTTGCTGCTGCGTATTATGAGCCAGTAATTTTCATTCACTGTGTTCATTTTAAACTCAGCGATTCCATGCCCTGTTGAAAGTTGTTAACCGGCGGTAAAGATCGCCGGTTCCATGCGCGACAAAACTGTTATTCCCTTAATAATGGATGTGTTGCTTTCTTGGTTGTTCTGTATTCCAGCTCCATGTATGTCAACTGAGTTCGAGTGTAAGAATGGTCGTTGTATTAGCTACCACTTGAAGTATAACAGTGACGACAACTGTGGCGATAAAAGTGATACAGGTGATGTTTGTGGTCGTTCGTTCACTCGGACCTTACATTAAAAAAATCATAGGCAACCGAACTGCACTACATGACTTATACCCATACAGTAAAGACGGTCTTCATAGTGACAGAAAGTTCAATGGGACAGCTCAAAAACATTATAACATTATTTTGTTACGTTACATAATTTGCTCATGCCCGTTCGCTTGCAGACTGTGTCCCTTCACCCATACACTAAACAACAATATTGAGCACATTTTATGTGGGTTTAACCCTCCTACTCTAGCTGCAGTTTAGGGGAAGTAGCTACAGAGGTCAAAACCAGTCAACAGTCTGTTTTGACTGTTGACCCAAATGTGCACACAGGGGCATTTTTGACTGTTTTTTCCTGTCATTTTGACCACCCTGAACAATGCCAGACATTGCTTTTACCAGTCAAAAACAGCCAATTAATTTTGACCTTTAAGTGCACTAGATATACCTTGGCAAGTGTATCAACATTTTGACTGATTTTGACCCTTGTAGTAGTAGGAGGGTTAATAGGGGCTGGGCCCAACGTGCCACCCGCTGATCTGCCGCCACTGTGTCTGAAGTTCACACGTTCACCACCAGTGTTTTGAGTCTGTTGGTATAAATATTCAAGTTTTTCTCCATTCAAATAGGCGAACTTGGCAATCATTGTGGTGAGACAATTGAGATCGGGAATACCGGGGGAACTCTCGACTCGCAAATAGGCGTGGAATACCAGAATAACTTAGACTGCACCTATACCCTTTCTACTTCAATCGGTCGCAAGATACTGTTGACTTTTGAGCGGTTGGAAATCCAGGGAAACCCTTCTGACTGTGGAGGCCAATACGGTGACTACTTAGAGGTGTTTGATGATACGACGAAAGTGACCTCCCTCGGAGTTTTCTGCGGTTCGACTACACCTTCACCCATCACTTCTACTTCAAATTCAATAACATTGACTTTGAAGACAGATAACTATCGGTCAATGGAGGGATATTTCCTCGCGTATACATCCTTCACTGAGTCTTCAGACGGTAAGTATATTTTATGGAAAAAGAATTTACCCAAGTCGATCAAGCTTCTTCTTGCTTATTCTCAGCATAAAACTAAAGTCTGTTAAACAATCGTTTCTTATCGAAATGCAAAGAACAAACTTATCACTTCCCCCTAACTGGGTGTCCCCTAAAAAAAAATCACATTTTCCGTTTTTTAAAAACAACATTAGGCCTATCCAAAATTATTTTGTCATATATTTAACTGTTTTTCTAGTTTCTGTGAAATATTTATATCGTCAGATATAACAAGAAAGCAAATGCAGCTTGTTTGTAACACTCGTGCTATGTTCGCCGTTCCATGGTTGAGAATAAGAACGTTTTGAAAAGTATGATGTCACGTTACCGTGGCAACATGTTGGCTCGTTCTACACATGCTTGGTTTCGTCTTTGTGCTATCGCACTTGATTTTCCTTACACGAAGTCATTATTTCTATTTATTGTCATTGTCAAATTTGAACAAAGCAAATATCAGAAGAGCTATACATAAATGCATTTATATTCAAAACTAGTAAACCACATCTGATGAAAGTTTCACATTTGAAATAGTTGTGCACCATTCTGGCTAATATAGAAGTTTTAAGTTATTACAAAAAATAAAGAAAATCAATATGAGTTGAAGTTTTGCATGATGGAGTGGATTAGAATGGAATAAGGTGTGCGGGTAACACCATATGAAATAATGTTTACTATGAGAACCACTTCTGAGAACCACACTCCTTCATGGAAGAAATTGCACCGCAAACCTTATTTCATCCTTGTTTCAGACCCGCGCTTCGGCATTTTTAATTTTCTTTTTGTTGTTGCTATGAAACGATGTCTAATTGCAGCCAAAATTGTTGGATCGTTTGGAATTCTGCCGCGCTGTGTTTCAAACGACTTGTTCACATAGGGGTATGAACGTTTGCCTGATTTGCGAGGCCTCTCTTAGCCACAATACTTTCAAATGGGAAATTTGGTCCCCGCGTATACAATGTATCACGTATTTCTCTGTTGGCAAAAAAGAAGAAAAAAGCCGACCGATTCCCAAAAACCGGAGACTTTTTTGTGGCTTTAAATAATATATGAAGTTTCTTGGTTGTTGTGTTTTCCAGCCCCGTGTACATCAGATGAGTTTGAATGTAAGAACGGTCGATGCATCAATGCCTCCCTGAAGTTGAACGAGTACGACAACTGTGGCGATAATAGTGATGAAGAAATTCGGGATGCAGAAAGTAAGTTAATTTGTTCTTGAAGCCCCCTTGACAACATTGGTGATCTAAAAATCTACTGATGTTAATTTTACCTAATCATTACTTGGTGTGCAGAGTTGATTCTTATTATATCAATCTATATTCAAAATATGTCTTAAAAATCTTTATATTTGAAGAGCTGTGTCTTTTCAGTAAAATTAGTCAAAACTGAAATAAAATCCGATGGCAGATCAAAATTCTATACGACTAATTCTACATTGAAAACAATGACCAGTGTTTGAATATTATTATGAAAATAAAATAATAAAAGATAGTAAGCTCATTGGAAGAGCCTGTAGCATATTTGCCTATGTACAAGTTTAGTAATGTTGACTGCGGTCAGTACTTGGATGGGAGACCATTCCATGAATTGGTCGAGATTACATGTCTAGTATGGTCCATGGTATGGCTCTATGTATCATCAGCGTCCGAGTCCTTCGACCATTAGTATAATTACGATTCACGGTTATTTTCTCATTACAAATTGGACGGACCATTAAAGATGTTCATTTCTCTCCGATTGTGGTGAGACAATTGAAATTGGGGACTCCGGGGGAATAATCGATTCCCTATTTAAATCGGTCGCAATATACTGCTGACCTTTCAAATGCTGGATATCAAGGGTGACCTCTCGGACTGTGAGAGCACAGACTACTCGGAGGTGTTCGATAATACGACGAAAGTGAACTCTCTCGGAGTTTTCTGCAGTCTGACTAAACCTTCCCCCACCTCTTCTTCAATAGGTTCAACGACAATAAAGACAGATTCCTTCAACATAAAGAGTGGATTTACCAGTGATAATGCAACCTTGGCCAGCCCTGCAGATATGACTTTAATCGGTAAATATATTTCATGGAAAGCAAGCAGAATGCCCCAAAGTCAAACAAGCTGTATTTTTTTCTAAACATCAAACTATATTGATAAATCCCTTAAAATCGTTATGTTGAGCTACCATTTTAGTAAAATAAGTAAAAAAAAAAAAAAAATAGGTCGCAAGATACTGCTGACCTTTCAAATGCTGGACATCATAGGTGATCCGTCGGACTGTGAGAGCACTGACTACTTGGAGGTACAACGAACAACTCGGAGTTATCTACAGTCTGACTAAACCTTCACTCATTTTGTTAACCTTAGGTTCAATGACAATGAAGACAGATTCCTCCAATATAACCTCAACCAGCCCTGCAGATGATATTTCAATCGGTAAATATATATTATGGAAAGCACGAAAATGCCCCAAAGTCGAGCAAGCTTTTTCTCAGCATCTCTGCTATATTACTTGTAAAAAGAAAATAAATATCTTTCAAGATATATAAATAAATAAAACAGATAGTGACAGAAAGTTTAATGGGAAAGCTCAATAATGTGTTCCTTCCCCCATATCCCTATGAAGGGGTCTGGTGCTAGGGAGGCCTGTGTGTAACATCTGTCCATTGGATATCGACGTTAACGTAGAACCGAGAACGTTTATCGTTAAAGATGAAGGGTTTGTCCCAGTGTTTCTGGTACGTTAAATGTTGGTACAGTGTATCCTGCATGAGCTCATAGTAGAAACAGCAGAAACAAAACTATAAGACAAACCATAATGTGTGTCAGTCTTTAGATTCACCCTCTTGAATTTATTTCTGTAATAATAACTATCTCTATCCGTTTAATCCTCTCATCTAGATTGGTTTATGTCCCTCTTCAACAATCTTCTCCAGTGGGGCATAGGGGTGCTCGTCGCCATTATCATAGGCATCATTGTCGGTGTCGTCCTATTATGTGTATGCTGTGGCTGTATTTGCTACCATTGCTGCTGTAAGAAAAGACAACAACCGCAGTATACTGGGGTGGCACAGCAACCGGCCATAGCCATGCAACCTACCGGAAAACAATATGACAAACTGGCACAAATATAAATCTTAAAGATGGATGAATCGTGCTCACCTTGAAATGATGATGTCCCACTGATATCTACTGTCTTAATGTACAAGAGTGAAAGATCGCTAATTCAAGAAGCTGTGTGGCGGACGAGTCTTGTTGGAGTGCATAAAGAGTAAAATTAGTAGTGTATAAAGCGTGAATTGGTGCCTTTTACTGTATTTTTCACTGGAATCAGAGTGGGTTTCACGCCAAAAAGACTTGTCCGCCATATGGCTTTTTGAAGGAGTGGTTTTTTCACGCTTTTTCTTTAAGAGAGTATTATAGGCCTACTGAGTGGATGGCTAGGGTTAGGTCAATTGGTGACGCGGCCATTTTACTAGTAGGTTACATATAGGAATACACTACAATATGGGACAAAAATCATGGGGACACTCCTTCTGTCTCCCCATACAATATGGTTCAACAGAATATGTGGCCTGTACATCATCTATAGGTGTAGTATGTGTGGGCACATGAGGGTTGCGTTATGTGTGATAACTGTGAACATATAAACTACTAGTGCATTATATTCTATGGGCTGTGGACAGAAGGCTGGCGTTGAATCGATTTATTGAAGCGGGACATCGGACTAGAGTACGGACTTTGCATCATTAAGATTTATTGACTGTCATTTCTGCTAGTTCTAGTAAAGCTTTCTGAAATAATGTGTTATTTTGATACTAATTTGTTATATTCTATATTTTGTTAACGAAGGTGGTCAAATTACTTGTTGAAACTACGGTACCGATCGACTGAGACAGTCAAGCCTTATGGGATTTAATCCGTGTATGGACTAAAAAAATGTGACACCTTGTCCTTACGAGCTTATATTATTATAATTTCTTTGCCCGGGCGCCCTCGAATAGTCACATTAACGTTGTGAGCCTGTACCCCAAGTTTCCCTCATTTATATTGTTAATTGCTTTTAAATTTTAAGCTGTAACTTGTAAACTAGTAGTTATTGGCCTTACGTTTCGAACCTAGCAGGTTCTTTCTCTCAAAGGAAAATTGTGCTTTTATTAAAATGTGGCTTAATGACGAAGTAATTGTTATATGTTTTACCGTGATTTAGGAAAATTAAATTGTAAGATTGTTTACATCTAGGAGAAGAACAAAGTAGGTCCTTTTTAGACATTCATCACGGTGCGGCCATTTTCGACGGTCTGATTCCCTGTGCACTTATATAGCGCTGACCTGAATACATAAAAAGTGCCTGCTTATTTTCCTGCTAGCCTCGGTTTGGACACGAGGAATAATACAATGTCTCGGTGTGATAAAGGTTTACTACACTCGATAAAGATCAGATACTGTCGTTTAGGCCTGTGCTGCTTTCTCAAAGTCATATAAATATAGATATCAATTATTGTTTGTAAACAATATATTATACAATGTGGCTTCAAGCTTTTATATAAAAGCCCAGATATAAATAAAAGGGTCTCTGCAATTTTATGTAGATAATATTTTAACAAATAACCATGTTTCTGGATAAAACGGGAAGTATACTTTTGAAATACAGTTAGGATTGAGTGTACTGATTAAATTTGTAGAAATGTTCATGCTTTTCCTTGACACTTGAGGGCGCTGTTTTGTGAGAACACATCAGGAACTCAGTGTCACAGCAGCACTGAAAGAAAAACAGTGGTTACCTAGGCAAGATTCCTGATTGATTATTACAACACAACACAAAAATAAGAGAACAGACTGTTAAATAGACAATGAATTCAGTCAACTTTTTGTTGTTTGGTAGTTATCAGATTATCAAATTTACGAATTACGATCTAAAATTTACTCTATGTAAAGTTGGCACAGGTATCAATCATCCTGAGAAATGACTTCACTTCGTCTGAAGTGCTTTCATCTTAGAGAAAAGAGGAATTGTAGGCCTAACATCCTTTTTGTAAAACATTAAAAACATGTAGGCCCTAACAGTTTGCGTTTTTATTTTTTTTATATATATATTTTTTAAAATAAAATATGGATTGTACGTATATTAACTCACTCGGTCGACCGAAGGATATCAGTGAACGAGCTGATCGCTGGCGTGGTCTTACCTGGTAATCTGACGATATATTGCCATCCGGCCAAAGAGGCATGAACAACTGATCATTTACTCCCTAATCAGCTTTTAACGTAAGTTTTACGTTATTAATTCTACATTATTTTGTCAATTATCAATCCAATCAGGGGCGAAGCGAAGGTATTTTCTTTGGGGGTGTGGAAGCCAATTTGCCAACTCAGTGGCGTAGCCAGGATTTTCAGAGTGGGAGGGGGGGGGGGGTGGGGGCGGCAAACAGTTTTTGTGGGTATATTACCAGCACAAGACTAATATGACCGCACAAATTTACCCCAAACTTTTTCCCCAAAAATGGACAATTTCTAAAATAAAATTCGGGGCCAACCCTTGTTCTAGTACCTTTGGTGCTTCGGTTGCCGACTGAGGTTCTAAATGCCGACTGAGAAAAATATTGGGGGTGTCACACCCCCTCCACACACACCTGCTCGCTACGGCTCTGAATACAATACCTTGGATCCTCAGTACTTCTGATTCATGGTGTAACATTTCAAAGCTGTTCATATGAACATGGAATTGAAGAATGAACATTAAATGTGACAAGCTACATTATTTAAAGAAATGCTTATTGGATTGGTAATTGAACAAATTACCAAATGATCTAATTATTTACGCGAAACTTGCTTAGTGTAAAGCTGATGATGGTATCAATATTCCCTAGACATAATTTCGTCTGAGGTGCTGTCACTGTTAAGTGAAGTAGAACAATGTTTAATTTCTGTAATTCTACTTTAAAATCACGTTCTATACTACAGAAAAAAC